>JANVCC010000123.1:952634-972478 GCA_025345505.1 Todiramphus chloris collaris | reverse complement strand
AAATAATAAGGAATAATGGGAAAAATGAGAGAGAATAAATGAGAAATGAGAAAAATAGTATTGATACATGTCACTGTGCAAGAGAGAGGAGTCATAAGGAGATAGTCCTGTGCTGCTGCTCAAGAGTAATTTCAGGTTGTGAAGAGAGCAGGATAAAATGTATGTGAAAGAATCAAATAATGGAAGTAGAGCCTGCTTCCTCAGCAGCAGATAAGAGTTTAGTGTGTGATAAATGATCAATATTGTATTTAGAAACAATGGCAGTTTAACAGTGAGAGGAATGGAAGTTTAGCTTTCTCAGGATGCTGAAGTAACTGATTCTTCGTGGCAGGAATCTAGGGATTTTTTGGGGGGGGGGGATTGGGCTTTTTTGACTGGGCTGAAACCCCCACTGCTAGAGAAACTGAGAGAAGCAGAGACTTTGTAATTCCACTTTGCTTTTTCCCTTCACTTTTCAGTCTCTGGAAGACAGCCTCATTGCTTTCCGAACCCGATCGAAGAGACCGCTGAAGGATGTTCCTCTTGGGCAGCTGGAGGCTGAGCTCCGAGCCCCAGATATCACACCTGATATGTATGATCCCAACACTGCAGATGATGAAGAATGGAAAAGGTGGCTTGGAGGACTCATGAACGATGATGTGGAGAATGAAGGTATCTGACAGATGGGGTTTTTTGTTGTTCACTGGAACTGGGAGTTACGTTGAAAGCCTGGAGCTTTTTCTTGTTACACATTTCTGTTCTCTGCTGCAACCCATTTCTTGTTGAGTGATACACATGTTTGGCATGCCACCAGCTTTCTTCATCTCCTCTGTGTACATTTGTGAGGGATTTTAAACTTCAGGTGTCTCACTTGTAAATATTTACTAGCCAGCACATGCAGTAACTGGCAACTACAACCAAAAGTTGCCTGTTTCAGCCCTTAATCCATCCTGCCGTGTCAGCAAGCTGACCTGAACCTGAGTGTCTCTCCTTGTTAGCAACATGGCTTGTTTATGGTAGAAACAACTGTTTTCTTCTTTGAGAAGAAACAGGAACAACCTCTGGGGTTTGACTTCCTTTTGTCCTGAATTTCCCAGTTGCTTACAGCTGTGCAAATTGAATATAAAACACAAATTGAAGTAATAACACTTCACTCTTTTTTTTTTTTTTTTTTTTTTTAAATTTAGCTGAAATTCAGGTCACAGGGAATAAATCCAACTTTTTTTTTTTTTCTGTTTAAAAGGAAATGGCTACAAATAGGGATGTTGGTATCTCAGTTTGAGCAGAGGATGAGCTTGATATGGCTTCCATAAAAAGGAACATACAGTTAATTTCAAGCAGTAATCCTGGCCCTCTTTGTGCCAGGTCAGGCAGTAAACAAAGTGCTTCTGCTCCAGGCAGCTGATTGGTCTTGGGGCAGGTTAATGACATTTCAAACCATGCTTCTTGTTAGATGAAGCAGATGATGATGATGACCCTGAGTACAACTTCCTGGAAGATCTGGATGAACCAGATACAGAAGACTTCAGAAATGATCGTGCTGTGAGAATTACCAGTAAGTCCCTTGGGAATCCCACCTCCTTTCTCCTTAGGATTAGCAGTTCATTTTGAAAAAGATTTTTGCTGTGTAGGATAATTTAAAAAAAGAAAATAATTAAATCTGCAGACTGACTTGAGCATGCAAAGCTGGCTTTCTGGGTATGTGTGAAAGGATCTAGCCAGAGCTGCTTTGCTATCGGGTGCAATTTTACTCCATAGCAAAGGTTGAGGAGCAGTACTTCTGTAACAGTACAGCCTTTAAGAAAGCTTCAGTCACTTCAGAATTGAATGCTTGCCTTATGGCTTGAGTGCCAGGAAATTTTCTCCCAAGTCCTTGCAGTCTTCAAGTTAGTTGTACAAACACATCACTTTTCACCATCTCAGTAAGTCACACTTGTTAGGTTAACCTGTAATAAGACCTGAACTTTAAATGTCATTCTGAAAACCAGGTTTTATGTGGTATTTTTGAATCAAAGCAGTCTCAGCTGAGGTTTTTGGGGGTCTAGCCTTAAAAAGGGGTATAGTGTCAGGGCCCTTTCCTTCTTGGCCTTCTCTTTGCAAGAGGAGGGTTTCCCTTTGCAAGAGAGATTCCTTAAATGACTTATTATGACAGGATTGCCAAGTGTTTCTTGGAAAAGGAATTTTCATCTTCTAATATATATTTTTTAATTTATTTTTTCTTTTTCATTTTACTTGCAGAAAAGGAAGTGAATGAACTGATGGAAGAGCTGTTTGAGACAGTAAGTGATAAATTGGTTCTAGCACTGGAGAGCAGATCTTTCTCAGCTCTGACATGCAGTCTGTAAAGCCCTGAAGAGGTGTTCTCTGCAAGGTGCTTAGTGCTGACTGTGTGAAAAGGGCACTGCCATAAAAGTGTAGTGTCTAAACTTTGGGAAGGGACGTGGATCAGAACTTCACCCAGACATTCATCTCTGCAGGGCTTAAGGAAGAGGATCACCACAAGCTTTATTAACTAAAGACAGTTGGTAAATGTGCTGCTTGAGCTCTCTGTTCCTGACTTGCTACACGTGTGCTCAGTTTCAGGACGAGATGGGTTTCTCAAACATGGAAGATGAAGGTCCAGAGGATGAAGATAATGTTGCAGAGTCACGGCCAAATTTTAATACACCACAGGCACTTAGGTAGGATATAGTCCTAACAGAGCTAATTTTTTTGTGTTTTTAGTTTTAGATTTATGATTGTTTTTTGGTTTGGGTTATACTTGAAATGGTACCTTGAAGAAGAAAGGGTCTAAGGCATTTCTTTCTAGATAATAACAGCACTCTAACCAATTACAGAGACTGGCTAAAGGTGAGCTGCAGTATGAATGGTGTCTCCTTGTTTATGGGGCAGATTGGCTCAAGATCAAGCTGTATCTGTTTGGGAAAGGAGCTAAAATGAAGGCTGGAGTTCCTTGCTACTCTCTCTGGGATGAGCAGTACCAGAGGGGAGTGCAGCGAATCTTACACCAGCTACAGACTGAAAGCAGGGAAACTGTATACTCTCTCTCATTATTTGTACCCATTTCTCTTTGATAAAGCCTAGTTGTATTCATTTTTCTGTGGTGGGCAGTTGTCACAATTGTTTCTTCCCCAGTTTTATCCGTGGTTCTTAAAGTTGGTCTGTGGCAAGATTCCCCTTTGCTGGGTTTAGTGGTGTTGCTACGGTAACGTGCGTTCGAAGCATCGTGGAACAACTTATAACTGACTTCAGGCCTGTTACAGAAGTAAAACTGATAAATCAGAGTATGGAGCAGAAATCAGGTTATTCACTGGTGTAGCTAAAATAACCTTATTGTAAAGCAAGGGATAGTTGAAGCTGGTTTTGAAAGGATAGTAATACATAGGTCCTTTTTTTTTTCCTGCTACAGGAGTAGCTCCTACAATAGTATCAGCAGATGTCTAGTAGAGTACTCTGCATAAAGTGAAGTCATATTTAAATGCTTTTTGTGTAAAGTAACAGCATTTGAGCCAGCGTGTGATCTTTCTGGAGAGCCTTAACTTTTGAGTTCACACCTTGCTTGATGATATAAATTAAATAGAACTGGTTCTAGCGTATTCTAGAGCCTGATTGCTGTTGAGAGTATCTGAGCACTTGAGTGGAACAGAGATGGGATGTGGTTGGGAATGGTGGACAAGACTGTTAACTGTCCTTGGAATAAAGAGCTGAAGAGTTGCATCCCAGAACTACAACAGAGCTAAGGTAGATTAAAAGTTTATCTGTGAGCCAACTGTATTAATAACTGTTTTTTCAAGTTCAGGTATAGTGTCAGTGTTGAGTAGTGCAGGGATGATAGTTCTTAAACTCTGCATCCCAAATACAGAGTAAAAATATTCTAAGTAAACAGGAATGGTTATGAAATCATCTGTTTCCTATGTTTTGGTCTGCCTGATCTCAAAACAGATTTGAAGAGCCTCTGGCCAATTTGCTGAACGAACAACACCGGACAGTGAAGGAGCAACTTGAGCAGCTGAGAATGAAGAAGTCCTCAATCAAGCCACCACAGGAGATAGAAAAATCAAAACCTCAAAATGAGAAGCCACTCCAGAGCCTTGTCCTAGACAGTGTGCAAAGAAAGAGGCTCCAGCAGCAAATGCAGCAGGTAATAAAATGTTACCTGGTCTGACCTGATAGCTATTTGCTGTCTGTTGTGAGGGGTGGAAAACCCAATGGTCCAGCAAATACCAACTTCTTTGTTACTTTCTGAGAATATTACTCCTGGTGTAGCTCAGATTCTTTTTTATTTTCCCTCCTCTGACTGTGCAAAGCTGTGCAGAAATTCAGTTTCAACATTTGAAAAGCTGTCAGCAGTGCAGATGAGAATTGGTACTTAGAGAATTACTTTTTCTTTTTACCACATCCATGCAAAGTTCAGAGGACTTCACAAACCACCATCAACTTGATCTCACCAGGACCTATCCATGAACTTGATAGGAGCTGTGTTGAGTAGCTGTTTATTCTGCATACCTCATACAGTGTCCTGTCTTGGTCTGTGGCAGAGAGGAGAAGCCACAGACCTCTCAAACATAAAGAAAGGACGTGGATCTTGCATCAGATGTGTGGAGTAAATCACCTTTTGAAGTTTGCATCCCCAAAGATGTGCGACGTTCGTGTGCAGATGGGAAGTTGTGATAGCCAGAGGCTTTGTTTCTGAGGAAATAATTAAGTATTTAATTGGGGGGGGGGAGTAATCCTTTCTGCATTGATTATTATTGTATGAGATTTGGGGCACAAATGCTAGGAAATAGCCCCAAGAGCTGAACAGGTAAAATCTGTGTAGTAGGCATCCTGCCAGTGGACATTAACATTGCCCTTCAGTTTCCTGTTGCTTACAAGAGTTTCTTTTAATTGAAGTTCAGGCATGATTTTTAGGGTGCTCAGAAGATATTTCTTGTGCCTCTATGCTTTCTGGTTTCTTGGAATTTCTAATACACTATAAAAAAACCCCAAACCAACCAAACCATTTGTCTGATTTGTATTCTTAAAGCATGTTCAGCTTCTGACTCAAATCCATCTTCTAGCAAGTTCCAACCCTGCTTTGAGTTCAGAGGCGAGTACCACCAGGATGTTTCTGGTAAGGAGATGTCAGAGCTATATGAATTTGAGTTATTGATCACTGGAGGTATTGAGAGCTTAATTTATTTAATTGGTTCCATTAAATTGAGACTCCTACTCAATAAGGGAATGATCTGAGCCTACTGTGCTTGGTACTTAGAGAAATAAGTCCCGTTGTGATGACTAATAACAGTGCTTTGAATTGGCTTGTCTGGGTATTTTTTTATTGTCTTCTTGGAAATACTGAAAACAGAGTTCAAAAAATACAATTTCTGTAATTGATGAACATTCTGTGACCTTAAAAGGTTCTGGAAAGTGGGGTAATTATTAAAAAAACCCACAAAATTAGAAATTATTCTGCTTGTTTCTAGATTTATAAGGGTCAAAAATGAGCTGTAACACTAATTTTTTTTGTTTATATATATGCCTGTCACTTCAGCTTTTTTGTTGTTGTTTTTTTGGGGTTTTTTTTGTTGTTTGTTTTGTTTTATTGCTTTTTACCTTCCAGCTCATTTAACTTCTGGCTTTGACTTGGCAGAATGAGCTCGGTAACTTTGCTCGAAGCTCTACGCTCCTTCGTCAGTCCTTCAACCCCAAGTTCCAGACCATGTTCCAGCCATGTAACTTGAAGGGAGCACTGCAGCTCATTGAAAGTTTTCATGCCCAAGTCCAAGTTGACTGGAGCCCTCGCAAAGCCGTGAAGAAGAGTGGTGAGTATTTGAATGGACAAGAGATGGGGGAAGTGTTTACATGGCAGTTATCCTGCTGTGAAATACTTGGTTTTCTTGTTACATTGTGTGAGGTGCTTTTAGAGGAAACCATCCACTCCTGCTGCCTTTTTGTGTCTTAAAATTGCAACGTGGTAAAGCATGTTGTGTGAGCTGTTGACTTTTGATGTCTTAATCCTGCAGTTGGTCGTTTTACAGATGATGTTTTGAGCTCCAGAAGTCCATCAAGAAACTGTAACTGTTCCAAATAAGTTGGCTAATACACATCATGGAAATATTCCACCCATGGGAGTATTCTAGTTAAAGAAAAGCTCTAAGCTGTTAGGTTCAGATACTTGGTTTGTTATTTTTCTGCTACCTGGAGAGTGAACTCACTTGAAATACAGAGCTTTTCACAAGTGCCTTTTTGTGATGGAGCAAAAGAAAAGATGGAGGGGGGAAAGTAATTTTACCTGTAAACTTCAGGGCAAAAACTTGGAAGTATCCAAATTCTGAAAGCCAGGGAGAAAGCCTCTCTTCTTTTGCAGTGAAGAGAGTAAAAGAAACAGTGTTTACAAGAATTCAGGTGTGGAGAACCAGAATTTGTTCACGTATACGTCTGTCCTCTTTTCACAGCCAACGAATTCCCATGTTTGCCAAAGCAAGTGGCATGGATTTTGGCAACAAGGAGAGTCTTTATGTATCCAGAGCTACTGCCCATATGTTCCTTGAAAGCAAACCCTCCCCGTGACAAGATTATCTTCACCAAGGCAGAGGACAAGTAGGTGCTTGGAATTCCTGAATAAAACACACAGAAATGAGAGTTCTTTGTTGAGGAGAATCTCTAGGATGTGAACTTTGGGGATATCCTGTGTCTTGTGCAACAGCACATCCAAATACCCATCTGCTGTACCATCTAAAAGAGTTTTTATCCTCCCCTCCCTCTCCCCTTCTTCAGTTTATTGGCTTTAGGTTTGAAACACTTTGAAGGGACGGAGTTTCCAAAGCCTTTGATCAGCAAGTATCTCTTGCCAACAAAAACTGCCCACCAGCTTACGGTACGAATCAAGAATCTCAATATGAATCGAGCCCCTGACAATATCATCAGAGTAAGTGATGCAGACCTTGCTTTGGTGTTTCTTCAGATCTGTGTGCCTGGTTGCCATTTGTTAAACAAGATGTGCTCTCTGTTTCAAGGATCATTTTGTATGTGGGCTGACACCTTAAAAGAAAAGGCTATCCCTGTATTAGCAATGAGCTTTTATCAAAAAGACCTTATTTTCTGTACTTAGATGACTGTTTTGACTCTCTGGAGCTCAGCACACGCAGTCATAGTACGACTGTGACTTCAGTAATTGTGGCAAATTCATGCAAATAAACTTCTGAGTACTGAAGTTCAAACAAGGCTCTGTCTCCAGCCAGGCTGAAGGTCTGGCTGGCCAGATAGCCAGTCCCAGAAGCTGAGCACCAGTACTGAAGAGAGAATATGAACCAGAAACACTTAAAAAGCAAGTAGGCCAGCACATCTGCTAGAGCTTGGAGAGACTAAGATGGCACAGAGCTCTTGCTCAGCCTTTACTAATGTTCCTGTGGGTAGCATCTTACTAAAGTCATAGTGATGAGAATCACTTAGTCATGTGAACACTTTTACAGAGCACAAGCCTTATCCTGCATCCCAGCAGTTACTGGCCAGGTGATCTGAAGTCATCTTGTCTTGCATTCTCTCCTGTCTCCACCTAGTACTACAAAAAGACAAAGCAGTTGCCCATTCTGTTCAAGTGCTGTGAGGAGATCCAGCCTCACGAGTGGAAACCGCCTGTGGAGAGAGAAGAACATCGCCTACCCTTCTGGCTGAAGGTAATTCCTGCTGGTCTTCAGCCAGCACAGGGGATTTTTGGTGTTGTTTGGCTAATTATTCTAGTGGTTGTTTGGTTTGGTTGGTTTTTTCTTGGTTTTTTTTTGGGGGGGGGGGGGGGGGGGCGCTGGGGTTTGGGTTTTTTTTTTTTGTGGTGGGTTTTGGGAGTTGGTTGGTTGTTTTCCTTTCTCCTTCCAGCCTAGGTCCAGAGTGGTTTGGTTTGGTTAGCCCACAGCTCTAAAGTCAAAAGGCAGTCTGTACTGTGCAGGGAGCCTGTGCTGCCATGAGTCTAGACAGCAAACGTAGCAAGACCAGGAGTACTTAGCAACCTGAAGCGTCGCGCGCCGCTCTTGGTGCGCGTCTGCTCGACTGCAGCCCACGATTGAAGTTGGCGTGGACACAGAGTGTTTGTTGGCACAGCCTTGTTTTGCTACCTTGCTTTATTTCTACTCTTTGGTTTGATGTGTTGATTTTGTTGTTGGGCTTCGTTAAGCCACGTAGTCTGACCCTTGCCTTATGGTCAGCAGCGTTCCCATCTGTAGCACAGCTATGAGAGGCTGTGTTCTTCCCTCTTAAAACCTCACCTTCTAAGAGGAAAGAAGAAATCTGGGGATTTGGAGTGAGGTTGTTTTTTTTTTTAAGGTTATCTTCCCCTGCAATATGGCTGTTGGTTTGGTTTTTACCTGCCCGGATGTCTCATGCTTTGTAAGGATTCTTTCTCTGAGATTCTTTGCACGAGGAAGTCTAAATTGGAGGCATGGTGACAAGTCAGTCAAGGAGGACTGTGTCTGAGGAAAGAATTACTCAGATCCAGTTCTCTTAATTGCCCATTGTATTTCAGTGTCGGAGTCAAGCTTCTTTCCCAGAAAGCCTTGTATTTATTTAAGGAAACGTTATAAAACAGTTCAGTTCTGTTGTTTCTCCCAGGCTCTCAGCTTCTTTTGAAGGCTTTGGAGTAAAACTTGTAAATATAAAGCAATATACAGTAGCATAAAGTAAATAAAAATGCTTTACTTGTACAAACAACTTGCTGTGGGTCACCTGCAGCGATGATGTTTGAAGGTGGCAAGAGAGTAGCAGCCTCCAGACTGGACTAACAAACTCTTGTTCCCTCTAGGCAAGCTTGCCCTCCATTCAGGGGGAATTGAAGCAATTAGCAGAAGATGCCAGGGAGGTGCCAGGTTCACCTGATGCAGAATCTGTCTTTTTGGGTACAGGAAAGGAAACTTCAGACACAGAATACGACGAAAAATACCCTCTACTCATGCCAAAGGGACTAGTACTGACCCTAAAACCCCTTGCCAATCGATTCTCTAGGAGGGCATGGAGGAGGCAGAGGTCTTCAGCTCTGAAGCCTGTCCTCATTCGACCTAGTCCTTGTCTGCAACCCAGTTCCAACGCTCTTAATATCCAGAAAACAGTGAAGTTGTCCCAGTCAGAAGCTCCTCCCAGCAAAGTGATGGTTCAGATTCCTCGGCTGATCCAGCCAGCCACAGTTGTGCAGACTGTGCCGGGAGTGCAGCCTTTGAATGTTCCAGCAGTGGTAGGAAGTGGGGATGGTTTGGAATTCCAGAACGTGCTCTCCACTTCCCATTCAGACTCCAGACAAGCTTTCTCAGCTGCTGTACCACCAGCTCTAGTGGCCTCAAATCCAGTAACTTTACAGCCAAAACTGATGCTGCCAGCTCTGGCTGGACCGAAAATACGCAAACCTTGCGTTCGTAAGGGATACCAAAAGAAAAAAGGGACAAAATCTGCCCCACCCATCAAGACTTCACCTTTGATTCAGCCATCTCCTGTCATCCTCACTGTACCTGCTACCACAGTGAAAGTGGTGAACATAGGCAATGGCTGCAATATGATTCAGCCCATAAACACCACGGTTGGTAGAGGCACTCAGGCTATCCCAGTTACAACCTTACTGGTAAATCCATCCACTTTCTCCTGTCCATTAAATCAGCCTCTAGTGACTTCTTCAATCCCTTCGTTGATAGTCTCTCCTAACCCTGTTGGTCTTTCTGCATCAGCTGTGGGTGAAAATGAAGAGCAGCTGAATCTGGCTTCTTCCTGCCCTGCTGGAAACAGCAAAAATACCTGTCCCGTGGTGGAGCCCAAGGTTGAAGCCCCGGAGTTGTACGTTTCATGCTCTGCTGTCTCTCCCAAGAAGGAGTGTAGCACAAACCCTGCCACTTCCAACAGTGGCTATCAGGAAAGGGCAACCAAGAGTGACTGCTGTAGCTGGGCAGTGGTAGAAGGAGATGAGAACCCTTCAGAGCCATTGTCTGTGGATCTCCTGCCTCATTTAGAAGAGCCAGATGAAGCGGTGAAAATTGAGCCTGAAGATTCAAATAATCCTACCAAGGAAGTAAATCCAGTACAGAAGAGGGATCTTCTGTGCCCTGAAGTGAAGGAGGAATTCATGCTGGATCTCGGCCAGGAGCTGAACATGGAGGCTGCGTGTTCGTGTTCAAATGACCTGAAAGAAATCAAAAAGGAGCACGCTCTGTGCGAGGAGAAAGAGCAGCAGCGACGGGCTGTGCAGTCATCTCCCCACGCTGAGCAGCAGATGAGTGCAGGTGGTGTTGCTGGACCACAAGTAAGCAGTGAGTCCCCAAAGAACCTTTCCTATGCAGCAGATGTCGAGGCAGAATTTAGTAGCCCACTGGGAAGACCAGAGGATTCATCCAGTATAGATGGCCAGTCTGTTGGTACACCAGCTGGCCATGAAACTGGAGGAGAGAGAGAAGGACAAGAAGAGGAGGAAGAAGATGACTTTGATGATTTTACCCAAGATGAGGATGAAGAAATGTCATCAGCCTCAGAAGAATCTATTCTTTCCGTGCCAGAACTTCAGGTAAAAGCAAACAAAACTTAAAAACCAAAAACCCCCTTTGCTGATTGCAAATAGCAGTGTCCTGAAACACTCCAGAGAGTCAGGGCAAATCCCAGTTTGAATTCCATTGCAAAGCTGGACTGTTAACTCTACGACGTGGTGGAGTTGTGTTGCATTACAGAGAAATTGGATGTCACGTTTTGATAGGATCCCAGATTGCCTTGGGTTGGAAGGGACCCTTTAGTTCCAGCCCCTCTGCAGTGAGCAACTCGAGCAGGATGCTCAGAGCCTCATCCAACCCAATAGTTCCAGGGGTGGGGCCTTGACCACCTCTCTGGGCAGGGGTCTCCTCCCCCTCAACGTACCAAATTTCTTCTTTAATCTGATTTTTCCCCTCTTAGTTTAAACCCATCACTCCTTGTCCTGTCACAACAAACTGCAAATACACAGACTTAAATTCTGCTGAGTTGTAAGAACTTCCTGACCTGAGGCTGCTCTGTAGTGAGGAGTACTTACAGTGAAAATTATTTTTCAGGTCACGATTTCAGCAAGCCTTTTAAGAACTAAGATGTTAATTAAGGAATCCCATCTAATTTAAGTCTTTTATCAGTATCAGATGCTGAAATTCCATTTTGTGCACGGTACAAAACCAGGCATTGCTGGCTGTTGAATCTTGTCCCTTCAGTAGAATCAGATGGTCAGATATTGATCTGTGAAATTGGCTGTTAAGATGGAGAGAGCCAGTTGCTGAAGGACATGGAAAGAAACAGTGAGGGGAAAGGATGTGACTTCTTTTGTCCTTGCTTTCGAAGGAGACGATGGAAAAACTGACGTGGCTCGCAACAGAGAGACGTTTAAGCCAAGAAGGGGATTCTGAAGAGGAGAACTCCCAGGAAGAGAATTCAGAGCCCGAGGAAGAGGAGGAGGAGGAAGGGGAAGGGATAGAAAATTTACAGAAAGACGATGAAATATGTGGAGATGTCTCAGAGGAACCTAAATCTGCCTTCCCATTGACAAAGGCAGCCCCGCAGGTGGAATCCCACAGAACACCAGCAGGTAGGTGCTGTGGGCTTCTTTTTGCCACAGAGCGTGGGGAAATAAGAGCTGCTCTCTGCAGTAAAGGCAAAACCATGGGGCAGCTGTGTCCATCTTTGATTTCACTCGGCGTATCTGAGCTTGGTGATGCTTTCTGGTTGGAAATTAACTTCAGCGGTGCGGTCACGAGGCTGTAAATCCAGCTCTCACCACAGAAGACCTTCTGTGTCTCCAGTTTTAATAACCCGTTTGTGCTTCAGGAATTTGTGGACCTGAAGATTTGTGGCTTTTGGCAGCTCGTACTTGGTACCTGTCCAAGTACTTGGTGCCTATCCAAGAACAATGATGAACAGTAAATTCTTTGCTGAGGTGAACGTTGTGTTATAATGTCACGTCGGGGGTAAAACCAGTGAAACAAAATGATACCTCAACAGGATCCTGCACGTGGTAGATGAGTTTGAGCAGTGAACTCTGAGATCATAGAATCATTATGGTTGGAAAGGACCTCCAGGGTCATCAGGTGGATGGTGGACCTCAGCCCATTAGTCCAACAGATTCCCCTCTTAAAGACACAAAAATCTTGGTGTAGCACCTCTTGGTGTGCTATTTCATTCCCTACTCTGTGACACCAATTATTTGTGGTGTTGGCTCTATAATCATTAAAGGAATAAGCTAAAAGAATAACTTGCAAGTGTTAAGAGCCAGCTCTGGTGCTCCTGTTGTATCACTGTTCACCCAGTACAATTTTTTTTGCCCCTGGTATGGAACAGATCCATCTGTTAGTTCCTAAGTTTGCTAGGATGGGCTTGTTGCTGTGTTTGGTATTTTTTCCCCCCCCATCAGATGCTATAAATATAAACAGCCACTTTAAAATCCTTTAGCTGGCCTGACTAATGAACAGCACATTGTTCAGATGCTTACAGGGGAGTGTAAACAGTGAGCTCATCACTAACTCTGCAAACCTGCTTTTCTCTTGCAATATTGATCTAGAAGAGCAGTTGCCTGCTGGCCCGGGGGCTGTGCAAAGGGTACCTGGACAACTGGCTCTGTGCTTCTTCACAGGAGACAACATGAAAGCCCCTGGGAAGAGCAGGAGCTCCCACAGAACCAGAAATAAGAGGGGCCGGGCTCGTGCTAGCAAAGATACATCAAAGCTGCTCCTCTTGTATGATGAAGACATCCTGGAGAGAGATCCCCTGCGGGAGCAGAAAGATCTGGCATTTGCACAAGCCTATTTAAGCAGGGTAAGCCAGAGCAGAATGTAACCCAGAAACTGCTCGGGAGAGTCCAGCACAGAGGCACAGAGGTGCTGAAGGGAGTGGAACATCTCCCTGCTGGGGGAGGGCTGAGGGAGCTGGGGCTCCATAGCTCCAAGGAGAGGAGACCGAGGGGGGATGAACATGGAAAGGGCGAGCGTCAGGATGGAGCCAGGCTCTGCTCAGTGCCATCCCACGCCAGGGCACGGGAGGGGCCGTGGAAACATCAGGAGAAGCTTTCTCATGGGGAGGGTGCCAGAGCCTGGCCCAGGCTGCCCAGGGAGGCTGTGGAGTCTCCTGCTCTGGACACATCCCAACCCCACCTGGATCTGCTGCTGTCTGACCCGCTCTGGGTGACCCTGCTCTGGCAGGGGGGTTGGAATCCATCTCCAGAGGTCCCTCCCAACCCTTAACTGTCTGTGACCCTGTAGTAGGAAGATCAGTCCTCTAACACAGGTCATGCCTGAGCCACTTAACTGCCAGTTCTAACTGGGCGTACTGGATCTGGTCAGGATGGAGTTGTCTTTCTTCACAGCACCCCATGTGGTGTTCCTTTACTTAATAAACTGTCTTTATCTCCAACTGTGAGTTTTCTTGCTTTTGCTCTCCCCTTTCCCTCCCTTGTCCTGCCTTTGGGAGGCAGGGAGTGGCTGCTGGGGGTTGCTTACCTGCTGGCTGCAGCCCATCCCCAGACCTCTTTTAGTTTCAAAATGTTCTCCTCTTGGGTTTGGTTCCCTTTTCTCTTGTGAGCAGTTCGAATTTATCTCTTAAGGAAGAGCTTGGTTGGCTCAACACCACTTGGAAGGACTGTGTAAATTCCCAGTAGCAAGAGATCAAATATTACTAAGTGGTTTTACTTTCTTCCTGGGTGTTACAGAGTCCTGTAAAGATCTGTTGCTCTCTCTAGGTCCGTGAAGCCTTGCAGCATGTTCCTGGCAAATATGAAGATTTTCTTCGTGTTATTTATGAGTTTGAGATCAGCACAGGCAAGCGAACAGCTGTGGACCTCTATTCCACTCTGCAGAAACTCTTGCACGACTGGCCACAGTTGCTCACAGATTTTGCTGCCTTTCTCTTACCAGAACAAGCCTTGGAGTGTGGACTGGTAGGTGGAATGAAAGGAGGAGACCAGATTTTAAGGAGACCAGATTGTAAGCAGGCAATGTGAATGCTTGTGGGGGTGAAAGAAGGAATTCTGATCACCAGGAAGGTGAACAGGTGGTGAATCTTTTCCTTGCCTTGCTCTTTTATTAATCAGAATTGAAAAGTCTGGTGCTTTAGGTCTCGTGCTGTGTGTCCCTGTGGAGAATCAGCCTTTTCCCAGTTACATCACAGAACCTGACTGCAAGTGGGCTTGTCCTCTCCTCTCACGAGTCAGACTTCCCCTGGGTAAGATAGAGGGGGCACATTCTTTCTGGATTTTCCTACCTTACGTGCATATTGTTGAAGCAAAACTAAAGCTCACGTAAGGCTTGATGATACAAAGTCCTCTTTCTCTTCCTCCACTCCTGCCCAGTTTTGCAGTGGGTGTCAATACAAACAGAAAACTAATAGCAAGACAGGCAATTTCTAGCTTGCTTAAGCCAACTGGAGATGCTTGGAAATGTATTCTTGAACTTGAGGGGTGAATCTCTTTCTTTTGGTTAGTTTGAAGAGCAGCAAGCATTTGAGAAAAGCCGCAAGTTCCTGAGGCAACTGGAGATTTGTTTTGCTGAAAATCCTGCCCACCATCAGAAGATCATCAAAGTTCTGCAGAGTTGTGCAGACTGCCTCCCCCAGGAGATTGCAGAGGTAATTGGGCATCTTGGGTACCTTCCATCTCTCAAAACCCCCTGACAATGAAATTCTCTTGCCTCCTTCACTGCTCCCACGTTCTTGGAGGCCGCAAGAGTTAATCAAGTGCCATCTCCTTCTGAGGTAGAGATCTGAAGCCACCTCTTGAAGAGGCATTATGATTAACTGGCCTGTGTGTCTTCTCTTTCCTACTTCCACCTTGCAGGGGAAATTTTAGCTTAGTGCTTCCTCCAGAGTCCACCTAGAACTTTGGTTCTGTGCTTATTTGATAGCTGGGTGGGGAACGATCTCGGAATATTCACGAAGCTTAAAATTCCCTGTTGGAGGTCTGCCAAGCCTTGGGGTTCCACCTGCTTTGAGAAAGCTGAGGAGAACGTGCTGACGTGGAACGGAACCCTCAGTTTCTCTGCTTTTCTGCCTTTTCAGCTGAAGACCCAAATGTGGCAGCTGTTGAAAGGACACGACCACTTGCAGGACGAGTTCTCCGTTTTCTTCGATCACTTACGGCCCTCGGCCAGCCGCATGGGGGATTTTGAGGAGATCAACTGGACTGAAGAGAAGGAATATGAGGTGGAACAATCCTTTCCCCAAGACCAGAAAAGATAACAGCAGATTACAGTAGATGTGTTTGAACGTGAACTCAAATGGAGGCTGTTTTGTGTTGGAGGGGAGTGGGAAGGAACAGGATGGGACAGCTGTTGGTGAACCAAAGCAAACTTTTCACATTTATTTTATTTTTTTTAAACAGAATTTATGTCTCTTGTAATAGAATTAGACTTGTCATATCCCAGAACTGAGTTCAGTTCCTGGGGAAAAGGAAGTTCGATCCGCCGAAGAGCGAGCGCGATCGAACGGTCTGTGCGTGGTCTGTTTTTGTAGTTCGATGGGTTTGAGGAGGTGTCTCTGCCAGATGTAGAGGAGGAGGATGAGCCACCCAAGATGCACGCAGCCTCCAAAACCAAGAAGCGGAAAGAGATTGGAAGCCAGAACACTGACAAGGTGAGCCTGGGGTACCTCGGAGCCCACCGGTCTGGGCTCTGAGCCGATGCGTGCCCACGAGGATAAACTCACTGATGGGTCTTGTCGAGAGATGGGACAGTGGCCTAAAAAGATTTGAAGAAAGATTTGTTGCCATGGTGCTTTGCTTTCTAGCAGCATAATCTCTTCAGGTGTCTCTGGGTGTGTGCAGAGCCATGGACCCTTTCCTGGCTTCCCCTGACTGTTGTCTTTGTGTACCTTGTGTGTTTGTCAGCTGTGCTTCTGTGTCTTGTTTCCAGGAGGTCGAGTGGGTAGATGGGATGAAGGAATGTTCATGTTCCTGCCACGAAGGGAGTGGTGATCTCAAGCTAAAGAAAAGCAAAAGGAGGACCTGCAGCCATTGTAGCAGTAAGGTTAGTTGGTAGGCTGAGTGGTGAGTCCTGCCAAGAGCCTCCCCTTGTGATGATCTGTCCAGCCTTGGGCCTCATGTCTCCAGAATAACGTGGAGGAGAAAAGTAAATCAAAAGATCACCAGTAGTGTCTCCTCCTTTGGAGCTCTGCACTACCTGGCCTTCCTCTGCCTCATCTCCTGCTCATTTTCTCCTATCCCTCCTTGCTATGGTAAATAGTGTGAATTTTTGTGTTCTTTGATGCTAAGAATAAGTTGGTGGTTTTTAGTGGAAGATGCTTGTGTGGCCACGATGTGAAAAGAACTCTGCCCGTTTGTAATATTAAAAAGATTGGGCTTTCTAAGTGTAAACATACTCCCAACCTGAAACCTTTGTCAGGGTCAAGGAATCCTTTGGAAGCAAAGGTTGAGGTGTTGGTTTGATACAGCTGGAATTCTTTGTCTGTGCATTGATTGGCAGGTGTGTGAAAACAAATTTTATAAAAACAAAGATTCTCAAGAGCTGACTGCAAGTCTTGCCCAACAAGAAGCGAGTCCCCAGCCTGAAGGGAAGGATTCTGGAATGTCTAAGGAACCTGCAGAAGAAAGCCAGGAGAACAGAGATGAGAGAGAGGATGCCCAGAGCAGAACAAAACCCTTATCTAGGAAAGTGGATTCTCTGGCTTCAGGTATGTGAAAGTCTTGTGTGCAGACAGGTGTCGTTCATCTCCGGAGTGTTTCACACGAATGAAAATGGGTACAGGAGTTTCTAATGCAAATTAATTGAGATTACAAAAACTTCTAATCATCTTTTACCATTTTTAATTCATCCACTCAGGATGAACATGCAAATATATCCAAAGCTTTCCCTTAGAAAACCAAAAAGCTTTCCTTTTCAGGGGAGACTACTTCTCTAGGCAGAATGGTGGTACCACTTCAGCTTCCCTTGCTCGTGTATTAACTGGATTGCCAGTACTACCAGTCCATGATACTGTGTTGGCTCTTTTGTTTTTCCAGTTTTCATTTTAGCACGAGCAATTGAAAATCACCATCTCTCTAACCTTCCCTCACATGATCTCCTTCATGGTACTGGTTTTTCCTTCACTCTGGTACAGCCAAGAGGAAGCCTGATTATTGCAGGAGAAACACTTGAGAGGTCTTTTTTTTAACTGGCTCAGTTAATGCCACGGCTGAAGACAACGCACAGATCCAACGCATGGTTTTCAGTGTAACACAGCCTGCTCTCTGGTTTACATTGGCTTTGTAAATAAGGCACCAGGAGCAGCAATGTCTGTTTTGCTTGGGAATTCTGTTCTGGGCAACGTGCTTCAGCTTTTTCACGTGTTTGTTACTTCTACATACAGCAACTGGTTGTAGTAAACCTCAAAAGGTGGAGGAAGTCACCTGTAGTTTGCTTTCCTGGAGGTACAGGATGGATGAACTGTAGATAGTTTGGAAGCAGCTTTGTAATTCTGTGTTCTCACTTCCAGCATTAGAATGAGAAATCAGAATGAGAATTAGAAGAAACAAACAAATCTCTTCAGTAAATGAATAAAGCCTCCAGAAGTTTTTCTTACTAACAGGTAGTCTTGATTTGTTTGGGTTTCTTAGCAGGATCTCACTTGGAAGGAAGGATTGTCTCCAGCAGACAGGCATCTTCTGAAAGAGCCGCACTGCCTGACAACCAGGTTCAAGAAGCAGGTGTCAGTGCTGTTGTGAACACTGCAAAGGACAGTGACTCCTCCATCACTGGCCCCAGGTGGACACATCTACCCAAAGCTACTCTAAACCTACCTCAAGAAACCAAAGACTGCCCTTGCACTGCAGGAAGCAAGAGTGAGAAGCTAAACCAGTACCATCCAGGAAATGCAGATGCTTCCCTCGGGCTGAGCAGAGATCTGCTGCTGTCTTCTCGTTCTGTGACAGCAAAAGGTTTAATGGGACCCAGTTGCTCTTCTGGAAAGAGCTTTTATCAGACTGAAGGGCTTCATTCTGATGTAGCAGATAAGCTCACTGTCTTTGGTCATGCTTCAAGATTAGGTGTGAAAGAATCTGAGGGACCACTTTTGCCTCTGGAGGGAAAAGCTGAAGGAAAGCAGGGTTGGCTGAAACCAGCACTCTGTAAGAGCTGCAGCTCACAGTCCCCTGATCTGGAAACAGATGATCCGGGCTGCACTGGAAACGTTCCTGAGGGTGGATTCAAGTCAAATGCCAGCAACTGCTCCCAGGCACATCAGCATGCTGAGCAGCCAGACCAGAGAGCAGGTCCTGCCTCCCCAGCCCAAAAGGAAGAGGAGCAGCAGCAGCAGCGAGTCACCGAAGCAACCGTGTGCGCTAAGAACAGCAAAGTCAGCTCGACGGGGGAGAAAGTTGTCCTCTGGACCAGGTATGTCTGACTGAACCGTGCCCTCCATCCCTCCTGCATTTGGCTTCAGCTTTCTGTGTTACAGAGGATCCTTTCTTTTCATTTTGTATTCTCATTTTCTAAAGGTTTCTGCCCCCTTGGGATATTCCTGCCTTGTTTCCTCCAACCATAGTCCATCACATCTACTGCCTTGGTCCTATGAGAAACACTGTCTTCTCCTGGCAGTGTAATTATGGTCGTATTTCAGTAGTTGTTTGCTGGTTTTTGGGGTTTTTTCTCCTTCAGAATGCCTAAAACCAGGCTAAATGCAGCTCTGCTTAGAGCTGTGCCCTGTGATTGCTGGTGGTAGTGCTAATAAAGGAAGGAGTCTCGCTCTGTGAGCGATACCAGGACCTGTGGTGGTTGAAGCGCGCCAAGGCTCGCCGTGGGTCGCTCTCCTAGCTCTCTCCCTGTTTTGCAGGGAGGCTGACAGAGTCATCCTCACCACCTGCCAGGAGAAAGGAGCCCACCTGGAAACCTTCCACGCCATCTCCCAGAAACTGGGCAACAAGACTGCTAGTGAGGTGAGGGGCTGGTGCAGGGAAGCTTGTATCTGCCCTGGCCAACGGGGAGAGGGGGTGGGTGGGAAGGCAAGGTGGAGGTTTGCTGTCATGTTGGCCTCCCACAGTTGATTTTAATTTGATGCTGCATCAGGAAAAAATAATCCCACTTGCACATTCAAAAATAAACACCAAACTCTGGTTTGGTGGAGCCCAAAATCACAACTGCCATGGTCCTTTCTCCAACGTTGCCATGGATGCTCTAGGCCTGTTTGACACCAGGATTGTTTCAGCGACTGCTGCTTGGGTCTCCAGCCTTCTGCTTCAACACAAGGAATCCGATGGGTTTTGTCTCAACTTTCCCCACATCACTGGCTGGGAATCTTCCCAAACTGCCAGATTTTTACCTGCAAGTCAGTAGAATGTTAACTGTTCTACCAAAGAAAACAGAACCACCCCATGATCTGTTTTTCTTTCCCCTTATGATTGACTCTTGCCTAAAATGTGATCGTGGGCTTTCCTTTTAATGTAAAAGCACAGACCACCCTAAAGTTTGCAGCACTGAATTTCCATTCCGTACCACCTTTGAGGTCAGTGGTCCTCATGGATTCCCCTCCTCCCTCAGGTATCCCACAGGTTCAGAGAACTGATGAGGCTGTTTCACACATCCTGTGACGGGAGCTCTGAAGATGAGGAGGATGCAACCAGTACCAGTAACACAGACCAGTTGTCAGATAAAGATCTCCTGCTTTCTGAGGAAGAACCTGATGACTAAAGCTTTTCTGGCTCGATAAGCTACTGACTGCACCAGGAGAGCCACTTTACCACTTTGCTGCTAAGATGGGTGCTGTGGAGAAAGGAGAAAATGTTTGCACAGGTATTTAAGGTAGCACCTTCCTTGGTCACCTTCCTGCTGCGCTTCTCGGCCTGGATCAAACTAAAGGAGGGAAGGAAGGTGTGGGGGTGGCAACATCTTCTCCAACCTACCCAGGGAAGGGGTCGGGGTAGTAACATCCTCTCC
>JANVCC010000123.1:934879-952624 GCA_025345505.1 Todiramphus chloris collaris | reverse complement strand
GGAAGGTGTGGGGGTAGCAACATCCTCTCCAACCTACCCAGGGAAGGTGGGGGGGTAGCAATGTCCTCTCCAACCTACCCAGGGAGCTTCAACAATGAAATGGCAGAAGTGATGCTCGCCCTTGCTCTGTGGTGAAGGTTGGACCACCAGCCTTTGAAAAGAACATGTAAATATTGTAACATAAGATGTCTGTTTTCATGTGGAACAAACACGTGATTTTTTTTTTTTCCCTTTGGTAAGGTTTTCCTCTTGTGTACGTGGGAAAGTTACAATCTGAATCCTGTATTTATTGTGTGGTTTTCTTCTACCAGGCAGAGCAAATTCACTTGCCCAGTTGTTTTAAAAAACAAACACAACAACAAAACAAAAACACACACATGGGTCTTGGAAAAAAATAAAACAAACCAGCAGCTTTCCTCTTTTACAACACAACTGCAAGTAGCTGGCCAACTTCAACCAGCCTTTGTAACAGGATTTTGCTGAAATGAAAAGAAAGTAGCCCTCGAGTCATCATTAAAGCCATTCCCTTTATTCTGGAAGTGATCGTGAAGATCTTCTTGCTTCCACTACCTCGAGTAATAAAGCTGAGTTAGTCTGAATCTGCTTCCTCCTCAGATTCATCTTCAAACCCTGTTACATAGCACTGGGCCAGAGTTATTAGCTCCTCTAAGGCCTCCTGGAAGTCATCCAGTTCAACTCCAGCAGCAAAGAAGCTGGCCCACCGCCGTGGGTTCAGCTTCCTTAGGTCCTTGTATAAGCTGTGGAGGAGCGTGTGCAGAACGGGTGCTGACTGCAGAGCTGCCAGGACAGGGATGCTTTCAACAGCTGCAGAGAAAAAACAGCTTTGCTCAAACAGACCCATGGAAACTTGTTTCCCTCCTCTGCTTCAGAAGCAGTTGCTCTCCTTGAGCTCAGTGTAGCAGAATTGATGAACATGCAACATTTTTGCCCGAAAGCGTTGTGTTAATTAATTTTCTTTGACCTCTTAGACTGTTCTGTCCCTGCAGGATCTCTTTCTGGGGCAGAGTTTAAAGGGGCATTTCTTACCTGCTGCGGAGTACGGGGGAGGTTTGTCCAGGAGGAAGCCTTGTCTGGTGAGAAGAGGAGAAAAAAACTGCGGGTACGGAGGTAGGGTGCTACACGGCTGCTCGAGCACATGGGATGTGCTGTTGAGGAAGAAGGTGGATACAAGTTACCCAAAACTCACTCTGGCTTCAGTTCCCCCTTTTGAAAACCAGACAGTGCCCACCTGAAGGCCCCTGGAAACACAGAGTGCAGGTAGTGCTGCAGAACCTGCTCGGTGCTGGCGCAAGCGTGGAGCGGAGAAGGGGGCTGCTTCCCTGCGCGGCCGCTGCAAAGGAAGCCAGGTCCTGGTTTTCCAGGGGACTCGACTGGAAACGTTGCTGACTCAGCTCCTTTTTAGCTGCTTTGCTCTAAAGTTAGTGGTGCAACTGGCTAGGTGACTAAACTCTCTTTATTTTGGTGGTAGTAATGACTCGTTAAGGCATCGCTGCTGTTGAGTGGCAGAGCCCTGAAGGGGACGGTGCGGCTGAAACGCCGCTTACCTGGTGCGACTTGCTTTGCACATTCCTCGGAGCACAACAGACTGAGCAAAACAGCAGCTGACCTTTTGCTCCCTACATGAAGACAGAAGCTTCCAGGGCCTGTCTTGCTGGTAGGTGCATAAAGCATCGGGGAGCGAGGAGTCACGTAGGGCTGGAAAGGGAACAGAAGCCCCCGCAGCCACCACCTAGGAGTCAGAGAACGGGTGCCAAATCACCACCTAGAACCTGCTACGAGGGGAAGCGAAGAGGTTGAGGTCAGGCTGGAAGGAGAGGTGGTTGCTCTCCACCTCCTTACCTTTCTCCCAGAGAAGTTGAGGGTTTCAGCAAGGTGCAGCATGGAGCCCTGAGAAGACGACAGCCGGTAAGGAACGGTGAGGGTGTCGAGCGCTGCTGCCAGAATCGCGCTGCTGTGGTAGTTCCGCGATGCCTACGGAGGGAGCCAAAGGGAAGAAGTACAGGACAACTCCTTGGAGTTGTCAGTGTCAACAACTCGGCTGTTCCTGAACCAATTTTTGTACATTCGACCTCAGCACAATGCAACTTGCACGTTTTTATACAGATCCTATTTAATGCCAGGTTTTGGAAGGCAGATTTGGCAAAAGGCTCTGAGCAGCAGCTGAGTGCTCCAGCAAGGCTGGAGTTACTCCCCAGGTTAAGAATAATACAGCCCCTCATTTCTTTTCCAAAACCCAAGGCACTACAAGGGAAAGATGCAACACAGGAACTGTGCTCCTTTTAAAAGTATTAAAAAACGGGGGGCTGGAAAACTGTCATTTTAAGTCTCTAAGAGTGAGGAAATGGGGAAAAAAAAAAGTGTTTTCTTCCTGGCAGAACACAAAGCTGCAGCAACCACTGCTGGAGAGCGGTAACAGATGAAAGGCAGCAGAGGTGGGGGCTGCAAACAGTCAACTACCCCAGGGTACGTACATCGCAGTTTATGTAGGGAAACGTGACCGGAGGCTGGGGCCTGATTCCCAAACTCCCGCTGAGCGAGAGGGGGCAAAAGAGGGAGCTGTGGCTGGAGAGATGGACAAGGCCCAGGGCCGTGTTCATCAGTCTGTAAACATTCTTCTGAGGGTCCTGTGGGGAACCAAAATCCAGTCGTTAGAATCTTTAAGGGGCAAGCAAGAAACCCTCTGATCCCAACGGGGCCCGAAAGCGGTCACCTGCTCGTAGTTTTCCCCGTTGTTTACTTACTCCTGGGTGTCTCAGGACAGGGGTCAAGCCCCAGGTCAGGATTCCTTTGCCCGAGTACTCATCACAGAGCAGTTCTGTCACCTTGGCCCCAACTCCAGCGAATCCGTTGTGTAGGTCACAGAGGACCTGAAATCCCTGTGTAAAATAATCGTGGCAGCTTCAGTTTGTACTTAAATCCTGAAGAGAAAGTTTCCTGAAGGAAAAAGGGAGCCTGGCTGAAGCTGTCAAACCTGCAGATCATCACACTCTTCAACATAAAAGTGCAACCGATCTTCTACCTCCTCGAGGCAGCCAGGATTCTGCAGGAGACTTTCACCTTGTCCAAAGGCTTCCAGACAACCACAGTCCCTGTGAAGACAGGGGAGGAGGATGGGGGGGGAGTTTATTCCCCTCTTAAGATCCAATTCTGGATGATGGGTTCTGAGACAAAGCTCGAGGACGTACCCATCGTGCATGTACTGGCGGATAACGTAGAGGCTCTTGGGATGCAAGGGCACGTTGAGGTAATCGGACCAGAGCTGCTCCCTGCCGCTCGAGTCAACTTCCTGGGAAGCATCGAGGTGCGAAGGGACGGGAGCTGGGCCTGGAACAAGAGAGATGTGAAAAGCCACAAGGGTTTGGCTTTTTGCTTTCAGGGCTGAATATCCTCTCGAAGAGAGAAAGCAAACCCCGCTTTTTTTTATCCAGTTTCTTATTTATTGCTTTTTAACCCATCCTTCTGTAAGCAAAATCTTATCCTGTAGTTTTCCTGCTTGCTCACTGACACGGTGTCCAGCATCAGCCTCTTGTCTGCCTCGCTTGACCTCTCTGATCCCAGCAAATAAAACCAGAGCCACCAGAAGGGCGCAAACTGGACGCAACCGAGTAAGGCAGCAGCCTCGCACCTACCTGGACCCGAAGAGCTGGGACCTCCCTTTTCGTCAGAGGCAGCGTCTCCCTGCAGAGAGCCCGAGGCCGTGGTTAACGGGGCTTTTTGCCTCTTTCTCACACCCCTCCCTGCGCGTTACCGGGCGGGCCGTTCCAGCAAACGCCCGGGGAGGAGGAGACCGCGATAGCGGCGAGGTCCGAGCCGCGCATCCCCACCCTCCTCACCCTCCGGTTCCCGGCGTCCCGCGGCGCGGAGCCCCCGGCCGAGTCCGGCTCCAGGTAACTGGCCACGTCCCCGTCCCTGCAACACAAACCGGCGGCAGCTGCCGGCGGACGGCCCCGCGCTGCTCCCCGCGCCGCTCCGCACTCACCAGGACAACGGCGCTTCCGCCTGCTCCCCGCAGCCCCCGGGCGCGCCCACGCCGCCTGCGAGAGAGGCCGGTCAGGGCGGGAGCGGGCCAGGGCCCGGGCGGGGTCGCCCCGCGCTTCGTTCCCCGCGGTACCTTTCAGCTCCAGCGCGATCAAGCGCGGCGTGTGCGTTTCCCGGCCGCCCGGAGCCGTCCCGGCGCGGAGCAAGGCGGCGGAGCGGAGCTCGGCGGGGCTGCGCAGCGCGGCGGCCTGCGGGGCGGGACCGGGTGTGTGTGCGGGGCGGGGGAAACGGCTCAGAACCGCGTTCTGCGGCCCCGGACCCCCCTCAGCCACCCCTGCGGCTGCTCCCCCGCACCCCCGCACCTGCAGCCCCCACCAGTGGGCGCCCACGCAGCCCGCGTAGTGCCCCAGCTGCAGCGTCACCGCCTCGCCCGGCATCGCGCTCCGGAGCGGCGCGGGAGGCGGAAACGCGTCACGGCGGGGCCGGGAGCCCGCCCCCATCATCATCATCATCATCAGCATCATCATCAGACGGACAGCGGTCCCGAGCCGCCGGCGCTCCGGCCTTTATTGCGCTAGAGGGGTCCCGCCAGGCGCTCGAGCTGCCGCGGGTTGCAGCCGCTCAGGAACCGCAGCTCCTCCTGCCCGTCCTCCGTGCGCGCTGCAAGACACAGAAGGTGCGTTGGGGCCGCGGCTTCCTCTGCGGGGTGAGGCCCCCCCCGGGTCCGTGTCCCGCTCCCCGGGGGTCCCCAGGTCCCCGCTGACCTTTCTCGTGCTGCAGCCACTTGCGGTCGAGGTAGTACTGGTAGCAGCTTTCGAACTCCCTTGGGCTGTAGTTGGAGACCAGGATGGGCACGAAGGGATCCAGGGCATCGAAACCCTCCTGGGGAGCACAGCCGAGGGTGAGACCCCGCGGGGGCCGCGGTGCCGGCATCGCCCCCTCCCCGGCCTGGGAGGGGGCACAGCCTGGATGCGAACAAGCTCCGAGTAGAGTTAATGCAAAGGAGGCTGAAGATGTGTGGGAGCTGAGTGGAAAGGGACTAAAACTGGGGCCCCTGTCCCCAGTGTGAAGGGGACAAAGCAGGGAGAGGTCACAACTCACCTTTCCCAGCAACTCCTGGGGCAAATAGGCAGAGCTGGGTTTGAAGAGCGAGCCGGTCTGGCTGAGGGTTGTCACGACAGCACCTCCGTTCTAAAGGGGAGAGCAGAAACCTCCTTAGCTACAAACATAGTTCTGAAAGAGTTATGGATTGATTCTTAACAAGGGAGGCATCTTCTCCTTTGCTCTTCAGCTCCAAAGTTCTATATAGTGGACTTCTTGCTGAAGGAACAGGGCAGTACCTGGTTTGTCACTTCAAGCTCATCAGCACATGGCTTTAATTGCTGAGATTGACACACCCAGAGGCACAGCCTGGAACTCACCCAGTTATTCATCACCATCTTCCTCAGATTGTGCACGAGCGTCAGCTCCTCTGGAGAAACCTGGAGAAGATTGTCTGTGTCACTTTTTCCCCGCAGTTTCCATTTGAGACATAAATTCCCCTGCTCTGAATTAGACCAGAAGGGTCATTTGCATCCTTTAGGTGCAGGGTTTTTTTTTTCTTTGCTTGTACTTGGCACTGCAGCATTCAGCCTTATCCATCTCACAGAGAAACACCCAAACCTTTCCTGCTCTAACAAGACAAATATTTTTTGTACTGAGAGAACTTTCTTCGGTAAAAATTGCCTTATGTGCAATATGAATGTTGTGGGTCCCTCCAAAAAGCAAACTTGGGTCTGTCTGAAAAATAAATGAACTTAAAAATGAACAGAACACCCTCCCCTGCTCTCCTGTGCAGTAAGAATGCAGCAGCATCATCAGAGCAGAGACTTCTTACGGGGCTTTTGTCTTCCTTCTTCAACGTCGTCCTTCCCCAGAGCGCGTTGACGCCGTCCACTGCCACGAGGAGTCGGAAGGAGCCGAGGTGACACTGCTCCTTCACCTCTTTCAGCACCACCCCGACGGCGTCGCTGGCATTTCTCACGCGAGCTAAACCCTTGAGGGAGGAAAAGGCACTTAGCTCAGGTTGGTTTTCTTGTTAAGGTGTGATGCTAGGGACGTCGGGCACTGCTTGCCCTTTCTAAAGGGGAGGGAAGAGAAGACGACAGGCAGCAGTCCCTTTGTTTCTTCCAAAGGAGCAATCTGCTCTGAACACCAAGGACAGAGGAACTCTGGAATTTTAACTTGTGTTTCTCTCCAAGTTGTCTGTACACCTTCCTTTACAGATCTGTCACATCTCCCATGGATTTTTTGTAGCCAGCTCATCGACAGGGAAATGCCTTCCGTTTCCTAGAGCTCGTAAGGTCTTGAGAGGCAGTTTGTTCTTGATGCACAATAATGGGATTTTCTAATAAAAGCCAAGACAAAGCCAGAAGAGGCTGTTGTTCCTTACCTGCTCCACCACCTCACCCAACGGTCTGCCCTCCTCCGTGCTTTCTCGTCTGCCCCACATGTATTTTCTTTGGGTTTTTATCTGCAGGAAGAGACCTACGATCAGACTGGGAACTAGAGAGCGCAGAGGCAGCTTGGCAAGTCCAGAAGGGCAAGATTCCCAGTTCTTTGCCAGCATTAAAGCCTGGCACGGAATCTGGCAGAAGTATTGCTCACGAGTGGCCCTCCCCCCTTTTCCTACAGAGATGGAATTGCTGGAGGGAGGGGTTTGGGGGGTTGTGGGCAGCAGGAGCTGCACGGGTTAACACACGAAGCGCGTTTTGAAAGCGAGCGAATCTGGAACTCGTGCCAAGGTGCTGGGTGACAGGAAGCACGCGCTGTTCCTGAGAGGTGGTCCTGGGGTGAGTTCTTAGCTACCAACCAAGAGAACTTGCCAGGCTCCACAAACCTCTTTTAGGAAGCGCTCATTGGAGGTTTTGAAGTTTTTGAGCCAGGCAGATGCTTGTAAAGGCTGATCGAGCCGGTCTGTCTTGTAGGATGACTGCAGAAGTTCCTTGCAGTTTTTCACCCAGAGATGAGCTGTAAGCAAAATGAAACAGTCGTTTGGTTTGGGTTTTTTAAGCAACAATAATTGTATGAGTTGGCTGGGGGGTGTGTGTGTGTATTTCTTGTTTGCTGGGGCCCACCCTGCACTGTTCTCTTGAAGCAGCAGCTTCTGGACCAGCCCGTGTGTTTGATGTGTGACAGGCAGCACTGGTGCTCTTACCATCAGGGATGTGCAGCACCAGCCAGCCTTGCCTGGCGCAGTAGTGAACCACGTGGCACAGAGTCATGGTCTTCCCCGTTCCTCTCTCACCATCTCCAGCATGGACTGTCAAGGAAAGCCTCTGAGAAACCAGTTTTGGTTTGACTGTCATTCCTTTGCAAAAGGCACGCAGGAAATGCAGTGGTCTTACAAGCAAGGATAGCGCTCTGTCCTGCTTTTGTTCAGCAGCAGACCTTGCCTAATGAGTTCCTTCTCTCTACAGACCCCACCCCACACCACAGCACGGGTGATGGTTCCCATTCCCTTAGATGTGCTGGTAGCCCTGCTTGTAGATCTGTGCCACAAGGCAAAGCTGGCTTAGAATGGAAGCATACAAGCTTCAGGAACTTCTCAGGCTAGCTTTGCAGACACGTGGCAGAACCACCTCCTGAAGACTAAACCACGGTGGTCAGCGTAGGATGAAAACATCACCCTCATTCCTGCTGGCACTTCACCTGCATTCTACCACCAAGGAAGTGATAAAAGATACAGATCACGTATCTGACAGCTGGGTGTGCAAAGTTGGAGTTTTTCAGGTAAGTGAGAAGTTCCAGAGCTGGTTTTCGCACCATCAGACAGGCTTCGTTGAAGGTCTTCATCTGAGGAAAGGAACAGGATATGAACAAGAAGCCAGGTGCTGGCACCACTACAGCTGTTCCTGGCATGACTCCAGCTCTGACTGGCACTGGGCAGGGTCTGAATGTCCACTGCTCTCCCCCTCTCTCCCAGGCCTGTCAGGTCATCACAGAAGATAATCAGGTCGGTCAAGCATGACTTCCCCTTGGTGAAGCCATGCTGGCCATCCCCGATGACTCGTCCTGGAAATGGTTTAGCTGTTCCCTCCTGTTCCCAGGGATCGAGGTGAGTTCCCACAAATCTAAAGTGAAATCAGCTTGAACTCCTAACTCACAGCTAAGAAATCTCCTCCTGAGCTCAGGAAGGCAGGCTGCATTAGCTGCCTGTGAAGCCTGGCCTGCGTGATCTGGCTCCCACCACGAATCAAGAGGCAAGGGGGTTTTTCTTGGTGGTGCAAACTTATTTCACACAGTAACTGGGGGAAACACTTCTGTAATTCATCATGTGCTTGAAGTTAGAAATGAAAAGTCCTCACACCCTTCTGCCTCTGTTCTGGTTAAGCTGACTCCTATCTTTTAGTTGTAGAAATAACCATGAGGACCAGGGATAACTGCATTCCTGCAGCACGTCGCTCTCTTATTCCAACAGGAAAGCATCCTAGTTCTGGATCTGCTTCTTCCCAACTACCAATCTAAGACAAAGTACCTGCTGCTGGAAGCGAGAGGGCAGCCCATGTGGAAACACAGCTTTCACCTCCTCCAGGGGAATGGTGTAATGCCGACCCTCGTGCTGCTCCGTGTGCTTGGCCTGGGAAGGTAAAACGCAAAGGGTAACGCTCGGGCAAGCCCCACGCCTCTTTTCTGGCTACTCTGAGAATGCTACAGGGAGGGAACACTCAATCAAAGCAAGGAGCTGCTTACTCGGAGTTGTAAGAACAAGCAGGTTGAGGTAAAGCAGGAATTGTAGCATCAGGACACTACTGGCAGATGCTAAGGAAGAGTTCAGCAACGTAAAGGGATTGTGTTTGAACCGTTGTGTTTTGTGGGCGCTGGTGACCCCGTGCTTCATTAATTTATCTAATCTTTTATTAGTCCACTTCCAGCAACCCCAAGATCTTAACAGCAACACGGTGCCCACACTGGGGAACAGCAGCCAGTACCTTGAAAATCCAGGCTGTCTAGTGTGTGATCCAGAATCACCTCAGTTCTTGAGGGCTTAGTGCAGTGCCCTTTGGAGTTACCCACTGGATTCGAACCGACTCGAAGGCAGCAGCAGTAAGTAATTCCTGACAGGCCATTTGCCTTGTTCACTACTACTGGTGGCTCAAGAACTCACAATCTGCTCTCCAGGGCAAGAATGTTGTGACATAAGTGGTCAGTATCATTCCTCCAGCAGACTTGCATTGTTTGGCATTTATTTGTAGTGATTAACGAAAAGATCTCCTATTTTGCACTCTAAGAAGCCACTGTTACAGGCATCTGAAAAGTTAATACCTGTTTCATGCTTTGCTCTACATCCTTCCTTTTTCCCCTCCATCATTCTGTTCTCCTACCATGCAAAGCTCTTATTTCTTTACCCTTGGTCCAGGACCATCAGGGTTTGTGTCGTGTGTCATTAGCAGTATACAGAGATGCTATATTCTGCAGCACTTCCTGTCTGACTTCTAGCAACTTCTGTGCCAAGCCTTTTCTGGCTTTTTTAGCAGCTCTGTGCCAAGCTTTGAAGCTTGTGTAACGTCCTGCTTGAACTTGCTGCACTTTTCCATGGCTTTAAAGTAAAAAAAAATCCCCTCCTCTTTATTCTTGTGCGCGCCAATCTCTCGCTTCCATTTTGGCTGAGATGGAATCAGGATATAACAACTTCCTTGTTTTCTTTCTTTTGCATAATAATGACCCGGGAGAAGTAGTTTTATTTACTATTCAGAAAGAAAAAGCAGCAGTGGTTATTTCTGCCAGCTTTAGGAGGTCTGGGGGCTGATCCAGACTTGCCTTGTCATTCATTATTAGCTTTGGTGTAGACCCAGGGCTTAATTTACTGAGGCCCTGGAGAGATGAGACAATCCAGGTCTGGGTTTGGTCGCTGACCTGTGCAGTCTGGCTGGCAAGTGCTTTGACCAGAGTGAAAGGATTTGGGGGGGGGAACCCCTTTGGGGTGAGTCCTGCTGCCCTGCCTTGGCTGCCTGCTGTGTTCCTCGCGTGAGCTGCTCTACCTGCAGGTTTGCTGGCTGCCTGCTTTAGCCAGGAGTAATTTGCTTTCCCCTGTTCTTTGATGGACTTGTAGTGCACAACTGTTGCAGACCCATGAATTCTCCAACCCCAGGATTCTTGGTGCCTTAGTCTCCCTTTCTCCAGAGCAGATTTTCAGTCTTTCAGCATGCAACGTGCCTGTCTTCTGTTTTGCACTCTCTCCACTTTGAAAAGCCCGTGGTAACTACATCTCCATTCCATCCCTCACTGAGGAAAGGGACTTGTAGGACAGGGCAGTGCGTCCTGGACCTCGGTACAGCTGCAGGCTTCAAGGCACCCACAGGTTTGCCAACTGTTTATGAGAAGAAGCCACTTGGTAGCTCCAGCAAACTGCCAGCTAAGCTGCCCCAGTTGCTAATCTGGGGTTTACTGGGCAGTAAATCTTAGCAACAGGAAGAAAATTTGACAAACCTGCCTAGCCCAGAACTCCTCTGCTGTAAGGAGATTCTGGGAAAGAGACTAAAGAGGAGAGCTATTGAGAGAGACTTCAGTCTTTTTCCATGTCAAACTCTAGCCTGGATTCTCTAGAGTTCTCCTGCACACGTTGGACACAGACTAACAGCACTTGTGTTTCTGCCCAGCAGTGCTATCTGTGGTCTCAAACAGAAGAGCAATACTCCAGAGACCATTTTCCTTCTCGGTTTCATCACTGATTTGCTGCCTAGCCTTGGGCAAATTCCTTCCCTCTTCCAGCTCCTACATGCATAAAGTGGGTCAGTAGCTCGACCCTCACGTGGAGTCACTTTGAGTTTTCCTAACAGGAAGCTTTATAAAAGCTAAGTTATGAAAAATTTAGTTTTCATCTGGTCTTCTCAATCCATTTTTAATGGGGCTTTAGGGTGCACAAGGACGGGTGCAGTCAGGGCTGTGAGTGGAGCCTCTGCTGCAGTGAGTGAGCTGCAAGTCTAAGAAAGGAGTAAGCGGCGGCGGTTGTCGCCAAACATCAGGCACATGAAGTCAGAATGCCAAAGCCAGTTGCCTGGCAACGTAAATGGGAGGCACAGGACAGTGGGGACAATCCTTGCCATCTGGACTCTTCTGTGCAATCTATAGAGACACTGGCATCACGTGAGGAAGATCATCTGCATGCTGCTGTTTCCATAGAGACCCCGGTGGAATCGGTATTGAAAGACTCCAATTACAGAGGCAGCAGAAAAGCACCTCAAAGGCTTATTCCATTCATTTATTCCACTTCATTTTGTGCTTGAGACAGGAGAGTGTGAAGCTGGAATTATGATGCTGGAGAGCTGTGTTGTGCTGAGGTCATCAAGGGGTGTGGTTTTTCTTCCCCTTCATAGCCACTTTGGGGAGGTTAGGGAAGAATAATCCTGGAGGTGAAATTAATGGTGTCTGATGACAAGCTAAGCCACATCTGAGCTTCTACAATATGTAGTCTGTCTCATCTGTGCAGCTACAGAGAAGAAATCAATACTTATTCCCAGGAGCTTTCAGGCAGAGGACCAGGCCTGTCTGGGTTAAACCCAGGTGGGTGCACTGCACAGCCACGGCCTGTTTCCCTCTGGGCTGCGGATCGGGGGCTGGCTGCCCGTTCTTAGGCCTGTGCACTCCCTCCCCTGATGTTTACTAGAACACCACAATCCCAGCAAGCACTCCTGGCTCCAGCAACTCCCCAGGCAGGCTGTTGGAATTCAGGCACTTGCTGTCTGACAGTAAGAGTTGTGTCAGTAACTCACCGGGTCGTTCTCACTGGTAGAGAAAACTGCTCTTGGTCTTTCTGCCGGTGGTGGGATATCCTGGCCGACCACGGAACTCAAGCAATCCCTGGCTGCTGTATGGAGGGCAAACCCATGGTCCAACTAAGGAAAAAAAAAAAAAAGGCAAACCAGCAACAAACTCCTCAGCAGTCAAAGATTACCAGTAAAAAACCCCATCCATTTAGTCGTTTTGTACGCTCGCTGCACGCCCATCACGACTGTGTCAAGGCAGCACGTGACACAGAACAGAACTCTCTGCAATTTAATCATTAAAATGTAAATGCATCAGGAAAAAAAAAAACCACCACATTTTAAAACCACATTTCAACGCCTTCTTTTAAACCATTTCCATTCCCTTAAATCAGCTACCACCAAAAGCCATCTAGAGAGCCAAGTGTTGTACCCAAGTCAGCCCCTTCCCCACCGCATAGCAGCACAGGTACAGCCCCTGGGGTGCCACTGCTGGGCAGTGCCCACACTGGGCAACAGCAGCCAGCACCTTCAAACTTCAAGCTTCTAGCTGTCCAGAATCACCTCAGTTCTTGAGGGATTAGTGCAGCACTGCCCACTATTTGGGATTTATAATCACGTTCCCTGTCCCTCCATCCAGACGCTTTCGTTGTAATCCAGATGTGGCTGAGAAACTGAACCAACCAGCTAAGCTGATTAATTCTTTTTATGGTTTCTTTTTCCTATAGACAGACTGCTGAAGCATGCCTGTAAAGCCCAGCCAAAATAGCAACGTGAGTAGCAGAAGGACAAGCATCTTATTATTTTATGGTGAAAGAAAATAGAAGCGTTTGTCGGTGAATAGTACTAAAAGAAAGAGTGTATACTGGAAGGAGAAGCTGGGACCAAAGCAAGCACAACTGAAAGCCACCCCTCATATTACTGACTGGAATAGTTGTAGGCTCCAAGTGTAAACAGGGCAAGCAGTTTCCTATTTTGTCTGTCTGCAGAGGCAGGAGCAGCCAGGAACTCCAGTGTCGGGCCAGGAGCAGCGGGTCCAGGTCTCCCGGGCACGCCCCAGTTCTGCTGGCAGCCACGTCTTCCTTGGGGGCTGAGCCACGAGGGCTCAGAAGAAAGTGTGATGTCAGATTAGCCCACCCCCCCGTGTGAAACACACAGTGAACCCCTGAATCAGCCTCTCAGCCCTTGCTCTCCTTTTAGGGGAGGAATTAAACCAGTTTGTACTCGACACTGGGTACCAAACTACTGCAGGGTAAACACTAAACATCCACTTTTGTCATCACATTCTTCTCTTGTTTCCACAAGGTTCTTTTCCTCCTCAAATCCAAACAATTAATTAGGAAGTCTTACTTGGCTGGGTTCTGTTGTAGAGTCCACTTAATTTAGAGCCTGAAGCAAGGCACTAAGATGCTAATTTAATACATGAATAACTGGAGCATGCAACTCTTGTCACCTGTTCACCTAGAAAATGTCAGCCCTAGGTCATTCTTAGCCTGGAACCATAGTCCTCCTCATTTTCTTTGAACATCCCACGTTACCTCCTCCTCAAGTGAATGTCTCGGGGCGCTGACTTAAAAGGAAAGGCAAGCTTAGTAATCTGTGAGCATCCTTTCTCTGGAGCGCCACACAAATCCTCGTCCCTGATCTGGGTAACAGTGAATGAAAATTGAGTCAGGATTAACTTCTTGCTCTTGAGTGCATTCAGTTTTTAGGTGTGTGTCCAGATAGAGCTCAAGGCCTTAGCTGACAGTCCAACCAGTATTACCAGTACTGCTTTCTTAAAAGCACCATCTCAGAAGAGCAGCAGGAGTTGGATTCTCTGTGGTACAAAAGCCAGTTCCTAATTAAGTTCTGTGAAGGGAGTAGAAGACAGCACAGTAAGGCAGGGTGCAGGTGTCAGAAGGACTTTGTCTTGAAGTCGACTCCTCAGTTCTTCCAGCCAAACACACAGAATTCCTGTATTTCCCTCAGCAGAACACATCCCATCTTGAAATTACTACCTCTTCTTCCTGGAAGGATACTGGTTTAGAACATCATTTCTTTGAGCCTTAGCATGGTACATCCTCCTCAGCATCACCACGTAGCCTCGTAGTGCTCTGGCAGTTTTCCTTTGTGGATTGTAGCTTCTGCTGGGCTGTAGAAGCATCTTCTACGTACCCAGAGTCATGAAATGCTTCCCAACTCTCCAGAGTGCCCCAAAATCAACACAGGCTTGTAGAGCAGTTCCTAGAGACTGCTCAGCCTGAATTTGAGAGACCCAGGCTGGCATTTTAGGAATTGCTAACTTCATGCAGGAGTGCATCTGCATTTCCCCAGGCTACAGGAACACCGAGTGACCCAGAACAGCACCGCTAATGCCTCCTCTCTTCTGCCTTTGTAACAGCATTTTACATGCCACTTGGTCCCCCCTCCTGAACAAAAGACAGTGGCTTGTCACAGATCCCCTTGTCTTCATCAGAAGCATGTACATACTCCTCTCTGGCTCACAACAGAACTCTGTGTAGCAAAACAAGTATGGAAAGTTCTCACATTTTCACATCATCTTTTAATGCGGTTTATCCTGGTAGGGTGGAATGGATTTTATAGCAAGTTTCCATCTGCCAGAGTAGTCTCAACTCAGATCCCTGAAATGGCAGTAAACGATCACGTGGTACACGGAGATTAATCACAAAGTCATGTGCCATAAGGTGGAGCTGTTCCTACATGTTTCCACCTATCTTAAGTCTCTAGAAAAGGCTTTATGTCAAGAAGGCTGCCGTCATAAGCGCAGCGCTGTACAGCCAGAATCATCTCTGGAAACAAGGAGTTAGTCCTCCTCTGCAAAGGCTGCAGGTCACTGTGCACTAGAATCATAGACTGGTAGGGGTTGGGAGGGAGCTCTGGAGATGATGGAGTCCAACCCCCCTGCCAGAGCAGGAACACCCAGGGCAACCCCCACAGGAACAGAGCCAGGATGGGCTGGAAAGTCTCCAGAGGAGACCCCACAGCCTCTCTGGGCAGCCTCTTCCAGGCTCAGTCACCCTCACAGGAAAGAAGTTCCTCCTCATGTTGAGGTGGAATCTCTGCTCAAGTTTATCCCTGTTATTCCTTGTCCTATTACTGGGCACTACAGAAAAGAGATTGGCTCCTTCCAGTTGCCACCCATCCCTCAGATATTTATAGACATCAGTAAGATCCACAGTAGTGGGAAAGCCTTTAAAAGCCAACAAACCCACTAAAATTCCTTACCATGAGGAAGTCATTCCAGACACACGACGTTAACTCGTGACGTCTCTTTCTAACCTAAGGCAGCTTTCCTGATCACGTAGCTCTGCCACGATAACTCTCACCCCCCTGAAGCACCGAGCCTCCTTTGGCTGAATTCTCTTCCCACCAGCAGCACAGGCTTTGTGAAAAGCTGGTGGTTCTGTTCTATATAAAGGGCTTCTTCCTTTGTACTTCCCAGCAGCGCAGAGCAAACGCGTTCTCCGTTCTCTGAGCAACACTTGCAGGGAAGATGTAGAATTTCAGCCTTCCGGACGTTGCAGGAGACTTGAGTTTTCTAACAAATGTCTCATTTCAGCCAACTCTCCTGGCTTGCCTGCACGCTCTCCCTCCAGCCAACAGCAGAAGGAATAACACAGGCAAGCTGTCTCCCTTTCCTCTGCCCAGCAGGGGAGTTTGCACAACCAGCTTACGAGGCATCAGATGATGAACGTGGGAAGAATCTCAGTTTTTACAGCTGTAAATTATCATTCCAGTTCAGAGGACAGCTGAAATATTAGAAGCAGCGTGACATTAATACAGGACTTACCTTTAGAGGGTGGTGGACGAGTCCTTTTAGACTTCTCAGCATTTTTTTTTTCCTGCAGAGACAGAAATGGGTGTTTTTTTAGGGCTTTTACTGTGTTTAATGCTGGGAGAGAATCTTTCCTGCCCAAAGTCCAGGCACACAGCTAATTCAGCAAGCTGTCAGAATGCTCTGCAGCAATACAGTAGTCTACTGATAATCAGCATCACTTGCCTAATAATAATAATAATAATAATAAAAAAGAAAAGAACTAAATCCATTAATTATGTTGCCTTTCTTCAGAGGCATCTACAAAAAGAACTTTGATATTCGCCTAGTGAGGAGGACAGATGCTTTTTCTGGGGAAGTGCACCTATTTTGACTGCAGCAGGAAAAGCAAGGGCTACAGAGATTATTTTGGAGGAACTTGAAATAATGCAGAGATTGAAGGTGCTTCTGGCTTCCTCCTTTTACCATCTACTGCTCAGCCATCTTTGGTTACAACAGGAGGAAAAAAAAAGGCAAAAGAAAACACTTGAGCAATTGTGATGCAAAAAGAATGGCAGAAATGTAAGTTAAGTCTCATTCAAGGCCTTCTTCAAACCACTTCCTTAGGAGAAAATGATGACAGCACCTAACAAAGAGAATTCTTGCTTGCCCTCAGTTACACAATGCATTCAAAATGAGCTAATTACCTTCGTAAGTCCTTAGGAGGAATTGCTGTCTTGGTGGAATCAGTGACTAACTGCAACCTTGATGCTAAACAAGACAGAGGTGATTTAACTCCACAGAGGGGCATTTCCAACCCTTACTGCACAGAACAAGGACTCCTCACTGAAGGGTGTTCACTTTGTAAAGATGCTTTCACGTTTTCATCTAACAATTAATGCACAATAAAGGTGTGAGAAACATGCCACGATTTTGCTGTTTCCCAAAGAAGCAATCAGCCTCTGGAGGACTTTTTTTTGTCATTTTACTTCACCACACAAGCGTGTGCAGCAGGAGAGGAAGGAGAAATTAATTTCCATTCATTTCATTCAATTCATGTCCATTCCACGGGACATCCCGTTGGTTTGAGTTTTAACAGTACAGAAAATAGGGATGGGACAAGCTCTAGGAACAAGGGGATGGGAAAAAGAAACAACCCTGAGCTAACCAGAGGATTGTTGTCTCTGGAAGGCTAAAGTCTGCCTGCTTCGGGGACCTGTTGCCCCCCACGCCTTAGCCCCAGCTTTCCTGCCGCCGTGCTCCGCTCTTCTCTCCTTCCCCACACACACTGGGGCGGCAGAGGCACAAAGCGCAACCCTCCCACCCGGCCGGGAACCTCGGAGAGCCCGAGTTCTCTTGGTGAAAGCCGCCAGGGCAGGAAAGGCCACCAACCTCCCGCACCCACCCGCCCGCCCCTGCTCCCGACAGGCCCCACAGGCCGCTTCCCCCCGCCCCAGGCCCAGGCCCCCGCCGGATCGCCCCCCGCTAGGCCCTGCGGGGGCCCGGCCTCCGCACGGCTCGGCCCGAGCGCTCGCCGCCGACCCGCGGGCACCGGGCGATTCCCTCCAACCCCCGCCCCGGGCCGGTACCGGGCGATTGCCGCCCCTTCCCCCCCCCCCCCCGCACTCACCGCCGGCGCCGGGACGGCCCCGCTGACAGGATCCGCCGCGCGCCAAGGGCCGGGGCGATGACGCGAGGCCGCTACGGGTCCCGGGCAGGGACACAAGAGGCGCGGGGCGGAGCGGAGCGGAGCGCGCGGGGCCCGCCCACCCGCCGCTTGGGCTCGGGGCGCGCGGGCTCGCCGGGGGCGGGGCCGAGGCGGAGGGGTGTGGCCGGGCGCGGGAGGGCGGGGGCGCCGGGCGCTCGCTCGCGGTGGAGCAGGAGCCGCCGCCATTTTGGTTTCGCTGCCTCGGCTCCGAGCAGGGCCGAAAGCGGCGGCCGGTCGGTCCCGGTCCCGCCCTGGCCCCGTTCGCGCGGGCGGCCGGGGAGATGAGGCGCGGAGAAGCCCGTCCTCGGCCCCGGCCGTGTTGTCGCTGACACGGTGAGGAGCGGGGCGAAGCGGGCGGGGGGGGGGAAAGCGGGCGGCGGGCGGGGACTGGGACCGCCTCAGGCCCGGAGCCCGGGGGGAGGGGAGCCCGGCCGAGGAGCCGCCGCGGGGGCCGCCCCGCCCCGCAACCGGTGCCGAGGCGCGCGCTGCCCCGCATCCCCGCCCCGCCGCCCTCGGGCCCCGTTCGCGGGAACGCGGCA
>JANVCC010000123.1:876466-923582 GCA_025345505.1 Todiramphus chloris collaris | reverse complement strand
CGTGCCATAGGCTGGGTAAGGTTTGATCTGGAGTGGTTTGGCGTGCCGTAGGCTGGGTAGGGTTTGATCTGGAGTGGTTTGGTGTGCTGTAGGCTGGGTGAGGTTTAATCCAGAGTTCCCATTCATCTCTGCTCAGGGTCCTTTTTAGGGTTGCTTCTTCTCAAGTCCTGGCTCTGAAAACGCTGCCCGTGTCCTTCCTCTTGCATCACACTCCAAATACTTGACCCCGTTGAAACGCGTCCGTTGAGCTTTCCTTTGTAACTGTGATCTGTCCTCTTTGGTAGTTCCCAATGCACCAGATCTGTATCTTCTGCAGATTCTTTCTGTAACAATTATTTCTTTTTTTTGTCTGCACAAATAAAAAACCAACAATAGAGCGGGGTGAGCAGATTGTGCTTGCTCTTTGGCAGCGGTGGAAAGAGCAGCTTAAGGCCCGGCCGCGGTCCCCGTGTGCCAGCCCGGGAGGCAGCACTGGTCCTGCACAAGAGCTCAGGCTCTGGAACCCTGGCACTAACAAGTTGCTTCGAACCAACTTTTGCTTTAGTTAAGATTAAAAAGTCCCCTCAAATATCTTAACGATAACTATGTTAATTATATATGCACTTAACTGCATCTCTGATGATAGAAGTGTGGATTTTTCTGTCCCCATGCTCCAAGAAGTACAAATGTGTGTGGTGGGTTTGTTTGGTGGATTGGTGTTCTCTTCTCCTGTTCTCCCCTCCTTCTTCCTGAACTGTGGAAAGTCTTTCACCAGTGAGGAGATTTTGTGGCGTGTTTGTAAACCAGTGTGTACTCGGGTTAAGCTCAACTTACCTAGGGGCTCAGGTCATTAAAATCAGATTGTCTCTGGGTTCTGGATGCTTTGTCTGAGTTTTTAGTAGTGGCATAATTCCTTAGGTGCCACTGTTTCAGTGGGTCCAGGCTAAGAGTAGCTGGACTCTGGTTTTAAATTAAACCCAAATATTTTGATGATAAAGCCTTAACTAATCTCACTATCTTAACTGACTCACATTTGAAGTGTCCTGTGGATGAGTCGGAAATTGTTTTATAACATTCCCATACTTTTGATTTTCACCTGTCATTTAAAAGTGCTTTTACAGATCAGTTGTATTTTTGTAGTGGAAAAATCAACAGTGTCATTGTTTGCTTTTGAATTGTTCTTAACATTCATTTCATTTCTGCTAGAAAAATGAGAGTTAACTTCTGTCTTTCTTTTCCTTCTACAGAGTAAAAGATGCTGGCTCTCAGTAGTAGAACAGATCTTCTGTGGAACATATCTCTGTAAATCTTCCCTGCAGTTACCCAAAGGCATATATTCTGCCTGTGATGGACCCTCAGAATACTGCTATGTTAGGCTTGGGTTCTGATTCTGAAGGGTTTTCTGGGAAAAGCCCCTCTGTGGTCAACGTTGGCACGTTGGTGGGAAAAGGTGAAGTAGAGTTAGAAAGCTGCCCCAAGGAAGAAGACGACAGTAAGAAGAAGAATCGGGAGGGGAACGGGCCTGAGAATGGGAAGAATGAGGCTCTGACTGATGCACAGCAACAGTTTTCGGTGAAAGAAACAAACTTTTCAGAGGGAAACTTGAAACTGAAGATTGGTCTTCAAGCAAAACGAACAAAAAAGCCTCCCAAGAACCTGGAGAATTATGTGTGTCGGCCTGCTATAAAAACCAGCATCAAGCAACCAAGAAGGGCATCGAAGAGTGGGAAGATGACAGATGAGAAGAACGAGCACTGTCCTTCAAAGCAAGTGAGTACTCTGTTTACGGGGGGTTTGCAAGCCGTAGTAAATTGGAACTGCATTTAACGGTTTCTGGCCTCTCTGCACAGTCACGTTCCACTCGCTGTGTCCATCTAACCTCTGATATTGAAGATTCTGAAGTTCAGAATGGTTTGATTTCATTTCTGTTGACAGGAAAAAATGCTTTTGCTCTTTCACAGCTTGCCAACCTTGGGTTTTTTAAGAGCAGTGCAAGATAATTGCATTACAGAATCCCAGAATCACTCAGGGTGGAAAAGCCCCTTGGGGTCACCGTGTCCAACCATCAGCCCTGCTCTGCAAGCTCACCCCCAGACCGTGTCCCCCAGCACCGCGTCCCAGCGATGTTTAAACACACCCAGGGATGGGGACTCAACCCCCTCCCTGCACAGCCCATTCCAAGATCTCCCCACTCTTTCCATGAAGGATTTTTCCCTAGTGTCCAGTCTAAACCTCCCTTGTTTCAGCTGAAGGACGTTCCCTCTGGTTCTGTGCCCAGTCACCTGAGAGCAGAGCCCAGCCCCAGCCTCTCTACACTGTCCTTTCAGGGAGCTGGAGAGAGTGAGGAGGGCTCCCCTCAGCCTCCTCTTCCTCACACTGACCAGGCCCAGCTCCTTCAAACGCTCCTCATAGGATCTCTTCTCCAGCCCCTTGCCCAGCTTCGTTGCCTCCTCTGCACCCGCCCCAGCCCCTCGGGATCTCGAGGTGCCTCGCTAACTCCAACTTAGTTTCTGAGCAGCAATGGTGTCATTTTCAGTCTCTTGTATAGAAGAAGGTGGGGCTTCCAGCCTCTCTTGAAACGGGGCTGTGTCTTTGCTGCACTTCTCTCTAGTATTTGGATTTCTATTTTCCCCTTAGCTGTCAGAACCACTCTTCTCGTGGTGTGTCTTAACTGACGCTCCGCGACGGATACATCCAGCAATGCCTGAAAAGTAAGAAAGACTTTCCCAGCTCTGTCAGGAAAGAGCCCGCTGATAACCGCGCGTAAAGGCAGCGGCTGGAGAGATGTGCCGGGTATTTTCCACACGTGAGGAGATAGCCTTGCCTTGAACGTGTCTTGGCTTTGTGACCTGCGTGATGTAACAAGGAAGAGCAGATGTACCAGATAGGGGTAAATGGGGTAATATCCAGAATGACAAATGTAGCTGCATAGGTGCTGAGTCTCTGAAGTGGTTTTTTTTCCCCAACATATCCACAAGTTCTGCTAACTCATAAAATCTTCGAATACACCCTCCACACCCTGTCTCCTTTTAGCCCGTGCATACTGATTTACAGCTGAAGTTTTCCCCTAAACTCACCTTTTTCTTGCACTCCTCTGTGCCTCCTTCTGCCTGCACGTTGATCTCTTTTGGTTTCCTCTCGTGCTGTTTCTGTAGCCTCGTTCGGCTTTGCCAGGCCGGGCGACGCGTCAAGGGAATGCAGCGAGTCCCTGGCAGCTAGGGGCCTTCTGCTGTGTGGGTTGTCTGCTCCTGGGGCTCCTGTTTCAGAGTCTTTTCATTTCTCTAGCCTGAATCCTATTCATAAAGCTCCCTGCACGAATCTCTCTAAGGCAGATCCTACCCAAAGGGAAGGTGAATGCTTTTATTTTGTACTGATGCTACATTTGTCTGACGTACCCAAACCTTTTTCCTTCCCTGGCGTACTCAGACTTAAGTTTTCCTTGAGGAAGAGGATCTTCAAAGAGGAATAAATTACACCCTGAAAGAGCAAGTGTGCTGTATGTTACACGTAATGACTAAAATTACCTGTTCCAGACTCTTCCCAAGCACCGCGTTGGGTTTTTATCTCCATTCTAAACAGAAAGGCATTTTTAGTCAGCGTATCAAAGAAAAAATTCTCAAGTGGTATGTAACTTAAAACTTTGGCCACGGCCTTTATTCTCCACTCTTCCATTTCAAAACAAGGTTATTATTTCTAATGATTTCTCTAACTTCATCTTGAAGAGAACCGGAAGGGTGGATCACAGTTTGTCATTATACTGATGACTTCCTTTATTATTTTCTTTTCTAATGGAGAAAAGACTTGAGTATTGGGCCAGTCTGGAATATCCAGTCACTGATCTTTCTTGAGTCCACAGCGGTACTTGCAACTGAAAAATCTCTTGCTAGCAAAGAGAATCATTTAAGCATGGAAGCTTTGCCATTGCATCAATAGATCGTGCCCCGGGAATTTTTAATTCCAGCTTCTCTCAGTGGAGTTACCCCTGCTCCTTTTCTAGTGAAGCACCTCACTACGTAGAGAAGCTCAGATCCCTTGGCATTCGATTTGCATTACTTAAAATAGTTTCCAATCTCTGACTAATGAGAATTCATTTCAGGTACTCCACTCCCTCTCTCAAATTGTACCAAGATGGTTTTCAAGTTGCTTAACTCAGTGCCTTCCCTGCTGCCCTCCTGGCTCTGTGAGCAGTTGGAAACGATGCTTTACAGCATCCTCCTGATTTCTACCAAGTGTAATTTAGAAGTGCCTTTCTAGACACAAACGGTAGGCACGGCGTAAAACCCTTGTGTGGTTCAAATGTAATACCCAAGGGATTTATCTTTTTTAATTTATCTTTTCTTCCTGCAATGAAACGAAGCAGGTTTGAGTCCTGCAAATTACACTTCAGAAAAGGAAAGCGATCCCTTCATCTCCATGCAGAGGAGAGGAAAAGGAGCAAATACATGACCAATTCAGAGGCAGATTTGGCAATACTTTGATCTGGGTAACCAAACTCTCTGTGCTTTGAAAGGCGGAATAAAGACTTTGAATGAAAATTCTATACTCAGTAAACCACTAAGACCCAAGGAGTAGTAGTGGAAATATCCTAGGAATTTCAGTGTGAAAATTAAAATGGTAGGAAAATCCTTTGCACTCACATCTAGGACAGGCTTCTTTTGCAGGCTTAGTGCTGAAAGGCCTCTTAAAACTTCAGGAGTGGCTTCAGTTATCTTACTAGAGGATTTATCTCCATTCTGAAAGCTGCATGGGGAGGGGAGGTGGGTAACTTGTATATTTACATTTTGTCCTCCAGAAACATGTAGACAAAAACGTGAATAGTCTCCTGAGGAGAAAACCACAGAACAGCAGAGAGGGACCTCGAAATGGCCAAGATTCCCCACGTGCTAAGAGACTCCCACAGCAAGACCAGCACTCGATTTGCTTTTTGACACTGAATGTGCAGCTTGGATTGCTTTCTTTTTGAAGCGTGTCCTGTGACAGACAGATGTGGCTGTGTGGCTGGCCTGCCTAACTGAGCCTTACACATCAATTGTGCTGCTCTTAGCACAAGGGCTGCACGAGGGGTTAAGCTGTGCCAGGTAAATGCAGCCCATGACACAGCAAAGTTGCCTTACTGAGGTTTAAGAAAATAGGAAGGCACAAAATGAAAGTAGCAGCCTGCTGTAATTCTGAAGTAGTCGTGGTAAACCAGAGCAGCAAGTTGGAACGTGCCCTCGTGCTCCATCCGCTTACTTCTCTGCAAAACTGCTGAGTGCAGCATCCTGCAGGCCTTTCTGTCGCCCTCGCTTAGGTGGGGAAGCTCTACGGGAAAGTTTGCTGATGAAATCACAGCCCCTACCTGAAAAATTTCAAGAAGAAAAGTAACCAAGCTAAAGAAGTCTCTTTTCTTTTTGAGTAGCTCATTTTCTGCAGGATCTGGACTAATTACACAGTTGTTTGTTTGGGTTTTCTTTTTTTCTGGGAGTGATTTGTTAGTAGTCCTCATAAAACTCTCTGCATAAAAATGTGGCTGTGCTTCCTCTGATATAAAATTGTGTGCTTGTTCGAGTCGAACAGTGAAGCAGGGCTCTCTGCTCCCTGGAACAGTGACAGAAAACTGGGACGCTGAATGCTCTGCGTGTAAGGCCAGGAGCAGAATGAAAATCAAAGAGCCCAGACACCCGTTTGCAGAGCTGCGTGCGAGCGTGGCCACGCCAGCCTTCGAGGTGCTGCCCTGCAAGGGCTCTGCAACGTGTTGCTGACCTCAGATCCCTCCTTCCACCTTGTTTCTGCAGTCGAAGTCACATCAGGGAGGTGTGACAGCTTTTTTTTGTCCCCAGTTGGGTAGGGCAGATCACGGCTGCTCCCCAGCAGGAGTAAAACTCCCCAGGTTTTGTGAGTGTGAGGGTGGTAGAGCTGGGGGGGAAGTTCCTGAAATGTGACGCTCCGGCATCATTTACATAAGATTGCAGCTGCCACAGAAAAGCTGGGCTGGGTGCCAAACTACTCTCCACAGACCACAGTCTCTCTTACACCACGGCTCTAAAACCAGTAACCGATACGACTGGTGAGTTCTCTTCTGCTACTGCAGCAGGCTGGGAGACATCCGAGCCCAGGCGATGCTCGTGGCCACCCTCCCCCCCAGGGAAGAACTTTGATCACTGACATATCACCATTCTTGTGAAATCTTGTTTACTCGCTGGCATCGCGTGGGCTGGAAGGGCAGAGATGGGAACAGCCAATGAAATGGAGCTTCTGGTGCATCGAGGATTTGAGTGCGGAGCTGGTAGAGAGATGGGCAGTGATGGAGGCTGCTCTGAGGCTTAGGGGGTTTTGAGATAACTTATCAATCACAGAATGGTGGGGGTTGGAAGGGACCTCTGAGATGATGGAGTCCAACCCCCCCGCCAGAGCAGGGTCACCCAGGGCAGCCCACACAGGAAAAGAGCCAGGCAGGGCTGGAAAGTGTCCGGAGAAGGAGACTCTACAGCCTCTCTGGGCAGCCTGGGCCACACTCCATCACCCTCACAGGGAAGAAGTTTCTCCTCACGTTGAGGTGGAACTTCCTGTGTTTCAGTTTGTGACCATTGCCTCTTGTCCTATCACTGACAAGAGCCTGGCCCCTTCTCCTTGCCCCCAGATGTTTGTAACCATCCATCAGATCCCCTCTCAGGCTTCTCTTCTCCAGGCTGAGCAGCCCCAGGGCTCTCAGCCTTTCCCCCAAGAGAGATATTCCAGTCCCTTCCTCATCCTCGGAGCCTCCCTTGGGCTCTCTCCAGTATTTCCCTGTCCCTCTTGAACTGGGGAGCCCAGAACTGAACACAACACTCCAGATGTGGTCTCACCAGTGCAGAGGAGAGGAGGAGAACCTCCCTTGACCTGCTGGCCACGCTTTTTACACACCCCAGGAGACCATTGGTCTTCCTGGTCTTAGGGGCCCACTGCTGTCCCATGGAGAACTTCTTGTCCCCCAGGACACCAAGGTCCCTCTCCATGGGTCTGCTTTCCACTGGCTCTACCCCAGCCTGTACTGGTCCCTGGTGGTGTCCAGGTGCAGGACTCTACGGTTACCCTTGTTGAACTTAAATGCTTGTAGTTGGTGTGTACCACTTATGCTGTTGCTGATAGGGCTGTAGTGGTGCTGGCTTGTGTTGAGAGACTTACTGGATTTCCTCAGTTGATGAGCAGTGTCTTCAAATCCTTCACATCTCTTCCAACCAAACCGAGTCTGTGATTCTGAACCCCTGCTGGGGTGAATGCATCCCATGCATTTCCTGTGTCGGGCACTGCATGTAAAGAAGAATGTCCTTCCAAAGTCAAAGATTGAATTCACTGGGGTGCTCCTGATAGGGTTTTTTGAGGTAATGGCTACTACAAGATGATTTTTTTTAACCTTTACGGCATAAACTTCAAATTTGGTTGGGTCACAACTGAAAAGTTTCATTTACTCTGGGTCTTGTGTGTGTGTGTCCCTAAAATGATCTTACTTAAATAATACTTACAGTATTGCATATCATATATATAATATATATATATAAAATAATACTCATTTTTAGTACTGCCAGCAGGCTGCTGTGAGGAAAATGTGTTACTGCAGTGGGACAGGGCTGGGGAGTGGCAGAGCTGTGCATGGACGGGTTCACACGATGCCAGCCCGTGCAGCGCGTTGCTCGGCTGCTTCTCAGGCAGGAGCATGTGAGGCCCTCAAGTGCCATCTATAAATAGCCCAGCACGTTACTGGTAATGGGAGCTTTTTAATAAACATTAACAGAATGTTTATAACTGGGGGGGCAGGTGAAATGTTTTACGTTGGAGGAGCGGGAGCGAGTTTGGGTTTCCTTAACGTGTCCGCTGAAACACGTGGCCCTTAAAATGAACAGGATCCTGAAGCATGTCTTTGTAGAGTTACCCATTAGCAGAAGCAGGTATTAATCATCTCACCGTAAAATGATACTGTGTTACTCAGAATCTTTGCCTCCTGTTCCTAAAGATTTCATTTTTTTTAATTAATTTTTTTTTTAATTGACTTCTAGGACCCCTCAAAATCATACAAGAAAGCTGGAGAAGTTGCAACAGTTGAATTGCCTGTGGAAGAAGGTACACAAGTAGAAACAAATCCTTTAACTAAGAAAGTTTCCCCATTGCACTCTGAAATGACAGATTATATAAAGTCATCTCCTCCAACTCTTATCAGTAGCCATAATTCTGACTTAAAGGATAGAACACAAATTAACGGAGCAACAACTGTAACAGAAAAATTGGCTCAACTTATTGCAACTTGTCCTCCTTCAAAGTCTTCCAAAACAAAACAGAAGAAGCCCGGAAATGGAACTCCATCTGCTTTGGTTAAAGACTCTGGGAAGAAGCTACCAGGAACCATAACTGCAAGTGGGTTAGTTAGCAAAGATTTGGTAAAGAAGTTGCCAGGGTCTGGTATTGCTGTTGGATTGGTTAACAAGGACTCAGGGAAGAAGCCATTAGGGATTGGTAGTGCAGCCATACTGGTTAACAAAGACTCTGGGAAGAAGCCACAAGGGATGGGCCCATTGATTGGATTGGTTAACAAGGACTCTGGAAGGAGGCCCCCGGCGCTCAGCACTCCAACTGGGTTAGTCAACAAAGACTCTGGAAAGAAACAGCCAGTGACCAGCTCTGCAGTTGGATTAATCAGCAAAGATGTTGGGAGGAAACTTCTAGGTATCAGCACTCCAACTGGATTGACTAATAAGGAACCTGTCAAGAAGCCAGCAGGGATTGGCACTCCAGCAGGATTGATTAACAAGGACGCTGGGAAGAAATTGTTGGGAATAAATACTCCTACTGGGTTGGTTAACAAGGATTCCGGGAGGAAAACAGCAGGGACTGGCAATACGACGGTTCTGACTAACAAAGACTCCGGAAGGAAGACACCGGGGATTGGCAGCCCTGTGGGACCAGTTAACAAGGACTCTGGGAGGAAGATGCCAGGAATTAGCAGTCCAGTGGGATTGGTTAGCAAGGACTCTGGAAAGAAGCCACCAGGAATCAGCAGCCCAGTTGGTTTGATTAACAAAGACTCTGGAACTCTGAAAGCAGACTCTCTTATGCCTGCCTCGGAACCCTTTAAGCTTCCTTGCAATTCAAACCTCAGTAGCCTTGAAAGCCATGAGACTACAGATTTACTGAAGGAAAATACTACAACCAAAACATTTGACAAGCATGTTATGAGACAGAACAAAGAAAGTACCTTGGAAAAATTTTCAATTCGGAAAGAAATTGCTGATGTGGGCAAAGAGATGTTTAATGAAGGAGTCCGCGTTCCGCAGGATGCTTACCCAACCAGTGAAAAAGGGATTTACGAGACATCTAAGCACGAGAAACAGCCTCCAGTATATTGCACTTCACCAGACTTCAGAACAGGAGGTGCTTCAGATGTATCAACAGCAAAGTCCCCGTTCAGCGCAGTAGGAGAGGGAAATCTCCCGTCGCCCTCACCCACGGTGTCTGTTACCACCTTAAACAGGAGCCTCTCGACAACATCTTCCCAGTTAACGTCGAACTCGCTGCACTTAAGTTCCACAGCAGATCTCTTAGAAGGTATTTCAGACCAGATTGGCAAACCACAGTTTTCTTCTGACAGTACGCTTCTGAACATAAACAGAACGTTGAACCGCGCTCTGAGCGCCGATTTTAAAGGCGCCGATAAAGATCTAAATGATTCAAAAGCTACTTACGTAGAAACTTCACGAACTAGTCCCTCGACGGGGAAAAAGCCCATTGTGGCAGCTGAAACAAGCATCCATGCTACTGTCACCCCTTCAGTAGTTAGTTTCACAAGCTTGTTTAGCAGCAAGCAGTTTCTAAAGATTGGTGCAATAGCTGCATCGGATAAATCCTGCCAAGGAGCGAAGAATCTGAGCGCTACTCAGCAATCGAAACCTTTAAAGAAAAGAAAAGGAAGGAAGCCACGATGGACTAAAGTGGTGTCGCGAAACGCGTGTCGACCTCCAAAGGGTCTAGAGCTGGAAAGGTCAGAGCTTTTTAAAAACATTTCATACGGTGCACTATCAAGCAGTAATTTGGAGCAGGCTAAATTCTTGAAAAACATGGGCTCGTCCTCGTTCGTGGAGCACGAATTTGTCAAACATCAGCTGCCAAAACTGAACGAGGCTAACGGGCAGTCTCTTGCACTGTTGGCTGAGACTGAGAAGCAAACTCAGAAGTTCTTCAGTACTCACAAACAACCCTCTACTTTGTGTATGCCGGATGATTTCTTACCTGACATGTATAAACCCAAAAGAGGAAGACCGAAATCCAAGGAGATGCCAGAGCTCGAAGGTCCCCCCAAAAGAACCCTAAAGATCCCAGCATCAAAAGTCTTTTCAGTGCAGTCAAAAGAAGAGCAAGAACCTCCAATTTTGCAGCCTGAAGTAGAAATTCCCTCCCTAAACCAGAGTTTATCGGGACAACCTTTTCCTAAAAAGAGAGGGAGGCCTAAAAGACAGATCAGGTCCTCGATTAAAATGAAGCCACCCATTCTCTCCGTGGCACCTTTTGTTGGAACGGAGAACTCGAGCAAGATAGGGTCCGACAGCGATCAACATCAAAGCGGGGATTTCTTTGAGAGAAAGGACCAGCTCCGAGGGCCAGAAGAAGTCCAAAAACCTACTATTTGTAGCATGACTGATTTGGAAGTAGACTCAGACAGAAAAGTTGCCAAGAGAAATAACGGCCAGTTAATGAAAACGATTATTCGGAAGATAAATAAAATGAAAACTCTGAAGCGAAAGAAACTTTTGAATCAGATTCTGTCGAGCACAGTGGAACCAAATAACAAAGGGAAAGTGCAATCGAAACTCCACAACACGGTGTCGACTCTTGCTGCCACGTTTGGCTCCAAATTAGGCCAGCAAATAAACGTCAGCAAGAAAGGAACCATTTACATAGGGAAAAGGAGAGGGAGGAAACCCAAAGCTGTCCTGAACGGGATTTTAACCAGCAGCTCTGCCAGTCTGACCGTTCTTGAGAAGTCCTCTCAACAGGCTCCTGCTGCGTCACTGGGACAAGTCCTTCCCCATTTGCTGCCTTCACCAGCTACCAATTCCGAGATCCTTCCATCTCCAGTTTGCTCCCAGTCCTCTGCGGTGAGCGGGGGCCAGAGCCCCGTCAGCAGCGATGCCGGCTTTATCGAGCCCAGCTCGGTGCCCTATTTACACATCCACTCCAGACAAGGAAGCGTCGTTCAGACGCTCGCCATGAAGAAAGCTGCGAAGGGAAGGAGGAGATTATCCCCTCCGACGTTGCTGCCAAACTCTCCTTCCCACTTGAGCGAGTTGACGTCGCTGAAAGAAGCCACTCCTTCCCCAGTGAGCGAGTCTCACAGCGACGAGACGATTCCCAGCGACAGCGGCATCGGAACGGACAACAACAGCACCTCGGATCGAGCGGAGAAGTTCTGCGGGCAGAAGAAGAAGAGGCACTCATTCGAGCACGTTTCCCTCATCCCGCCCGAAACCTCCACCGTTTTAAGTAACCTGAAAGAAAAACACAAGCACAAATGCAAGCGCCGCAGCCACGATTACCTGAGCTACGACAAGATGAAGAGGCAGAAGCGGAAAAGGAAAAAGAAGTACCCGCAGCTCCGAGGCAGGCAGGACCCCGATTTCCTCGCCGAGCTAGAAGAGTTAATAAGTCGATTGAGCGAAATCAGAATAACCCACAGAAGCCACCACTTTATACCCCGCGATTTACTGCCGACTATTTTTAGGATAAACTTCAATAGTTTCTATACCCACCCTACTTTTCCTTTAGATCCTTTGCACTACATCAGGAAACCTGATTTAAAGAAAAAGAGAGGCAGGCCGCCCAAGATGCGGGAGGCGATGGCAGAAATGCCTTTCATGCATAGTCTCAGCTTCCCTCTCTCCAGTACCGGGTTCTACCCCTCCTACGGCATGCCTTACTCTCCTTCTCCCCTCGCAGCTGCTCCCATAGGCTTAGGTTACTATGGAAGGTACCCTCCAACTCTTTATCCTCCTCCACCTTCTCCTTCTTTTACTACCCCCCTGCCGCCACCTTCCTACATGCATACAGGCCATTTGCTTCTCAATCCCACCAAATATCACAAGAAGAAGCATAAACTCTTACGCCAAGAGGCTTTCCTCACGACGAGCAGGACTCCGCTCTTGTCGATGAGCACGTACCCCAGCGTCCCACCGGAAATGGCTTACGGCTGGATGCTTGAACATAAGCACAGACATCGGCATAAACACAGAGAGCATCGTTCTTCTGAGCAGCCCCAGGTTTCCATGGACACCATCACGTCTAACAGCTCTTCCAGAACGGTTCTGGAGTCCTTGAAGCGCTACAGATTTGGGAAGGAGGCTGTTGGTGAGAGATACAAACACAAAGAGAAACACCGATGTCACATGTCCTGTCCACACCTGTCACCTTCGAAGGGTTTGCTGAGCAGAGATGAGCAGTGGGTCAGGAGAGAGCCTTCGGAGTCCAGTTCGTTAGCCCTGGGATTGCAGACTCCCCTCCAGATAGACTGTTCCGAGAACACCCCAGGTCTGTCCCTGGGGGGATTTACTCCAAGCTCTGAGCCAGCCAGCAACGATGAACACACAAACCTTTTCACAAGTGCAATAGGCAGCTGCAGAGTTACAAACTCTACCAGCACCAATGGACGTAAAAAATTAACTGACAGCCCTGGACTCTTCAGTGCACAAGACACCTCACTAAACCGACCTCTCCGAAAGGAACCGGTGCCTTCTGGTGAGAAGGCCCTACAGCCACTGTCAGGTAAGGGAGCTCTGATCGTGCGTGCTGTCCTGCCAGTCGTGCCTCTTTATGTGGTAACATCTGCTAGAGAAGGAGGGCGAGCGTAGCTTTGGCTCTGCAGGAATCCTGTGCTGAAGTTCAGGACTGTTCTTGCTTTCACTTGAGCGTCTCTGCTCCATCAGAGCACTGCTCTCTGCAGCACTGGGTCCAGACCAATGCAGCGTCTCCTCCAGAGCTTCTCATGGCATTGTGTAACTGCCTCTTCCCACCAGGTTCTTCTGCTTCCTTCCATCCGTATATGAAGTTGTGCTAAGGATGCTTTCTCCTCTAAAGATCTTTTCTTTTTCCTTACAATTTCCTGGAGGAATGAAGTAAAAATCCTCGTTATTTTTGATTCTTTAACAAAACGATGTTTCTGTTTTGGTTTGAAGTCTGGTTGGTTTGAAGTCTGGTTGGTTTGAAGTCTGGTTGGTTTGAAGGTTGGTTGGTTTGAAGTTTGGTTGGTTTGGTTCAGACTTAGCTGCTGGTACTGCTATTGTGAATGGGGTTGCTGTTTAAGAAAACGTTTTCCTTTTTCTTTCGTAACTCCCATTTTAGTGATTTTTGATGATCTCTTAGCTTTGGAGCCCTGACTTGAGGCCTCCAGCAGCACCTCAGAACAGTTGCTAGATGATGCTGGGAACTCCTAACACCAAAACCTTCTCGTGAGTGCTTGATTCCTAGTTGGGAACCTCATCTGAGGCAGCTTCGAGCACGACTGGAACAGAGCTAGCTGAGCTTGAATAGCCAGAGGATTGCAGTAATGCTGTCAGAGGGGTTGCTGTTAAGGAAGAGACCTCCACTCTGAACCTGGGCTTTGTCATCTACCTCATATTAAGGGGAAAAAAAAATCTCAAATGTGAAATTTAGGACTTGAAGCAGCTCTGTTGTGGATCACTGGCTCAAGTGTCTCTTCATGCTGCACTTTATTATTCCAGATGTTGGCAGGAATAATTTCCATTTCTATTTAATTGCCATGGACACCTTAGCGAGACCAGATGAGACAACCTGCAAAAGACACAAAGTCTGCCTTGTGCTCCTGTTTGCTCGCTTCTGATGTGCACAGGAAGTCCCAACAGCTGCTTCTCCCTCCCCTAAAATTTAAATACATTGTCAAAAACTCTTGTGAGTAATATTTTCACGGGCTGGGAGCCAAGCAAACAAGCAGCTACCGGTGATGAATAATTCCTCCTCACCTCCTTACTCTCATCGTCCTCCTTCTCTTTTGATACTCCTGATGCCTCCTGCCACCTCCCTGCTCTGACTATGTGTGTTTGGAAGGGGATTTTTTTTCCCTTGTTTTATTTTGACATTTTGGGGGGAGTTATGTTTTGCTTCATTAATTTAAGGGCATTTGGAAGTGGCTGGATTCTTTTCCGAGTTCCTATTCATAATATTTCATACTATTCAGGGCAGGGGCAAGTCAGGAGAAAGCAATAAAGCCATGAGATGGAAAGTAAAATTCAAAGTACTGGGTCACCAAAAGGGTTAAATTGGACTCTGAGGAGTGATTGTGGTATCTGGGAATTTCCTGAGGATTTCCATTGCTGTGAATGATCTGACTTGGGTTTTTATGAGGAACAAAGTAATTAAGGGAAAAAGCAGAAGATGTTTTAAGCTGAAACCTCCTCGCAAAGGCTCTGAATCATTCACCCTCTTAGTGGGTTTGCCTGGTTCCTCAGATGTCCTGTGCTGCTTTCAGCATGCTTCCCATCCTGGAAACCAGCTGGTCCTCTGGTGAGACTGGCTGTCAGCTGGGTGTTCAGCTCGTTGACGGGGAGCTCTCGATGCTCCACATCACGTGCGCGTAGTCTGTCAGAAAACTTCCAACTGCATCTAGGAAAAGAAAACCCAGTCAAGTGCAAAGGCTGAGTTTTCTTCTTTGGAAGCCCAGCGTCACGTTGCACGTCGTGTTCTGGTTTGAAGCTGGATCTCCTACCAGGGAGGATGAAGATGGTTCTGGGCACTCCAGAAAACAGAAGATGGATCAAAAACCCAGTGGTGTGGATTGTGGATTTCTCCAAGCAGTTGCAATTTAAGTGCATCGTGGAGAGAGCAGTGAATCATGGCGGTTAAAATGGTTCTGTGTGATCTGCAGGGGATGTTCAAAAGGGTGAGAAGGAGGACGTGGGTAACGACCTGGGTGAGGGCACAGAGTTCACTGTCACCAGGTTTGCTGCTGACACCAAACTGGGAGGAGCGGCTGACGCGCCGGAGCTGTGCTGCCATCCAGGGAGACCTGGGCAGGCTGGAGAGTTGGGTGGGGAGAAGTTTAATGAAATATCACAAGGGCAAGCATAGAGTTTTTCATCTGGGAAAGAACAACCCCAGGTACCAGTGTAGGTTGGGGACTGGGAGCGCAGGTGGCCCTGGGCAGCCTGGTCATAGAATCATAGAACCACAGAATGGTGGGGTTGGGAGGGAGCTCTGGAGATGATGGAGTCCAACCCCCTGCCAGAGCAGGAACACTCAGGGCAGCCCCCACAGGAACAGAGCCAGGCTGGGCTGGAAAGTCTACAGAGAAGGAGACCCCACAGCCTCTCTGGGCAGCCTCTTCCCGGCTCGGTCACTCTCACAGGGAAGAAGTTTCTCCTCATGTTGAGGTGGGACTTTCCCAGTTTGTGACCGTTGTCCCTCATCCTATCCCAGGGCACCACTGAGAAGAACCCGGCCCCTTCTCACCCCCCACCCTGCAGATAATTTGTAAACAATGAGATCCCCAAGCCCAGTGCGCAGTCGAGTCGGGTCGGCACGTTCCAGGGTTCCCCCGTTGCCTTCGGATGTCTCCAGCCGCCGCAGCGAGAGGTCCTTGGCACGGCTCCGGCGTCTCTCCGCACGCTGCCCTTGCCAGCTTTTGCCTCCCCGGGTTTTTACACTAGCAGGTGAATTTCTAAGATCTCAGCATTTTCAGGCAGGTTTTCTAGGCAGTTTAAACCTCACAACATTTGCTTTCAGGAGGAATTGAGATTCTCTACAAAGTTGCCGTTTTTAGGGAAATAAATTAGGCCAAGAAAAGATGATTTAGTAAGAAAACAGGAATAAATCTTTCCTTATTTCATCAGCAAAGGTGCCCCTACCATTTTTGTCCCTTTCTGTTTCGATACTCTTGAAACTTCTATGGCTTTTTAATTTCCATTCCTTTCTTTTTATTGAAGTAATGCTAATTGGCATTGCCACGGCCTGGTGACGTTCACGGTGAAAAGCCAGCACCTGATGGTGTAGGAAGCAGTAGCAAGCCCTGGGCATCCGGGACGGGTCGTGAAGCACGTTTTGGAGGTGTCTAAAATGCAATCATGCATCCTGCTTCTTTGTGGGTAGATAGCAACCTCTTCCATTTGTTTAGACCCTGGAGCTTTTGCATGACCAAGCAGCCACGGACAGGATCTCGAGGAGGAAAAGTGAACAAGAGAAATCTTTTCCTTAAGAAATGTTTCTTTCTAGCTTTTCAGCTTTCTGCAGTTGTCTCCCGTGAGAACAGAAATGCTTGTGCAAAATGAGGTGGACCTGCCAGGCACAGAGGGTTGTGGTCAGCAGCACAAAGCCAGTCGCTTGCAGCGTACCCCAGGGGTCAGGATGGGGTCCAGTGCTGTTCAACCTCTTCACTGGTGGGACACGGATGTCTGCAGATGCTGCAGCTGAGAGGAGTGGTGGATACACCAGATGGTTGCGCCGCTGGACGTGGTGGAATGGGCTGGAAAGACTCTGAGGAACAGCATCTTGGGCTGCATTACAAAGAGCATTACCAGTCGGTGAAGGATGCTGATTATTCCCCTCTACTCAGAGGATTATTCCCCTCTACTCAGAGGATTATTCCCCTCTACTGAGCCCACATCTGGAGTTCTGTGTCCAGTTCTGGACTCCTCAGTGCAAGACTTAGGCATAACTGCAGCGAGTCCAGTGAAGAGCCACGAAGCTGACTAAGGGATTGGAGCATCTGTCCTACAGAGAGAGGCTGGGAGAGCTGGCCTTGGTCAGCCTGGAGAAGAGAAGGTGCAAGGAAGATCCTGCCAACGTGTCCATGTGCCTGGTGGGAGGGAGTAAATAAGAACAAGGATGGGAGGCAGTGGGCACACGCTGAAGTGTAGGAAGTTCTGTTTGTACATAAAAGTGTTTTACTGTAAGGGTGGTTGAATTCTGGGCCGTGGAGGCTCCATTGTTGAGATGTTGAAAGCCCAACTGAAGGTGATGGCCCTGAACAACCTGCTCTGGTTGACCCTGGTTTGAACAGAGTGGTTGGTCTATGTAACCTGCAGAGATCCTTTCCAAACTTCACTGTTCTGTGAAGATCAAGGAATGAAGCAAGAGGGGTCACTCAAAAGTAGGAATGTGGGGATTGGTTTTCTTTTTTTACATAAAAGACTCATTATATTGAGTGGCTTTTTCTCATTCATGCCTTGCTTGCTGTCCTACCTATGCCATTAACCCATGAGAAATCCCTTCTTGATGGTCCATTTCCATTCTCCCCCACCTACACGTGTTCCTAAAGCTAAAAGAAGAGTAATCTGCATTTGAATATTTAGCATCTAGAGTGTGTTGTGTTGGCACAGCCAGACTGAAATGACTTAGGTTTTTTTTTTTTGTTCTCTTCCCTGATCTGCTTTTCAGGCACTTTGCCAACGCAGGACAAACCTTCCCAGAGGCAGACAGAGAGCACAAATTGCAGCCCTTCCAGGAAGAGAACAACATCTGAGAGCACATCTTCTACAGGCAAGTAATATTTGATGGCCTTGTTTTTCAGGCCACTGCTGTAGCAAGACCTCTGCTGCTCCAGACGGCTGAGCCAGCGTTGCTGTGAGAACTTCAACAGCAGCAAAATGTTTATGGAAATGCTGAGGTTTTTCCACTTACATTTTAGGATACGGGTGCTGCAAATTGGATTGTAGAATAGGGGAACTTGAGCTGGTGCTTATGGAAGCAGCAGCATTAGCTATGGCAGGATGGAGTTTGATTCTTCACCGGGTTAATTTAGTCTTCAGGAAGCTCGATGCTTTAATGGTAGCACAACCTGTGACACTGCAGTTAGTCAGTGAACTGGATGAAGAGATTAATTTCTCCACGGGGAAGAGCTTGACTTCTGAAGGTAGACAGTTTTCCACCCGTGGGTAGGTAACTGCTCGACCAAGACGGGGTGTGATGTTGTTTTCTTCGTAGCACGTGAGAATTCTGCTAAGGTGATGGAGGCTGGAGGCAGCTCATCCCCATCATCACTCACAATACAATTGTGAATGACCCTAGGCAGGTCCAGAATGATAGGAGGAAAGAGGTGGAAGGCCTGAAAGGCCTGGGAACCCAGGCAGCATTCTCATCAGGTCTATCAAATGAGGACCAAGTCTCAGCTGCACAAAAGTCATTGTGAAGCTGAGCAAATCTGTGGCAACAGGAGATGGTGGGAGCTGGCATCCTCAGCCATGGGGTGACATACTCTGCAGGTTGCTGCTTGAGGAAGTCCTCCTTTGTTCACTGCACGAGGAAGGCAGGGCAACTGGGTTGATTTTTAAGGCTTCTAAGTTGGTATTTGCAAATGACACACAGGTTTTGGTCACAGAATTTCCCTTCTGGAAATCCCCACGTGTGTTCCATGGTGGAAAACCTGCTCCCACTCAGCCCCACTAACTGATAAAAAGTCCATTTGATAATGACATGTCACTCATCCAGAAAAAACTGCTGGAGGTGGGGCCACAGGGCATAGGATGCTGTTGAGAAAAGGTTGGAGGAGACTGGGACCCGTTGGAAGAGTTGAGGGAGAGGCACGCAGCCCGGAGTCACCTGGTGGGATGATCCTTGCTTGGAGTGGAAGGTTTGACTGAAAACCACCTCCCAGCTGAATCTGTACTTGGAAGACAATAAAGCCACCTGGGAGAATTCTGGGTCTTGTGTGTTCTTCGGTCCCAGTCTGAGGCCAGGACACACATTTCCCTACCAGCTCCCTTCAGATGTACTTTGTTCTCTCTGTCTGAGCAGCCTCCAGGTGTGTTTTGGCTTAGGCCTCCTTGCCCAAGCCCTTCTCACTTTACATTTCAGTGAACACACCGTTCTTAGAGCTCAGGACTCTGAATTTGAGTGGCCACGAGATACTCTTGGTGTACTGGGTTCCATTCATGGTACCACAGACAGGAGATGAGTGCACTGGGAGGCAACCACGGGCTCCCAGCAGCAGCAGCTGAACGTATTCCTGTTTTCCAGTGTAGAGGGAAGTGATTATTAGCTTTATTTATCATTATTTCTTCTCGAGTCAGCTGGGCATTGCAGAAGGCCAGGTGGGTTGGTTATGCTGTCCGAGGTGGCAGTGCACAGCTTTGATCTTTCCTCTGTCAGGAGGTCAGAGCGATATGGCCACGATGTGCCCTCTACCACATCTTCACAGCTACAAAACCATCCACTGACCAAACTGCCAGGGGGAAGGCCTGAAAATGTTCATTTTGTGTAGTAAAAGCAGACTCTGTTTGTAGACCCTTTGAGGAAGAAGGGATGTGAGCTGCCCTAGGATTGGACACGATAAAATCCGGAACGTCGCCCAGTTTTGCAAGAAGCCCAGTTGTAGAAAGAGCTCCTGTTGCAGAATTCAGATAGTCTTAGACACTGAAGTTGATTGCAGATTTGTGGAAAACATCCTTAGGATCGATATTTACAGAGCTCCTTACAATTTCCATCAAGAAAGGATCTGCCAGAACTGCTGTTTCCTCCTCCCTTTAAACAAATGTTTGCAACAGATGCTTTATTCAGCGGATGCTAAAGAAAATAATCTGCAGGGAAGAAGTGTGCTCTGGTAACTTCCTTTCACTTCTTTTAAAGGGGCAGCTGTGTATAGGCAGGTGCTGAAAAGTTGAGGCACATTTTGTGCAGGGAACATAGGAATGAAATGAATCACACGTTTATCAACTTCAGAGTTGTCGAAGTGATGATGCAGCTGAAAAGCTTTGTTATATTTTCCATAGATCTGGAATGCACGTGGGATTTCAGCCTGGTTGTCAGAGAGCTGCTTCGTTAACAAGTTCTGCCTGACTGGGGGCTGCAGCTGTTTCAGGGATCCCAGCTTTTGGGTTGTCCCATCCTTTTGGATCAGCTTCCAAACAGAAACCCTGGTTCAAGGACCGCGCATCCTCACGGGTCGTGTTGTCCGGGCTGGTTGTCCCTGGATGGTGCAGCTGCTCCCACAGCTCACCCTGCTAAACAGCTGGTGTTTCTGTGAGGAACCCTCAGCTCTATCCTGTGTGTATTTAAAGACCCTAAGAAAACAAAGGAGAAATTGAGCTGAAAGGAAAACAAAGGAGAAATTGATTCCTGAAGGAGAGGAGCCCTCCTCACTCTCTCCAGCTCCCTGAAAGGACAGTGTAGAGAGGCTGGGGCTGGGCTCTGCTCTCAGGTGACTGGGGACAGAACCAGAGGGAACGGCCTCGAGCTGAAACAAGGGAGGTTCAGACTGGATACTGGGGAAAAATCCTTCATGGAAAGAGTGGGGAGATCTTGGAATGGGCTGCCCAGGGAGGGGGTTGAGTCCCCATCCCTGGGTGTGTTTAAACATCACTGGGATGTGGTGTTGGGGGACACGGTCTGGGGGTGAGCTTGTAGAGCAGGGCTGATGGTTGGACACGGTGACCCCAAGGGGCTTTTCCACCCTGAGTGACTCTGGGATTCTGTGATTTATTATCTCATCTAAAACTGAAAGCTGAAAGTGTAAATCCTTCCAGTTCAGGGTTTCAGAGATGGAGAAGCTTTTACAGCAGCGACCCGACAAGTGTTTCTCTGTTCCTTCTTCACCCCACAGGAAGGATGGTGTTCACAGGAGGGGTTTTAGAACTTGTTATGCTGCTTCTTCCTCCTTTAAATTGTGCACTCCCTGAATCACGTTTTCATTTGCACTTGCAAATTGCTGACTTTGGAATCTTGATGAGGAAAACGTTTCTCCAGAGCGCCACGCTTGGACCAGTGAGCACTAGGGCTAGAAAATACTTCTTTTAAACTCTTTGTGCTTTATCTTTCTCAGCTAATAATCTCCTCCCGTCAAATAATAGAAACCCTTTTCTATAAAACCATTTTTTGTCTTCCCTTTAGCAGTTACCTTTACACTGGAATGTGCTCCTCAGTCTGCAGCCCGGGACCCGCTCGTTTAAGGAGATCTTATCGAAATAATTGGCTGCAATTACAGTAACAGTTTTGTAAATGCTAATATGCAATCACCATGTATTTATGAGAAGGCAGCATCCATTTCATCCCAGAAAGAACAGGGTTTCTTCTGATGAAATGTTATCACTAAGAACCAGCAGGGCAGCTTTGGGAAGCTCTTAGTTTGGAACAAATCCCTTTATAATACAGCGTAATCTATATGGTTGACCTGGAATTCTTTCTCAAGTACCAGGCTGCAGCTCTAAAGCACGTAACATCAAGTTTACCAAGTGAGATCTACCTTCACTTCCTGTGTAAATTAGCATTTCTTTTTTTTGTCCTATATTTTGATTTCCCTTTACCCAAGCCCATACTTTATTACACTCAGTTCTGCGTGTTTGTCTTTTGGATAAAGAAGTTGCAAAAGCCACGAAAAAGGTTTCAGTTTCAGTGCTCCCAAACCATAGAACAAAAAAACCAAACCAAAAACCAATTTAAAACCATTTCAGATGTTGTCTGATTATTTATGTATTTCTTTTATTATTGGTATTTAGTTTTTCTGTGCACAGAGTGTTTCTTGGTTTTAGTGTTGAATAGAAAGAAGCTGTAAAGAGTTCTGGCCTGTACATGCATAGGGTAATCTGACAGCCTCCCCTGGTGGTGTGACTGCGTGGGGAGGTGCAGGGAGAGCAGTGGATGGTGTCTGCCTTGGCTTTTGACACTTGTCTCCCGTGACATCCTCGTGGGTAAGCTCGGGGAGTGAGATGGGCTGAGAGCTGGCTGAACAGCAGAGCTCAGAGGGTTGTGCTCAGTGCTGCAGAGTCCAGTTGGTGACCTGTAACTAGTGGTGTTCCCAGGGGGTCAGTTCTGTGTCCAGTCTTACTCAACATCTTCATCAGTGACCTGAATGAAGGCAGAGAGTGGACCCTCAGCAAGTTTGCTGATGATACTAAACTGGGAGGAGTGGCTGAGACACCAGAGGCTGTGCTGCCGTCCAGCGAGAGCTGCAGAGCTGGGCACAGGCAAACCTCAGCAATTCAACAAGGGTAGAGCCCTAGACCTGGGGAGGAACCACCGTGGACCAGTACAGGTTAGGGGGTGACCTGCTGGAAAGCAGCCCAAAGGAGAGGGACCTTGGTGTCCTGGGGGACAAGAAGTTCTCCATGGGACAGCAGTGGGCCCCTAAGACCAGGAAGGCCAATGGTCTTTTGGGGTGTGTAAAGAAGAGCGTGGCCAGCGGGTCAAGGGAGGGTCTCCCCCTCTCCTCTGCACTGGTGAGACCACATCTGGAGTGTTGTGTTCAGTTCTGGGCTCCCCAGTTCAAGAGGGACAGGGAAATACTGGAGAGAGCCCAAGGGAGGCTCCGAGGATGCTGAAGGGACTGGAACAGCTCTCTTGGGGGAAAGGCTGAGAGCTCTGGGGCTGCTCAGCCTGGAGAAGAGAAGCCTGAGAGGGGATCTTAGGAATGGTTCCAAATCTCTGCAGGGTGGGTGTCAAGGAGAAGGGACCAGGCTCTTGTCAGTGGTGCCCTGGGAGAGGACAAGAGGCAATGGTCACAAACTGAAACACAGGAAGTTCCACCTCAGCATGAGGAGAAACTTCTTCCCTGGGAGAGTGACCAAGCCTGGCCCAGGCTGCCCAGAGAGGCTGTGGGGTCTCCTTCTCTGGAGACTTTCCAGCCCTGCCTGGCTCTGTTCCTGTGGGGGCTGCCCTGGGTGACCCTGCTCTGGCAGGGGGGTTGGACTCCATGACCTCCAGAGGTCCCTTCCAACCCCTGCCATTCTGTGATCCTGTGCTAGGGTACACTCTCATTGCTCCTTGCTGTTAGAAGTGGGGGACTGTGTGTGAATAAAGAGAAATAAAGAACTGTGTGTTAAAAGTGATGATATAAACCACAGGCTTGGCACTTGCTCACATCACTTGGTCCCTTTCCTGTTAGAACTTGTGTTACAGACAACGGCATCTTGTCATCGAATGTTCCGGGCAGGTAGAGAACAGGAGAGGCTGTCAGTCTATCCCAACACCGGGTTTTAATTCCCTGCTGATCTGCTGGTGCCTCGAGCCCGTTTCAGGCTGTGTCTGTCTGTGTTCCAGTGATCGGAGTGTCCCCCCGGGGAGCGAGGCTGGCAGCAGCTGCTGACGATCCGGTGGACAACTTGCTGCAGCGCATGGCACAGCACGAAGGCCAGGCTGCTTTGGACAAAACCTTAGAAGCGGTCATTGCAAACGTGTCCGTTCCACCCTCAGCCAGTCCCGCTCGAAACCACCCCAGGGAGAGAGGTCTGGGGAAGCAGGAGAGCCTGGTGGCTCCAGCGATTCCCAGCAGCTCCTGCAGCGACAGCATCTCCCTCCTGTCGGACCGACTCCCCAGCAGCTATCCCTCCCATCACCTCAAGAGGAGCGTGGTCGAAGCCATGCAACGCCAAGCCAGGAAAATGTGCAATTACAACAAGATCTTAGCGACAAAAAAAAATCTGGACCACGTCAACAAAATCCTGAAAGCCAAAAAGCTGCAGAGGCAGTCGCGGACCGGGAATAATTTTGTGAAGCGGAGGCCGGGTAGGCCCAGGAAGTACCCGATGCAGGCTGTCGTCTCCATGCAGGCTTTCCAGGCAGCCAGACTGGTCAGCCAGGAGTTAGAGAAGAGGGAAGAAAGCAGCAGTCCCTTACACCTCGGCCCTGATACCATCACGGACGTGATTGAAGCCGTCGTGCAAAGCGTCAACCTGACCGCGGATCCCCGAAAAGGCTGGAAGAGGAAGAGGTGGCTTGCGGAGGAACAGGGCAGGAAGCGACAAAAGCTTTTGCCAGAAGATGAACAGGAGAGCAATAAGAGGTAATTCCCTGATAGTTTTATATATATTCATTTCCTAACATTTCAGTCCTTGAAAGAATCCTACTGGAATGTCACATTGGCTTTTAGTACGGAGTTCAGTTTAGAGGGAACCAGCGTGCCAGTTTTAAGCATCCTTAAGGTCTTCCTCAGTTACTGAACGCATCCCATAATAGGTCAGAATCTCAGGTAACCTAAAAGCACTGGGTTTGTGCTTGTGTCTCAAGTGCAGCAAATTTTATGGTTGTCTTCACAAAGAATTAATGAGTTGGTAAGAGGTTTAGTGAGGAGATAACCACAGCACAGATTGTTCCTTCCTCCTGCATGGAGTAAGGCGATGTAAGAGTCTTCCTTCATGTGTTTCCAAAAAACAATCTGAGAAATAAGTATCCTTTTGGGTTTCTAGAAATTAATATTGTAATACAGGCCTTTACATTCACAGCATGTTGCTGGAACCACATGGTCAGAGGGTATGGCTTTCCTGAAGGCTGAGGAGAGGTTTACCACACGCTGCTTTTAGAGTGAAAAAAAACCCAGACAGCATAAGCCACCTTCTGAATTACCCAACTGAAGCTCCGAGGCATAAACAAGCAGTACAAACAACATCATTTTTGTAGCAGTTAATAACAGCATTGCTATAAAAAGATCCTGCATTTCTGATGATTCTGCTCAACCACCGCTTGATCGTGGTCGCTGAATTGTGGGCTTCGTTGTAATTAGCTGAGAAATCGTTATTCAGAAACAGGGACTTTGTTTTTTCCTGCTGACCAGATTATAAAGAAGAAGAATGAAATGTGGTATGGGAATCTTTCATCTTTACCCTTTCTTTTTTTTTCCTTCCAGTTTTTCTGAGGCAGTACCTGAACCTCCCAGCCCACATGATGCCCTTGGGAAACCGCACGAATCTGAAAAGACTGAACAGCCTTTGCCTGCTCTAGCTCAGCGGGAGAAGAAAGCCCCTCGACCCCCAAAGAAGAAGTACCAGAAGGCAGGGCTCTACTCTGATGTGTACAAAACAACAGAGTAAGTAATAGCACTGAAAAGCTGCTGTCTTGATATTCCAGTGGAAACTGTCTCCTTTCAACTAGAGCCGTAAAGAGCTGCCACTAATGAGTAGCTGAAATAAAACCATCAACTTAATCCAAGCCTGGGAAAAATTGCATGCATGATAATTATCAGAGTCTGACCCAGTGAAGACTTAAAATGTAACCCCAGTCAGAAAGCAGCCTCGAGCAATCTGAAAGTGTTTCTGATTATCGACCTTGAAGGAGGTAAGAGAGCTTTGTTCGACAGTCTAACGATCGTGGCAGTAAAAGTGCTGGGAGAGCTTGAGGTGTTCAGGCACTGAGTGCAGTGTCTACATAAAAGGGACCATTAGGTTTCTATTTTTATTGACTGAATGATGATGACTGGTCATCTTTTCCGTGCCAGGATTTCAGATGGGCATGCTGTTCATTTCACAGATAAGTGAGGTTGTTCTCTGTCTCCAGTGAAATTTAAGACTCGAAACCCAGCAGTCTTTTCTGTTTCCCCCCCATACACTGGTTGGCTCACAACCTGTTGTACATTAGAAAGTAGACATCTCCCACTTCTAAACCAGCCCATTTCATCTTCCCTTTGTAGTTAGGTAAGTTTTCTACAGCCATTTGAACTGATGTGTTGAAGACAAGAAACTGTGCTTCTCTTCTATTACCATCTGACAGATTGAAAAGAGAGAAAATTTATCACCCTCTCACAAAGCTGGAGACCACTTTAAAATGTTACTGGGAGACTGCTGTTATAGTTTATCACCTGCTCCTGGTGCATTCTCTGTCCAGAGCAGGGTGATTCTCTGTCCAGGGCAGAGTGGTTCTGTGTCCAAGGCAGAGTGGTTCTGTGTCCAGAGCAGAGTGGTTCTCTTTCCAGGGCAGAGTGGTTCTGTGTCCAGGGCAAGGTGGTTCTGTGTCCAGGGCAGAGTGGTTCTGTGTCCAGAGCAGAGTGGTTCTGTGTCCAGAGCAGAGGGGTTCTGTGTTCTCTTTCCAGAGCAGAGTGAAGGGCATCAGTGAAAGGATCAAGACTTTAAGGAAGAAACAAAGATCTGGGTTTGATCAAAGTGAGACTGCTTATGTTCCTGATAGTTTGAAAGTAGATGTGCTAAAGTTGTTAGCATTTGGATGGTCTGCCTGTCGCTGCTGTACACAGTCATGCAACGTTCAAATATTGTATCATAAAAAATTAGGTCTGTTGCCTTAGGAAAGGATGTGAGAGAGTCTCCTCCTTCTCCTTCTTATAAAGTATTTGTTACATTGTCAGTCCTAGTCAGCCAAGGGAGGGCCTGTATTTCAGAGGCAGTAAGCAAGCCTATCATTGGAAAAATTGTACAAATACAGCAAGTCAAGGTTTGTAGATGTTGGGGATGATGATAGGATGAAGTTCCCCACCCTGGAGAAGGCCGTGACAAAGCCGAGTTCAGCTTAAAACCCTCCCTCTCCCATCACACTTTGTGGTGCAGTTCCTTGGAAGCTTAAAGAGCTCTGGTTTGGGCTTCCCCTTTGCCTGGTGCTGAGTCCTTCCCTTGCACTGGTACTGATGTTTCTGATGAGCTGCTTAAGAACACTGAGGAAACTTTACCAAGGAAGCAAATGCTACCTACACAATCTGAACTACCTCTCAGTGTGGTTGGTTGAGCACTGATGCTGAAACGAGGCATGGAAATGTGTAGCTGGGCAAGGACAGAGCTTTGGCCATCTTGCTGTAGGTGTCTTGTCTTACAACAAGGTGCAGCTTGAAGGGCCGACCCCACGATTCCGTTGTGCTGGGCACCGGGTCAGCAACCTAATCAGCAGCATAATAGTCACCTTTTTTTTGGTATTTTCTGCTGATTTAACTTGCTGTTCCAGTTCTACTGCACAGTCAGGCACAGGTCAATGCAAGAGGAAAGCAGAGGTTCGTGGTGTCCCATTATTGCTGTAGGAGTGGGAAAACATGATGTTAGCTGAGAGCAAAAATGAGCTCTGCAATCGTATGGCACCCTCTAGTGATGGTACAGTTAAGTGTCAATCACTGTCCATCAAAACAGTCTCTGCATTTGCTGTTCAGGGGTGTTGCACTCACCAGTATTTCCAGTTGCAGCGTTCAATGGCAGCCACTGCCTCCCAGACCGTGGTCCTGCTCTGTTCATTCCTAAACACCATCAGAACATACAAAGCAGGGAAAGTTTTACTGTTGGGAGTCGACAGCCTCTCTGCATCAGCCACATCCAGCTGCTCGACAGCAGCACAGGAAATGTTTGTCCTGTCAGTGCCAGTTTTAGTCTTGTTTTCTCTCCTTTCCAGTTTTAGTCTTTACACTTGAACTGCACTCTTTGCCTCGACAGGATTTTGCTCCAACTCGCCTTGGCCTAGAAACTTTTATTAGCAGACAGTGAAGAAAGCTCAGACTGATGCCTCACAGATAAACTAAGAGTAACAGGACTGGTTTATGGTCTCAGTTCTAGCTCAGTTTCCAAATCTCATTTTGTAGACAGCATACCTGACCTGACCTTAACCCCCACACCAGTTTCCCAAACTCCTCGTCTCTCCCTGGAGGAATTACACAGCTCTTTTCTTCAGCCCAGGGTTGCATCAGACCAGGAGGGGTCTTTCTTTGAAAAGAAAGGCAGATTTTTCTGCAGGTGTCATGATCTGTTTACCCAGCGTTGCCTTTCCTAGAGGAGTGCAAAGTCCAGTCCAGCAGAGCAATTTAATAATCACGAGTAAATTATTAGAGGTAGCGAAGGAAACCTGCTGTCACTCTGACAGCCCCAAGAGAGGTGAGCCAGACAACTGGGCAACGGGCCCCGGTGTCACCCAGGAGTTCCTGGTTCTGATTTTGGTGTGTGTTTGTTTTGTCACTGTCATCCACAGTCCCAAGAGCCGCCTCATCCAGTTAAAGAAGGAAAAGCTGGAGTACACTCCTGGAGAGCACGAGCATGGATTGTTTCCAGCCCCCATTCACGTTGGTGGGTACTTCATGGGTGGTTTAGCTGGGGGGAAACAAGTATCACAGTTGGGTGGCTGGCATGGAAATACCCTGGACTTCACAATCTCTCTGCCTATTTTCATTTCATTTCATTTCATTTCATTCATTTTATTTTATTTTATTGTATATATTTTATTTTATTTTATTTATGTTACTTTATTTTATTTATTTTATGTTACTTTATTTTATGTTATTTAATTTTCTTGCCTTGGCAGGTTACTCATGTCTTTCAGCATGTGAACCTTGCCAAAAGTCGTACTCATTTCTCTGTTCTTCAGTCCAAAAGTTTGTCTTGAGAGGCTTTTTTTTTTTTTTCCCCTTTTGCTACATGAACTTTGTTCTCATTTGTTGTTTACCATAAGAAAATGCCAGCCTAGTTTAGTATTTGTCCCAGCAAATGCAAACATTTAATTGCTTTGTCTTCTTTAACGGAACTTTGTTTTGCTCCGTACACAACTTTGGCTTCCACGGGGTGGTAACAAACAGGCAAAGAGTTTGACAGATTCGTGTGAATCAGTAACCACAGAACAGGTTTCAGAACTGGAGGTGTTTGTTTCCACTCTCAAAAACGTGGCCTTTCTCAATTCCTTTTCAAACTGGGTCGTAGAACTGTTGCCATGACCAAACCATCTGTCGGGATGCTCAGGTTTGTGTTCTGACACGATCCTGCTCTCTTTGCATGAGGCCCTGACCCCCCAGCAGATGAAAACAAGCTCCTGCACTGAAGCTAAAGCTGCTTTGGACACTTGGAGAGTGGTTCAGCTGCAGAGCAGAGCTGCAGGGTTTAGGACTCTGCCAGATGACTGCACTAGTGCCCACTTGACAAGGCTGGAGGGACCTTCCATGTACGCCAGGCACGGGGCCAGGGCACCTGAAAGAGCCTTTTGTTTCTCCTGCTGAGGTCACAGAAGTGAAAGCAAATTCCTGGCAGATTTAGCTCTTTCCTGGAACCCGCTATGGATGAATAAAGCATTGAAAATGAAAAGCAGTTTGAGAGTAAAGTGTGAGGGAAACATGAACATTTTGATTTCCTAGTGGTGAGGGTGTGTGTGTGAATTTACATGGAACCACAGACTTGCTGCAGGTACATAAAGGCACTTGTTAACATTTAGAAAAGCTGGGAAAATCAGACATGGGACTGACACCTCGTCCTTAGTCACTCCTGTTGCTGCAATTTTGTGCCACAGCAGTCCAACAAAATGATAAGAGAATTTCAGTCTTAGCCAGTACTCACCTAGCACTTCCTTCTTCTGGGAAGAGGTATGGGGGTGACAGCAAATCTGAGAAGAGAGATGCAATCTACAATGAAAATAGTAACTCCTGTCTAAATTAGTTGTCAGTTCTCGCTGAAAAAGAAGAGATCATCTTGAAACCTTTCAGAAACATTTAGGAACTTGCTTGCCAAGTCTGAATCCATTCTGAAATCTGGACTTGGATGCTGTTTTCAAAACTAATTCCTTTTCTTCGAGTACAGTATTGCGATCTGTCCTCTTGCATGTGTTGTGCATGCAAATCCTGTCCTCTGTGCTAAATCATTGGGTTCGTGTCTACGCAGAAAAGCACGGGAGAAAACATCAACCTTGAGATTTCTACCCAGAAGTCACTGGTTTGGTTTTGTCACTGTAATTTGCTGTCATCCCTTCGGTAGCTCAGGATCAGTGACCCCTCCTGGGCAAACATCTGCAGGTTCCTGGTTGTCGGGAGTTCAGCACCGTCCCTGCCGCGCAGCCGTCGGCACAAAAGGCATCTCCCTTCTGCCACCCCTCTCACCAGGCAGCTCACACCAATAAGAGCAGGTCTCAGACAGAACGTTCCAGGAGGATTCAGCTCTTCTGCCTTTTTGACTTTCAGACATGGAGAGGCTCTATCAGAACTTGGCAGTGTGCCTGGGAGCAGCTTTTTTCTATTTCTGTTTTTTTCTTTCTCTTGGGGATATGTAAATATGAATGTGTAGAACTTACAAACCTTTTTGTTTCAGGAAAGTATCTCAGACAAAAGAGAGTTGACTTCCAGCTGCCTTACGACATCCTCTGGCAGTGGAAACACAATCAGGTACAAGATAAAAAGTTACTGGCTTGCCAAGATTATGATCAGAAGTCTTAGAAAGAAAATAGCAGGGTTCTTACATGAAAGCTGTGTTTATATGTCCTGCCTATTGATGTATATTCTTGTTGCTGCCACGGTATGAGGAAAAAGAAAAAAGGATTTACATATGTATTTAATGGGAATCATTTCCATTATTCCATCTCTTGCAAAATAGCAATCCTCTGGGTTTGTGCTGAAAGAAGGCAATAATTTTTGCTGCAGACTTTTATTTTGGTAGCACTCTGCTTTTCTGCACCGGGCTTGTTTTAGACACGCCTCGGGAGAATTCAGATGTACTGCCAACAGCACTGAGAAATTTCAGGCCTTGTTTTTCTTGGATCAATCCCAGCAGAGTGGAATTTATTTTTCACTTACAAGCTGAAATTTTCGTGCTGAGGAAAGAAGAGAAACTCTTTTAACAGTCTCATTCTTTTTCAAGAGCTTTAAATATGTGCAAACCTAAAAATAGAAATTTTTTTTTTTTTCTTCTTTTTTTCCCCCTGAGAAGTTTCCACCAAGTGATTTAACACAGGATTTAAAGCTGGAGGGTAAATCTGTCCCCAGCTCTACAGCAAGGAAGTGCTCTCAGACATGTAACTTCAGCAAGACAAATTCCCAGATGGTTGTGGCTCCGGCAATGCCACCAAAATCAAAATGTAATGCTCGGTGTTGACGTTTCAGCTGGCGACAGTTTCTGCCATGTGTTGAAGATTCCTTATCTCTGCCTATCTTACCTATTCAGTATGACACAAGTAACAAATATCTATTTCCTTGCCCTTTTCCATATCTGCCTAAAAAACCTGACAACCCTTAGAGGGTAGTTTTCTAGAACAGAACATATCCCAGAATCATTTAGGTTGGAAAAGACCCTGGAGATCATTCAGCACCTTCATTCCCCTTTGTCACTGTTTTGAGCCTTGGCACCTGGTGATCCCACCAAAGGTGCTTTCTCCAAAGTAGATTTAAAGAATTCCTTTTATTTTCACTGTTCCAAAGAACAGACTCTGTCATTCAGAATGTCCTCGTGATCTCTCTCCTCCACATTATTCACATAGTGTGGGAAGAACAAACCATATGTTAGAAAAACTGCTCCCCTACCTCATTAAGTTCTACTTATCCAGGTATTTTCTTTGACCTATTTCCTGAGCCTAGAGAGAGTGCAGATGTGTTTCCAGCAGCGAGTACAAATCTATTGCCAGTGTGCAGAGCGCATTTTACCCCCTGTGTTTGCACAACAGCTCCACTTGTGCAATTCCTTAACATCTTCTTTCTCTTCCTTTTAGTTGTACAAAAAGCCAGACGTCCCACTTTATAAGAAAATCCGTTCTAGTAAGTAAAATCTCATTACTCAATAAAACCTTGTTACTCAGTCAAATCTTGTCACTCAGTTGTGTTAACCGTGGAATTTTCACCCCTCCTTTCTGCCCTGCTCTTTGTCCTCCCAAAGACACTTCCACTTTTTCTTTACGTATGAAAATACACTAGATAACCAGTTCTAGGGTTTGGGTTATTTTTCACCTGTAAAGAATTCTTTTTCCCTGTTTGGGTTTGGTTTTTTGTCATTTTTTTCTCCAGATGTCTACGTGGATGTCAAGCCACTTTCTGGCTATGAGGCCACTACCTGCAACTGTAAGAAACCAGATGATGACAATGGAAAGGGCTGTGTGGAGGACTGTCTCAACAGGTTAGAAACAGCTTCCCTGACTAGGATAAGACAATTTCAATAAGTATTATTTCACCTCAAGAATATTAAGGTGATAGAATAATACCTGAAGAATATTCATCTATTGCTGGGTGCAACCCCAGCAGGAAAAGTGTTGTTCCAGAGCATGCAGGGTAACTTTCTGCTGCTCCTCCACCTCTTCCTTCAGAGGAAGGACCCATTAAAAGCTCCGTTTTGCTCTTTGAGTAGCACTGAGGGCCAGGCTGTGAATCTCTGTGTGAATTAAACCTTGAAACCAAGAAGCATTTTATTTCTTTCATAACTTCTGTTCAACGGAATCATTTTGCTTTTGTTTTGTTTTCTCTTGGCGCGATAGATCTCAAAGTACTGCTCACCTTTAATTTCTTTCTCTTGGTGTTTTATTTTAGGATGATCTTTGCAGAGTGTTCCCCAAACACCTGCCCTTGTGGTGAACAGTGTTGCAATCAGCGGATACAGCGGCACGAATGGGTGCAGTGCCTGGAAAGGTTCCGGGCTGAGGAGAAAGGATGGGGTATTCGTACCAAAGAACCCCTGAAAGCAGGACAGTTTATCATTGAATATCTGGGAGAAGTTGTTAGTGAGCAGGAATTCAGGTAGAAATATTTATTTGCTGCTTTAGCATGGGAAACTCAGTAAACAACTTTAGCCTCTCTTATCATTGCTGGGAAACCCTTAGAAACAAAGGGGAGAGTAAAAGGAGGGGGGAGGAGGGAAGAATTCTGCTCTAGTCACAGCCCCCAGTAGGAAGGTTGAGAATTCTGCTTTTTTGATCGACCAGGTTTTCCTTGGTCAAATAGAGAGGAATGATCAGTGTTGGGAATGCATCATCTGCCACATCTGCTCTGTAACTGCCACGAGCAGATGTGCACTTGATAGAATCACGAGGACCTTGCAGGATTTGATGGAATTGAGGGGCAGAATGGGAGCAAGAAGGGAAATAAACTTTTGCAGATAGTTATGAAAAGTAATCAAAGTATCAATAACCAGTGAAAGAAGGAAAGAAACTTAATCTTGTTAACTACACTGCATCATAGGATAATTGAGGTTGGAGGGACATACTTGCTACTCTTAGAGCTCCATCAGGATACAAGTGCAATCTTCTCACACAGAGATAACTGCTGACACCACTGACTTCTTGCTCCTGGTGCTCTCTTGCTAAAAAGAGGTAGCTCTAATCCATGGATGTAATTCCAGAACTTGTGCCCGGCCCCAGATAACGAAAGGAAGCAGCTAATTGTTGAACACATGCATACATATACACACCAAAGAATGTATACTTGCATTTTCTCTTCCATACACAGGTTACCAACATGAAATGTATAGAAATAATCTGCAGAACCCAAAAGGGAGCATTCCAGAAGAGCAAATTTCTAAATTCTAATCCAAGCTCTGTCAGTGGCCTTGACTTATAAAAATAGGTATAATCATGGTTTTCCTCCATCTCTAGGTGTACGGTTCTATAAAATAATAGTAATAATAATTAAAAAAACCCAGATTATAATTGCTTTTTCTTCAACACCCTCTCTCAGAATTCTCAAATGTGCTCTTGTTACGTTACTCCCCCTTTGCTTTGCCAGCAACAAGCAGAATCACAAATAACTTTCCTGTGTTGCTTCCTAGGAACCGGATGATTGAACAGTACCATAATCACAGTGATCATTACTGCCTGAATTTAGACAGTGGAATGGTGATAGATAGTTATCGTATGGGCAATGAGGCTCGTTTTATCAACCACAGCTGTAATCCTAACTGTGAGATGCAGAAATGGTAAGAAAAATACATTCCAAACACCGGTATACCAGTGCCTAAGATAGCGCTGAGCAGCTCAGCTAAGAGAATCTGATCTTAAAGCAGGGAGGGGAATCAAGCTGCTACCTATTTAGACTCAGGCTTGCATTGCACAAGAGAAGTGATGTGATGTTTTAAAGGCTTTTTAGATCTAAGTTTTCTGATGAGGCAAATGCAACGTTGTCATTTGTCATGCTGTTAACTTGCTACAAACTTTGAAGCCTGGGTAATGCCATAAAATCATCTGTGTATTTATCCTCCTGGCTAGTCAAATCTTTTATTGTATTTTTTTTTTTTGAAGTAGTCTGATTTCAGCACACCCCGTGTCGTGCCAGTACTGTGTTATCAGAAGAAATCCAGAGCCAGGCTAAGTAGGAAATAAGTTTGTAGTGAACAACTTCAGAGTGGAGTGGCAGACGGTGGCGATAGGAATCGGCTGCGCTGGCACTAGAGCAGAGTAGCCTGAGACAATTCTAGTGGATTTAAGCAATAATCATCAAGCTCTAAATTTCAAAACCCAACACACACCAAAAAAGAAGTAGAAGGCTTGGAGAGGCAGTTAATTTTTTTTCATTTTGTGAAATGAGGTGCTGTGTTCAGTGTAAGCTTTTGATTTAGAGTGAAAGCCTGAATCTTGGTGGCTGATAAGCAGATCTGCCACCAGATCTATACAACTCTGCCACCAGATCTATACAAATCTGCTACCAGATCTATACAAATCTGCCACCAGAACTGTACAAATACAGTTTGTAGCTCCTTTATTTGAAGCACAACTTCCTACTCTTTGTAAATCATCCCTTTTTCCTTTTCAAAGTTTATTGGCAGAGGTGAACAAGAGAACAGTGCAAATGAAGAACAAAATCCAGGGCGCCCAGCAGGAGCGTTGCCTCCTGTCTCTAAACACTTCCACTGTGTGGACAAAGACAACTTTCTTTTTAATTATTGGGAATATTTTATTGTATTTTCCCTGCAGGTCTGTTAATGGTGTTTATCGGATTGGATTGTATGCACTTAAAGACATGCCTGCTGGTACTGAGTTGACTTACGACTACAATTTTCATTCCTTTAATGTTGAAAAACAGGTAAGGATCCCAGCCCTCGACAAAACTCCCCAAGGACAAAGAGTTCTGTGAAGTTTTAAGATGGATTAACAAAACCTGTTGTGTTGTATTTGACAGAACAGCTTCTTTGTAGCATTGAGAGATAATCTAAATGTTTTGAGGTTTGTTTAAAATAATTTCTCCTTTGTTTTTTTTCCTCTCCCCAAAGCAACTCTGCAAATGTGGTTTTGACAAATGCAGAGGAATCATCGGGGGTAAAAGTCAGAGGATGAATGGACTTTCAAACAAAAGCAATCAGCCTGTGAGCACCCACAGAAGGCCTGGAAGGTCGAAAGAGAAAAGGAAGTCAAAGCACAAACTAAAGAAGAGAGTAAGTAGCAAAGAGGGCCCTTTTTTTCATGCATTAATAGGAAATTGGTTTGAAAACCCTTGTTTGTATATTTTAAACTTCAGAGAAATACCGTAGAGAAATCTGCCTCTGGAACTACTTTGCTAAGTTCTTGGCACAGTTTTTCCTGTCTATCAGAAGGGTCTTTTTTCCAGAGGGGCCACATCTCAGAGGAACCCAGTGAAAGCGTGAACGCGCCAACAAGGCTGACACCACAGCTTCAGATGAAGCCCATGTCTAACAGAGAAAGGTGAGGACTGGATTCACTGGAACTTTCCTCAGAAATTGTGCAAATGTTGAAATTCTTTTATTTTTTTTTCTGGAAGGGCATCATGAAATAGCTGAGTAAGCAGTTCTTAGTTCTACTTTAGCCAGCTAGAGTGGAATTCCTCTCCTGAGAGGAGAATTCCTCTCCTCTGCTGAGGAGAGACAGTACAGAAACCTACCTCTGAAGAGCTCTCTTTTCTCCTCCACATCGAGGAGCTGATTTTACAGTAAGAAGGTGACTCTGGAATGCTTTTCTCAACTCGTTAGGAATTTTGTGCTGAAACACCACGTATTTTTGGTACGAAACTGGGAAAAGATTCGTCAAAAACAAGAGGAAGTGAAGCAAGTCAGCGACAACATCCACACCACCTCGCTCTACAACCGCTGGAACGGGATCTGTCGGGACGACGGCAACATTAAATCTGGTGAGGCCCACAGAGCTTCCTCAGGTTGCTACTTTGAGAAGCTATAGGACAGGCCTGTGAAGAATTTTAAGTAAGCTCTGTCTGTAAATTAAATGTAGAATTCCTGCAAGAATTCCTGCATAGAGGAAAATGCTGTGCAGGTGGAAATGCCTACTGCTGCAGGGGGGGTTTTTGCATTAGAGGATTCTGCAGTTTCCCCTGAAACTGGTTTAGAATCATAGCATGGTGGGGGTTGGAAGGGAGCTCTGGAGATGATGGAGTCCAACCCCCCTGCCAGAGCAGGAACACCCAGGGCAGCCCACACAGGAACAGAGCCAGGCTGGGCTGGAAAGTCTCCAGAGCAGGAGACTCCACAACCTCCCTGGGCAGCCTCTTCCAGGCTTCATCACTCTCACAGGGAAGAAGTTTCTCCTCATATTGAGGTGGAACTTCCTGTGTTTCAGTTTGTGACCACTGCCTCTTGTCCTATTCCAGGGCACCACTGACAAGAGCCTGGTCCCTTCTCCTTGACACCCACCCTGCAGAGATTTGTAACCATTCCTAAGATCCCCTCTCAGGCTTCTCTTCTCCAGGCTGAGCAGCCCCAGGGCTCTCAGCCTTTCCCCCAAGAGAGCTGTTCCAGTCCCTTCAGCATCCTCGCAGCCTCCCTTGGGCTCTTTCCAGTATTTCCCTGTCCCTCTTGAACTGGGGAGCCCAGAACTGAACACACCACTCCAGCTGTGGTCTGACCAGTGCAGGGGAGAGGGGGAGACCCTCCCTTGACCTGCTGGCCACACTCTCATTTATGTCCCCAGGAGACCATTGGCCTTCCTGGTCTTAGGGGCCCATTGCTGTCCCGTGGAGAACTTCTTGTCCCCCAGGACACCAAGGTCCCTCTCCTTTGGGCTGCTTTCCAGCAGGCCACCCCCTAACCTGTACCGGTCCATGGTGGTTCCTCCCCAGGTCTAGGACTCTACGCTTACCCTTGTTGAACTTATTTTCTTAATAATGACATTTTTGCACTATATAGACCATTATTCTGGTTCCTGGATTCCTTTGTGTTCCTCCAGCAGCCCTGGTGTCTCTCAAGCCCTCACAGAAGTTGTCATGTCTCACATCCCATCAAGAGTGGTTTATCAGAGGAGGAAGATAATTAACATTTTCCATGGCTGGACCCTTAGAGAGAAGGGCTCTTTTCTGTTTTCTGTATCCCTAGATCAGAAACAGTTGTGCTGACTTGGAAATTGTCATTTTTCATCATAATTCAATGGATTTGAGGCCTTTAGGGAACAAAGCTTTTTGGCAGTCAGTTATGGGACAAAATCTGACTATATTTTTAGTTCTGCTCAAATAATAGCACTCTGTTCATAGGATCACAGCCTTCACAGCCATGCAGGATTTGGTCCCCACTGTCAGGTACATGAGAAGCTGAGAAGTGAGGATTTTTCCTGAATTCAATGACTTGCTTTTATTTGCTCCAGAACCAGAAAACACTTTGCTAATCATTTTAGACGAGCTAGAAGCAGCGAGACCCAACTTGGGAACACAAAACTGAAACCTTTCCTCGTCCTAGCAGCTTAGAAAACATGAATTTTCATAATTGGTGGTGGAGTTGCTGGATTGCAAAAGAGACTGTGGTTTGATTTTTAATCACAGAACGTTCTTGTTCAGAGAAAATTGGGTTTTGCCCTCTTTCAGATGTCTTCATGACCCAGTTTTCAGCCCTTCAGACCTCCCGCTCCGTGAGAACACGACGCTTGGCTGCAGCTGAGGAGAATATTGAAGTGGCTCGTGCTGCCCGCCTAGCACAAATCTTCAAGGAAATATGTGACAGCATCATATCCTATAAAGGTGAAGGTGACACTCCTGAAAAAAAAGAAACCTCTCTTGAGACTTCTCCAGCCTCTGGAACAATAAACTCTCTAAATAGAAACTGTTAGAAAAGAAATAAGTTTCAGGATGTGAAATAACCTTCCCCCTCCCTGACTTTTTTCTGCTAACAGCTTTATCCTCAGCCCCTTCCTCTGCCAGCAGAATCTGCAAATGTTGCTGTCCTTTCAGCATGGATTTTTCAGCAGTTCAAGAAAATGGTGTAACCGACAGAACTGCGAGGAGACTTCTCCATTTTGATCCCTGTAGTCTGAATGCAGCAACCACCTTCTAGAAATGCAGAAGGATTTGAATCCCCTGTACCTCAGATAGTAGAAAATCTCCTCTTTTTTTCCCACCTAGATTAGATAATGTCAGTTATTTGTCCTTTTAAGTTTTACTCACATAGTTGTTGCTAAACTGTGTGTTCCTCTTACAGATTCCTCCAGGCAGGCTCTTGCAGCTCCCCTCCTGAATTTACCCCCAAAGAAAAAGTAAGTACTTGCTCCTCAGAGCAACCCATCATTTCTATAATGGACTTGCACAGCTTTGATGGAAACAACATTCCCATTTCAGAAATGCAGACTATTATGAAAAGATCTCTGACCCCTTGGACCTTGCCACAATTGAGAAGCAAATCTTGACTGGCTACTATAAAACCGTGGAAGCTTTTGATGGGGACATGCTGAAGGTCTTCAGGAATGCAGAGGTGAGGGTCTCTCTGGAGTTAAAGCCACTGCATGGACAGTGGGGATGCACTCATTTAATGCTTTTGCTGACTTAAGGGTGATAAAACCAAATATATTAGAGAAAGAACGTCGCTGATGAACGGCCATCGATTGCAATTAATGGGCTTCACCTTCCACTTAGTGCTTTTTAGCTCAAATAGGAGCTCAAGAACATGCAGGAATAGCTGACCTAAAGAAATGTCAGTGCCTCCTGAAAGAGGCCCCTCCTTCTTCCATATCATACGTGAGATACGTGGACCTGCTGCATCAAAATAAGTAGAGTGACGGGTGTGTACCAAGGTTGTGGATGCAGCTCGAGTGAAGCCACCTTTCAGGGTGCACTCAGCCAGGGGGAACAGACCAAAAGCCTGGAACCTGTCAAAAAAAACCCAAAAAACAAACCGAGGGGGGGTTTGGTTTGTTTTATTTTTTTTTCCTCTTCAGAAATACTACGGCAGAAAATCTCCGACTGGGCGCGACGTGTGTCGGCTCCGGAAAGCCTATTACAGCGCTCGCCACGAGGCCGCCGCTCAGATCGACGAGATCGTGGGGGAGACGGCGAGCGAAGCCGACAGCAGCGAGACCTCGGGCTGCGAGAAGGAGAACGGGCACGAGAAGGACGAGGATGTGATCCGCTGCATCTGCGGCCTCTACAAAGACGAAGGGCTCATGATCCAGTGTGAAAAGTGCATGGTGAGGCGGGGAGGGGACGGAATCACAGCATCACTCAGGGTGGAAAAGCCCCTTGGGATCATCGTGTCCAAACGTTAGCCCTGCTCTACAAGCTCACCCCTAGATCTTGTTCGATTCTCCAGAACCAGGGGAACTTTTACTGGCAGTTTCCCTGTAGCCAGTAGCTCTAATTCAGAGCTTCTCCTGAAGAATTGAGAGATTCTCTTCTCATGGAGGAAATGCAACTTGCATTTCCTTCCAGAGGAGCTAGCACTTTTCTGCCACCCCCAGCAACTCCTGCCAGATTCATTTCATCAACTCCAGGCTTTTCCACAGGCAGTTGCATGGGGATCTTCTCTGTCTTGTGACATAGTGGGGAAACAGTTCAAAGAAAAAACTTTCCTTTCCTTTGGGAAGTTTGTTTGCTTGATTTCTGCTCGTAATTGTTAAGAGAATGCAGTTTGTGAATACAGTCTGTCACAGGAGTTTCTAACTGGGATGTATCTGGTTTTCTAGGTCTGGCAGCACTGCGACTGTATGGGTGTGAATTCTGATGTTGAACACTACTTGTGTGAGCAGTGTGAACCTCGATCTGTGAATAGGGTAAAAAAAAAACCCCAAGTCTCCTCTTCATTACTACAGTTAAAACCTAAAGCAGCTCTCGTTTTCATACGTGTTGATATTGGCAAGACCAGTGTGGGGTTCTCACTTTACAGCTTCCTTGGTTTAGGTTTAATCACGCTGTCAATTCTCCTCTCTCCACTTCTGCATATTTCCAAAAGGCTATCAGCCCCATTTTTGCACTGCTTATGGGGAGCACCTCAGAATTCCCTTCCTATTTTTGCTTTCTTCCTGCAGGAGGTTCCCATGATTCCTCGTCCCCATTATGCCCAGCCTGGCTGTGTTTATTACATCTGCTTGTTACGAGATGATCTGCTGCTGCGCCAAGGTATGTGCTGGTTCTGCTGCCTGCCCTGACTTCCATCAGATAAGAGCGTACAGAGATTTCTGCCATCACCCTGTTTTGAAACACCTTATCTTTGCACAAGAAGAAAGCCTCACGCTCTGCTGTTATGGGAGTGACACGTGGTAAAGAGTTCTCACAGGCTGGTTGATGAAGAAACGTTAATTACCGTTAGCACAGATAGGACTTTTCCTTCTGGCCAGGGAAGGAAGATGCTGAGCCAGCTTCTGGTAGTTATTAGAAGTAAAGGCAAAGGCAGCTTTTTTAGCCCATTGGTATTTTAGCTCACAATGGTCATTTTCCCCATCAATAGCAGCCACGCTTCTTCCTTGAAAACACAGAACCATAAACTCCCTTTTTGAGACAGAGGAGTAACTGTTTTGGTAGCTGGTAACATCTGGATTAACTTGAGTTGAAATCAAGCTTCCTGAGTGTCCAGGTACATTTCTTTCAGAATACTCCTTTAGTCAGGTACAACAAGTGCTAGAGTTGTTTTATTCTCACTGAAGAAACAGGGAAGAAGAGTTGAAAGTAGCTGCTTTAAAATAACAGACAAAAGTAGGTGGGTTTATTTACTCTCTGCTTGGGGCCAGCAGCTGCTCTCAACACTGGGGCTTCTCAGTCAGTGATTTATTTTCTTAATAATAATCTTCTCTAAGTATCTCCTCTCTTAAATCTCAAAGATACATTCTATAAACTCCGCAGCTATCAGCAATTCCTACACATTTTCCTCACCAAAACTGACCTTGTTACCATATCCTGTGGTCTTGATTCATTACATGTTAGTATTACAGTCTGGGCACACAATTCAAATGATATTTAGCTCTTGCTGTAAAGCTTTGGTGACAATGATCAAGGTGATCTTTGTCCTCCTTCTGTGAGTTCCGCGCTGGGTTTGCCTCACTGCCATTCGTTAGGTAGCTCTGTCCTCTTAATTGTAAAGAAAACATCTCCTCCTCAAGTTTTTGTCGTGCTGGACTGATGAAAAGCTCTTTACAAGTGTGTATTTTGTGCCTATTGGCAGGTGATTGTGTTTACCTGATGAGAGACAGCCGCAGAACTCCAGATGGACACCCTGTGCGGCAGTCGTATCGCCTGCTGTCCCACATCAACAGGGAGAAACTCGATATTTTCCGCATTGAAAAACTCTGGAAAAATGAGAAGTACGTTCAAAACCCCTTTTCAATTTCAAATCTCCATAATAGCTACCTGTCAAAACACAGTAGTTTTGTGGAAGTCTTTGTCACAACTGAAAAATGCTCAGTGTAACTCTAACCATGAGGTGTTCTCACCGCTAGAAGCAGACACTGTGAGAACAGGCTGCTAACTTCAGACAGCGCAGTCAGTTAGAAGAACTGAGCTGAAAAGTAAAATCACTGAACAGAATTAGTTCTGTTCTCACTCAAACCAGAACAAGGGCTGAACTGGGTTCAGTTAAAAAGGTTTGATCACTTCCCACTTGTCTCTGCTTGCACGAGTACAGACGTGTGAGGTTGGAGGTTTAAGCAAAGAGATGAGACAGGCGAGTGGATGCATTTTCCTCCCTGTTGGAGTAGGCTGAGCATGCACACTGACAGCTGGACTGGCTCAGCTAACCATCACTGACTGGCTTAGCCCTAATGAGCTGAAATGCATATGCCCTGTAGATACCAACGTGGCGAGGCGGCCCTGTGCATAAAGCCCACGCTGGCAGTAGCTCCACTTACTGAAGGGAATAAAGTTTAAGTATAATTTAAGTGTAATTTTCACCTGACTTCAGTTTCCATCACAGAAGTGTGCAAGGCAGATCATTCAGAATTGAGTGGAGGGCATTGTTATATCTGACTTATAGAAATAGTCTTTTTTGTTTTCTTTTTTTCTTTCTTTTCCTTCTGTTTCTCTTCCCTTTAAACCTTCAAACAGAGAGGAGCGGTTTGCATTTGGCCATCATTATTTCCGTCCACACGAAACCCATCATTCCCCTTCTCGAAAGTTTTATCACAATGAGCTCTTCCGGGTGCCCTTGTATGAAATTATCCCCCTAGAGGCTGTGGTGGGAACCTGCTGTGTTCTTGACCTGTACACCTACTGCAAAGGTAAGGAAACATGGGGTGGGGTGGCAAGAAATTAAATATAATGCAACTTTCTAATCATTTGGGAAGTCTCCTAAAATAGATTCTGCTGTGAAAAGGCAGCAGCCAATCTTTACAGGGTATCAGAGCTGAGGAAGCACTTTCAGCATCAGGACAGTGAGTTAAGAGGGCCGAGAGACAGCAGCAAGGTGGGACTGTGCTGGGTTGTAGTTTCTGTAAAAGTCTGGGTACTGTTTGGTCGGAGTGCAGAGGTTTTGCCCTTAAATTGAAGTGGTGATGTGTCCACTGTTACAATTCTGAATCAAAGGGACCTCCAAACATCGAGTCCAACCCCACCTGCCAGAGCAGGATCACCAAGATCAGCTCACACAGGAACAGATCCAGGTGGGTTTGGGATGTCTCCAGAGAAGGAGACTCCACAACCTCCCTGGGCAGCCTGTTCCAGTCTCTGTCACCCTCACCATGAGGAAGTTTCTCCTCATTCCAGTCGGGAACGCCTGTCATCCACAGCCCTGTTCTGACAGCCCCTTGCTTCTCAAGCACTGGCTAGGGCTCGTTCTTGTACTGGTACCCCATGTCCTTCCTCTTGAATCTGAACATTTTTTCCCTGTGTGCTTTGTTTGGAAACTGCAGGGAGGCCAAAAGGCGTGAAGGAGCAGGACGTGTACATTTGTGATTACCGCCTGGATAAATCAGCTCACCTCTTCTACAAGATCCACCGGAACCGTTACCCTGTCTGCACCAAGCCCTACGCCTTTGACCACTTCCCCAAGAAACTCACTCCCAAGAGAGACTTCTCAGTAAGTGCTTCTTCTCTTCATTACTTTTTACTAGAAGACTGGACATGGTTTTTTGGTAAGCTCCTGGCTCTCTGCTTATGAAGGAAGCTCAGTAAGACGAAGGAAGCTGAGGCACAAACATAGCACAGTCTGGATGAAAAGTTGGCTAGAAAGAAAAACTTGGAAAGAAAAATTGATTGTGGCAGAGAATATGCAGGTCAAGGGCAGACAGATGTTGAACAGCCAGCAACATTTAAGTTTAGAGGTTGTGGTTTCTGACTGACATGCAAATGCTGAGTTCATTTGAGGCACTCCCGAGTGAAGGAAATCTTAAAATTCACTTTTAGGTCACAGTTCTGCAACTGTAAAATAACTTGATACACAACATATAGTCTAGTGGGAGTTTGTTAGCCTGTCTGTGTCAGGCTTTCTTCCCTGTGGTGCAATTACTCTTGGGTCTTAATAAACTGGCTTAAAAAGTGGGTTTTGGACCGGTGATTCTCCGTAGAGAAGAGCAGCATTCCCCTGCTCTGTCACACGACGTGAGGCTTGCTTTATAGGCAATTATAGCTCAAAACAGACATCTTGCCAAAAAACCAGCAGACAGGCAACAAAATCCCTAAGTACAGTTTCCCTTAACATCCTCCATCTGAAAATCTGTTTGCTTCGCTGTCTCGCTTTCCCCTACTCCATGGAGTAGCAGCTCTTCATTGTGCATGTCCTGTGTCTCAGAGCCCAGAGCTATCAGATCTGGCAAATCTTCTGCAAATAAGCACTTTTCTCCCTGGAGGCAGATGGTTGTAGTGAGTTTAGAGCTGGTCCCAAACTTCTGCTGTGCAGAAAGAAAAGGTGATTTTTTTATCACGATGGTCTATGGCTTGAAATTGAGAAGATCTAAAATCAGGTAATAAGGCTGGCTCTAATTTCTCTTTACTACACAATTCCACCTCCTCCCTTGAATTCCTCTGACGTGCATGATACGCTGTCTGTGCACTGGCATTTCCAGAGTGTTGGACAGGGGACTCCTCTATTGGTACTGCCAGAATATTTGATAGACCAGCTCTTTCTTCCAGTGTGAACTTTATTTGGTATTAACCGTAATCTTTATCGTTGTTCTAGCCTCATTATGTACCAGACAACTACAAGAGGAATGGAGGCAGGTGAGTCTTACCTTTGTTGACAAGAGACGAGGTGAATCCTGTTTGTTTGTCAAGTGTAAACTCTTGTTTTCCTCCCCATTTCTCCAAGGTGGAAGTAACAAGCTTCAATTATTTAAAGCTTCAATTATTTAAAGCAATCCTCTAAACTTTCAAAGAGATAAAAGGGAACAAGCGAGGAGGGATAGAGCAGCCTTAGTATTCCTTAATAATGTACAGAAGGAAGAGTACAGAAGCCATTTTGAAACGTAGCAAAAGCAGCTGAATGGGGAAGATGGCAGAGGCCAGGACAAGAGGATCCAACTTCCCTGCACCCAGAGGGATCAGATCCCTGCCAGGCTGCCCGTGTTTCCCTTGTAACGAGAGCCAGGGCCGACGCGCTCGGTCCTGCTAGAGACTTTAAAAATAGCCACCCAGAGCCATGACTGTGGCAGGAAAAAAACCCCATCAGTCAGTGCTTAGCTCAGCTATTTTGGAAGAGAAAACCGTATACAAATTGAAGTGGAGTGATTTGTTTTTTCAAAGAGCCCATTCGATGTTTGCTGACAAGGTTATAGGACGCAGCCTCCCGTAGAGAGTCAGGGCTGGGTTTGGATGCACATTGATTCCAGAAAGCCCCCAAGCTCCTGAGGAGTCCTTGACTCACTGGTAGTTGGCCTTTCAGGTGAGTGTCTGAAAAATTGTGCTATTTAAACCCTTCTTCTCTCGCCAGATCATCCTGGAAAACAGATCGCTCGAAGCCACAGATTAAAGACTTAAACCAAGAAGAAGATTCTCTTCCGCTCATAGAGGACGTATTAGGAAACCAAGATCAAGCCTCGAGTGAGATACCTGGCCTCGAGGAGCCAGACAAAGAGGCAGGCTCTGGTGAGACCTGTGACACTGACAAAAAGGTGGAAGAGAGCAATTCCACCACCCAGCAGCTCTGCACTCCAGAGGAAAGGCGGCACGTTCAGCGAGAGAGACTCAATCAAATCCTGCTAAACCTCTTAGAGAAAATCCCAGGGAAAAATGGTGAGATTCTTCTGCACCGATTACACAATAGCATTGTTTTTTTCTGCAGGTTTGCTTTCAGTGGGTCACGTTGATAAAATAAATGGTTTAGTCTGAATTTATCACTAGTGGGCATTGGTAATAATTGGCTTTCTTTGCAGCGATGTTTGCTTTTGCAACAGCAGCAATTTCCACTAAACCTGAAGGAGATTTCTTGCCACTGACGCAGTGTTTGGTGTCGTATTTTTAGTAACCACAAAAAGAAGACAAATTCCTCCCTATCATTCTTAGCAGACATGCAAAGGAGCACTGAAGAGAATGCAGAAAAGCTCCTTTGACCTTTAACGAGCTTTCCATCGGGTCCTAAGTAACTTCTGTAGGTCTTGTTGGAGCTATAGAATTAAGTGGTGGCACTGCTTGAATACATCTCTGGTGTTAAGTTAGGGCCTAGCATGACTCTGAGCGGCCCTTTTCCTCTTCTGGGAGTCAATACAAAATCACCTCAGCTTGGAAGGATCTTTGGAGGTCAGGCTGGGCTGAACACGACTCAAGGCAGGGCCAAACTTCAAGCTTATAAGTTGGGTTGCTCAGCACCTTCTCTAGTGGAGTTTTGACTGTCGCTGGAAAACGGGCTGGAAAGAGCAGGGAACTGGGAAAACTGTTCCTGGTGTCATCTTTTAACCAAAAGCCTTTGCTCTGTTGCAGCTATTGACGTCACCTACTTGCTGGAGGAAGGATCAGGAAGAAAACTGAGGCGACGCACCCTGACCATCCCGGAAAGCAGCTTCAGGAAGTGACTCCACGAGAAGAAGCCGTGTCTGGAATCTGCTACAGGGTCTGCTGAGGGCTGAGAGCAGGAGCCCAACTTCCAACCGAGGGAAAGAGGGCAGTGGAAAACTGACAAATATACAAACAGTTAGCACTTAGATGCCTGGGCGGGCGGGTTGCCCTGCCCTGCTCTGCAGTGCTCTTATGGTGTGTGTGTTGTTGGGCGTGCCTTGTATTGATGTTAGGTACTGAGAAAAAAAAAAAAAACAAAACCTCGTGGTTATTGTCCAGGATGGTCAAATTTAATTTATTTTTTGCTTGATATTCCCACTCAGAGGAGAAAAAAAAATTAATAATAATAATAAAAAAAGAATATATATATAGAAATGGGGAGGTAAGAAGGATAAGGACTGACTGACTCTGGTGAGAATATTCCCCACGTTCACCACTTAACCTGTGATTGTACAAGATGCTGTTGGCACCACCACGGCCCACGCCAGCGACCGAAACCCCGACCGGGAGGGTGAAGGCCCAGAGGTTTAAAGGCTGCCCCGGAGTCGTGGCCTCTTGATTTGCACAAGTTCCAAGCAAAGAGAAACCGACCCAAAGGCGCGAGAGGTTCGCCGCGCCACGGCCGGTGCGCCCCGTGCGCGACGAGGAGAAGCTTCCAAAGTCCCCTTGGAGCAAAGCAGGAGTTGGCTGGTTGAGGCACTTGTTCTGTGTTGTGGAATTAGGGGGGCTGGGGGGGGGGGGGGGGGGGGGGGGGGGGTGGCTTTTTTTTTTTTTTTTTTTTCTCTCTCACTTTTTTTCTGCAGAGAAATTTTCTAAAGCGAGTCAAATCCTGACAACGCCATCGCTGTTGGTTTTTTTGATAAGCTGTGGTTCTCGTGCGTCTTCGTGTGTTGTGCAAATTAAATCCTGTTCAAAAGAAAGAGGAGGAAGGAAAAAAAAGGAAAAAAAAAAAGAAAAAGAGGAAGGAAGGAGAAAAAAAAAGGAAGAAAAAAAAAAAGGACGAGGAAAGGATGGGAAAAAAGGATGTACAAAAAGGAAGGAAGAAAAGAAGGATGGATAAAGGAAAAGAGAAGAAAAAAAAAGATAAGGAAAAAAAAGATAAGGAAAAAAAAAGATTAAAAAAGGAGGAAAAAAAAAGAAGAAAAAAAGAAAACAAAAAAAAAAAGAACCCTTCACTACATGAACCGTCGAGCAGTATTCGGAGCGAGTATTTGTTGTGACCTGTAGAATATATCAACTGCTAACACTATCCTTGTGTTCTGGTTGTACAGCTTCAATTGTCCGTCTCTTAAAACGAAGGGGCCAGCGTAGCTCACCCTGCTCTCCTCACCCCCACGAGAAGATTCCCCCCCTGCTTTTCCCCCTACCCCACGAACCCACCTCCGGCCCCGTTCCCCTTCGCTCGCGTCCCGGAGCCGAGGCAAAGGGGGGGTGGTGGGTGAACGTTGCCCCTCGTTGGCTTTGCTTTTCTTTTCCTGTTGGTTTTTGTTTTGTCTTTCAGAAGTACATATGCATATAGGGTCCTGTTTTAGGTGTTCTTCGAAGAAAACCAGTTTTTAATGTGCCAAGTTGTATATATCTGCTGCGTGGATGTAAAGCAATACGGTAGTTACATGTTCCTTTTTAATGGACCAAGCTTGTCCTAATGTACATTCTTGTTATTATAATTATTTTACTCTTAGTGGAACATGACTCATTCCATTCACTTTT
>JANVCC010000123.1:775713-847927 GCA_025345505.1 Todiramphus chloris collaris | reverse complement strand
GGGGTTCGCCCCCGTCTGACGCACCGCGTCCGTCCGTACGTGCTACGTACGTGCTACGTGCGTGCGTGCGCGGCGCCGCAGCGGCGAGCTGCGCGCGGCCTGGCGGGGACCCGGATCGGCGGCGCGGACTGGGGCGCGGCGGCGGCGGCGGCAGCGAGCGGCGGAGCCGGAGCAGCTGGAGCGGGGCCCGGGATTCCCGGGAGCCCACGGCCGCCATCACGGATTTCCTGTGGGACAAGCGCACCGGGCTGGCTGCGAGGACGGTGCGGAGCGGGAAGCGGCGGGGCGGGGTCGGCCCGGGCCGCGGTTAGGCCGCGGTCCTCCGTGGTTGGCGGGGGCGTCCCGGGGTCGCGTGGAGCAGGCCCGGGCCGGCGGCTCTTGGCGGGGCCGAGGCCGCAGCTCGGCGGCTCGGGCGTTTCCGGGGGGGCGCTGTCGGGACCGGGCGGGATGGCCCGAGGAGGCCGCGGCCGGGCCTGGTGGCACCAGGGCGGGAGGTTCCCCTCCCCTCCATCCCTTCCCCCGGCCCCGCTCTCTCCCGTTGTTCGCGCCCGGGCCCCCGCTTCTCGTCCGGGCCCCCCCCGGTGCTTCCGCTGTTGGCGCTCGGCTCGGCGCACGGGGGAGGCCCCACCCGGCAGCCGCCATCATCGTCCCCAGACCGGTCCCGGCGCTGCCGCGGAACGCCCCGCGCGGGCTGTAACGAGGGGCTCGGCCTCGGCGGGCCGCCAGCTCCGCCTTCACACGCCGCCGTTAATTAGAGGCTGCGCTGGGTGCGGCGAGGCCCGGCCGCGGAGCCGTCGAACCGGGGGAATCCGAGAGCGGCCCCGCAGAGCCCGGCCGTGCTCCGGAGGGTGAAGCTCGCTCGGGTGTAATGAGGCCGTGCCCCCCGGTTACCGCATCACCGGGGGCGCTTGTGCCCGTTGATGGCCCTGCCTGTGAGGCTGGGTCGCTGCGGGAAAGGCGTCCGGGAGAACCTTCCCCACGTCACCGGTGGGAGGTCTCTGGACAAAGGAAGCTCCAGCCTCTGTCCTGTGGGGATGAGGCAGGTTGAGCTGCTTGATGCAGTGCGTGTGTGGGGAATCTTTTATTAGAGTTGTGGGGTGAGGTTTGGCAATGGGAGCAGGATCTCCTGAACTGGCACTTGAGGGCTGTGCTGCCTCCTTCACTCTCGAGCCTCCCCAGAGAGGCAGAGGCTCACTCCTTCCTTCCAAAGTAGGGACTGCAAGGCTTTGTGAACTCTTCTGAGCATAGGAAGGGTGGGTTTGCTCCCGGGATGCTGTAGAGCCCTCCCCACCTGCAGTGGGAAGTGTAGATGTTGCTTGCTCGGCACTAAACTGGAGGAGGAGCTGGCTGCTTAGGTGTGTCCAGCGCTGGCCAAGCACTGGTGATATCCTGAGCTTCGTTTCACCTTCCTTCAGATTCCCTTGGTGGTGCTTTTCTCCTTCCTGGGGAGCATGATAGTTTAAAGAGAAAAGGTGGAAGCCTTGAAGGTGCAAACGCTGCTCCTGGAGCTGCAGCCGGTAGCGATGGGTGCGAAGAGGGGAAAGCAGCCCGGAAGGCAGAGCGGCAGCAAGCGCAGCCTGCGTCTCTCCCTTGCGTTGCCTGACGTAGTCAGCGCTGTCTTGTCGTCCCTGTAGATGCCTCACTCGAGAAGGTACCGCTCGTCGGAGCGCAGCAGCCGAGGCAGCTATCACGAGCGCTACAGAAGTCGCAAGCACAAGAGGCGGCGGACGCGGTCGCGATCGAGCAGCAGTGAGCGCGACCGGCGGCACCGTCGGGAAGACAGTTACCACGTTCGATCCAGGAGGTGAGCCGAGGCGGGACCTCAAACCCTGCAGGGTTTCTCCAGCTCAGCTGGAGGCAGCTTCTGGCTCAGCCTGAGCCCTGCTCTGAGCCGTAACTTCCACGGCCTTGTTTGTGATCGAATTCCTTTGCCTCCCTTCCCCCTCCCTAGCTACGACGACCACTCGGCAGACAGGAGGGCCTACGACCGGCGTTACTGTGACAGCTACCGGCGGAACGATTACAGCCGCGAGCGAGGGGAAGCCTACTATGAACCCGAGTACCGGCATTCCTACGAGTACCGACGCTCCCGGGACCGCGAGGGCAGCTACCGGAGCTGCAAAAGCAGCCGGCGTAAGCACAGGCGGAGGCGGCGCCGCAGCCGATCCTTTAGTCGCTCCTCATCGGTGAGTATCCTGCTGTGCTGGGCCTCCCCTGTAACCTTTCTCTCCCAGGTGCGAGCTGGGTAAGTAGAAATCTCCCTTTCTACCACTCTCTCGAACTCAGCTTGAGAAATGCCTAGAAAGCCTTTGACGCAGACAGCGGTTCCTGACGCGCCTCGGCAGCGGCCGCCCGGGCACGGGAGGCTTAGCCCATCTGGTAGCGGGAGGAGGACGGGTGTGCCTGGCCAGGCTGCCACGTCCCCCGGGGCTGTGCTGCAGCCCTCGGCTCCTTTAGCCCCCGCGGAGCGCTGCTTTTGTTCCGCGGCGCTCGCTCGAGAGCCGCCTGGGAAGCCCAGCCTAGCAGTGTTTTGTGCGAGGTTTGGGCAGCGAACGTGCAGCTGATCCCGGGCCCAGAGAGCTCGCGACAGGCGGCTTGGTCCCTGCGGTCCCTGGTTCGGGCCCGTGGTCTGTGGCAGGAAGCCCCCCCTGTCTCTGAGAGTTAGGTCCTGCGTCAGAGTAGGATCCTTCTGGGTGGGCCCAGCTGATGTGGGATGCCATGCGTGGGGCTTTGCAAAGGAGTAGAGCTTGTGGAGCGATCGATTCAGGTGGAGGCAGCAAGCATCCCAGGCTCTTCCCGGCAGCGTCCCTGGCTTTCTCTTCTTGTCTGTTCTGCTGTTCACCTTCCACTTCTGTTAGACCCCAGACACGTTCTCTGCTCTGTGTGTGGAGCTCTCGGTGTTGTCTGGTCTGTTCTGGCTGTGTGTCCAGGGAAGGGATTGTGGGCTGGATTCGGGTCCTAGGTCTGCTGGCCGGTTGCTCCCAGGTGTGGGGATACTTAGCTGAAGAACCGAAGGCAGGAATTTTCTCTTCTCTGGCATAAACCTCTTATCTGCCTCATCCCAGGCTGTCCCTATTCCCTGTTGGGCCTCTGCTTCTCTCCTGGAAGTTAGTCCTTCCAGGATCAGCTTCTTCGGGGAGGGTCGAGGAAGTGGTGTCACATCTTGCCCCAGGCAGTCACTTGTAAATTCTCTCTGGTTTTGGATGGATCGTTGTGTCGAGAGTTGCTTCTGAAATCTCTGAATTCATCTTTTTTTTGTTTTTTCCCTGAGTGTTGGGCTGGGGGAAGCCGTGTGGGTGGTTGTTGGAACGGGCTGGGCAGTTCCTGTGCGGGGACAGCCTGGCCCTTTGCTTGCACAGGACTTTGCCCAGCACCTGCCTTCTGCCCCCTTTCCTCGGCGGCTGCTGGGGGGCGGGAGCCAGCCTCTCCCCGCGGCCGCAGCGTTGTGCTCCGCCGCGCTCTCTCGGCGTTATCCAGGACCCCGCAGCCAGCGCCTTTCCTCTCCCAGCTCCCCTAGGAGTGAGAGCAGCTGGTCCCTTCCTCTGCTAGCCCTTGTTCTTACCTCTCTGCTCTCACACTGGTTCGGGTGGGGCTGTTTGTAGGTTCTTTTTTTTTTTTTTCCTTTTTATTTTTTTCTTTATTTTTTCTTTTTTTTTATTTTTTCTTTTTGTTTTTCTTTTTTTATTTTTGCTACAAAGAAAAGCAAACTGTTTTTTTCTTTTCTGAGCTAGTGTGTTGTATCTTGACATGTTCCCTTGCAATATCCCTATCGTTATATATTCCTCTGTGCCGTATGAATTGGCTGGGAATCTCCTCCTGCAACCCCTCCTCAAACAACCATGTGAATTTCCAAACCAACCAATGCGTGACGCTGGCTGCTGCGCTGGTTTGAAAATCTGATTGGTGAATGATGAATTCCCTGTCTGCCTGGGCCAGCAGCGGAGTCGACAGAGCAGCAGAAGGGCCAAGAGTGTGGAGGACGACGACGAGGGGCATCTGATCTATCGCGTCGGCGACTGGCTACAAGAAAGATGTACAGCCAAATCGTAACATAATTTAGCTCTCTAGTTAAGCTCCCATCGCAGTCGCAGATCTGTCTTTCTGTTTCATTTTATTTTCATTGTTTATTAAAGAGCAACCCTCTCCTTTTCCTTCCCCTTTTGTTAAAGCTACGTTTATATTTTGTATTGTTCCTGAAGTGCCAGGGAACTAGGGCAGTTGCCTTGTGCAGCCGGTGTCAGCCTTCCGCTGCTCCGGCCTCTCGAGCTGTGTGAGGTTAGGTGTTGCAATGCATTCTCCTCTGCCTTGTGTATGAGCTGCAGCCAGGTCCTGCTCACTCCCTCATCTGCCTTTCTCTCTCCCTCCCAGATGAGATTATCAGCACCTTAGGGGAGGGCACGTTCGGCAGAGTGGTGCAGTGCATCGATCACCGGAGGTACGTCCGCTGCTGGGCCGGGGAAGAGGTGGGGGAAAAAGAGGCTGCAGCTGGTGATGGAGCTTTTTGTGCCTAACGTGGGAGCCTGGGGATGAAAATGAGTCTCCTGGTTTCCAATGTTGCACTTCTAGCCTGGGCACTCACCCTCTTGTGTTGCCCACGGGGCAGGGGGAACCTCAGGGCTGTTTGTAGGGAAGGAGCTGTTTCGGTGGACACCCCTTAACAGCCACCTTCTGGGCTGAGCAGGGGTGGTGGAGGGCTGTGCTGCACAGGGGGAGGCTGCTTCAGAAAGTCCTTTCCACAGGGCGTGGGCTTTCTGACCCAGCTCAGGGGTGACCTGGCACTTTCTTCCGGTTTCTGCCGCAGGGGTGGTGCACGTGTTGCTCTGAAAATCATCAAGAACGTGGAGAAATACAAAGAGGCTGCACGACTGGAAATCAACGTGCTGGAGAAAATCAACGAGAAGGATCCCGAGAATACGAAGTGAGTGTGCTCTTAGTGTTGGTTTGGAAGGGCAAGAGTCAGCACAGTCGCAGGGACAGGGTGAGAGCTGGACTCGACGTGTGACTGAATTCGTTTGTAGCTGGTTTTTGGAGGCTCGCTGTGGGACACAGACTGAGCAAGGAAAGGAAGAGCCTGGCAGAGGGAGAACGTAGCCGAGCGGTGCGTGGAGATCTGTCCCGAATCAGAATTTTTCTCTCAGTCTTTGTGTCAGGATGTTTGATTGGTTTGACTACCACGGCCACATGTGCATCTCCTTCGAACTGCTGGGGCTCAGCACCTTTGATTTCCTGAAGGACAACAACTATCTGCCTTACCCCATCCACCAAGTACGGCACATGGCCTACCAAGTGTGCCAGGCTGTGAAATGTAAGTGTTCACTGCTCTTCTCTCCGCTGCTCCTTGACTCACCTGGTGAGCCGCGCAGCTTCCAGTGCCCGTGCCAGTTCTGCAACTGGTGGCCCACAGCAGCAAGGGTTGCTTGGGGTTTTTTTTTCTTGCTGTGGTGCCACTCTGGCAGTTCTGAGACTGAGCCTTCCTGCCCCTCCAGTAGTGAACACGTGCTTGGGGTGAATCCTTTTTCCTTTTCCCAACTGTAACGTTTTCTGATGCACGCGGGCTGGCCGTAGCTTGGGGCACTTCAGCATCCACCCCCCCTCACGCCTTCTGCTGATTTATTGTATCAATCTTTCTGCTTCTGCTGAAGCACCTTGGCCTGGAGTAACCTGACTGTTAACACCCAGTTCTAAATGTGGGCTAAACTGGTGCCAGTATGAGCAAACTGAAGGAATGATTGCTGTTTGGGTGAGCGCAGCCTCACTTTGCTTCCGTTCCGTCACCCCAACTCTGTTTGCTTCCTCAGTTCTGCATGATAATAAACTCACTCACACTGACCTCAAGCCAGAGAACATCCTCTTCGTGAACTCTGACTACGAACTCTCCTATAACCTGGAAAAGGTAATGGGGTTGCCTTGGGTTAGAAGCCTTCTTTTGGGTTCTTGGGTATCCCTGACCTTCTCAACAGCTGGGAGGGGTTGGGAGCACAGCCTCAGGGGGCACAGGGTTGACCCGTTGTGTCCATGCACTCGTTCAGGGCCTCTATCTTGCCCAAACTTCTTGTTCAGTCTGTAAGGCAACTGTAGGGCCCACAGGCTTGCTGGGCAGACGGCGTGAGTTTGGTTGGGCTGTGTAAGGAAAGGGCTCAAGCTGCATTTTGAAACTCCTGAGTAACTGCCCCTCTTCTCTTCTCCCTTGAGAAGAAGCGGGATGAGCGGAGCGTGAAGAGCACGGCCATCCGAGTGGTGGACTTCGGCAGCGCCACGTTCGATCACGAGCATCACAGCACCATTGTCTCCACCAGGCATTACCGGGCCCCGGAAGTCATTCTGGGTAGGTGCTGTTTGCTCTTTCTGCAGAGGCAGGTGCTCACCTCGAGGGCACTGGGTGCTGCCTGCTGGGCTTAAGGAGCCTTTTGCCTCCTCATCGTTCACTAGCTGGCCTGGGTTTAGCCTGAGAGATGAGAAGAGCTCTACAACTGTTATTTTCTGGGAGGGCAAACACCTTCAAAGGTGGTGTTTTGACATCACTACCAGCCTGGGCAGTGTGTATTGCACCAGCATGTCAGGAGCCTGGCTGGAATGGGAACTGGTTTTCCAGTTGTTTGGGTTTTTTTTTTTTAAAAGGGTGAGGGAGAAGAATTTGGAATCTTGGGCCATAACTGGATCTTTTATTTTAAAAAAAACATTGTTTTTTAGAGCTTGGCTGGAGCCAGCCCTGCGATGTGTGGAGCATTGGCTGCATCATCTTTGAGTATTATGTGGGTTTCACCCTGTTTCAGGTGAGAACCGTATGCTGTATGGCTACCTCACAATAGGTAGAGGATGCTGGCTGTTTTCCAGCACAGCCAGGAGCCTCTGGGACTGGTGGGGTTCCCTCCATCACTGCAGTCTTGTAGAGATGACCAAAGTGTTCCCCAGCAAGGGGTTCTGAGTGGGAGAATACCCAGGGCTGGGAGGTAGAACGACTGGAATGTGTTCCATGCCTTCCCTTTATGTGTGTCTCTCTCTCAGACGCATGACAACCGGGAGCACCTGGCCATGATGGAGAGGATCCTGGGGCCAATTCCTTCTCGGATGATCCGGAAGACGAGGTGAGCAAAGCTGGCTGGGCAGCACGGGCTTGCCAGCTCTCTCCTGCTTCACGTGTAGCGGGTCTCTCCGAGGGATCCGGAGAAGCTGCCAGCTGAGCCAGCTGTCTGTGCTGCTGCAGTGTCCTGAATTGTGTGCTGGCACGTGGCTGTTGGTGCAGAACCTTCTGTGCTCGAGTGTAACCCGTTCCCACCTCTTAACTCTGACAGGAAACAGAAATATTTCTACCACGGCCGCCTGGACTGGGATGAGAACACTTCCGCCGGCCGCTACGTTAGGGAGAACTGCAAACCGCTGCGGGTAAGGTGGGGTGGGCAGGGGCACCTCGTTGCTTGATGGTTTTCTCATTGCAGAGTCTTATAGTGCCTGCCCCAGTTGTGAAGATTCTTCCTGTGGGCAAGGTTGGGCCACCGAAAGGGTCAGACCAGTGTCTTCCTGAAGGAGCTTCGGCTGTCCCAGACATAAACTGGGAAGACTGCAGCAGCCTGAACTTAATCTGAAGTGGAGGAGGAGGGCACGGAGACCTCAGGAAGCGCCTGGGAAAGATGGGGGCAGGGGAGGGGAGGCATGAAAACTTAGCAACTCCCGTATTTGGTGAAACAGCCTGGAGTTCAGGTCTAGGATGAGCGATGGTCTGAAGAAACCAGTCTTCCCCCAGCTTAGCTGCTCAGCCCAGGCACTGTACCGTGACCAGGAATGAGTGCAGCATCCTCAGCCCTAACCTCTCCCCTCTGCTTCCCCAGCGGTACCTGACCTCTGAGGCCGAGGACCATCACCGCCTTTTTGACCTCATCGAGAGCATGCTGGAGTACGAGCCATCCAAGCGCATCACCCTGGCTGAAGCCCTCAAGCATCCTTTCTTCGACGTCTTGGAGATGGAGCCGAGCACAAAAATGTGGGACTCTAGCAGAGACATCAGCCGGTGACGCCACAGGTGCCAGCCTGCCCTCAGATTCTAGCCCCCGTGGAGGCCTGTGTGATTTCTATCCAGACACTTGGTGCTTTCTTGGGTTTTGTTTTTTTTTTATACGTGAGAACTCTCCCTTGCCCCCCTCCCTTCCCTCCCCCAGACACATTTGTAAAGCTGTTAATATGTGAGATACTGTAAATAGCCCATATTCTATATCGGCCTCTGAGCACCACGGGCCCCACCTCCTGCCCTTGCTGCTGCCATTACCGTGAGGTGAGGGGACCTGTCTGTCCATACTGTAAATACCTCCGTTCCTGTGTTGCTTTGTCTCTTGTTCTCTCCTGCCTCCTTTCGGTGTAAATACTCCAGGACTCTCAGCTCTCCATAGCTTATCTGTTTCCTTGTAAGTTATGAAACTGGTGGGACTGCATGGGAATTATTTTTTTGATTAATGTCATAGCCCATCCCCACACCAGAGTTTTATAAGAATTTTTTGTACAGTCTTTGTGAAAAATAAATATGAAGTGAATAAAGCACCTGGCTTGCGTTTGAACCAGCAGCGGCCCCTCTTGGGGCTGTTGGGTGGTTGGTTGTGCTCCTGATGTGCTGTGACTGGGTGCTGCAGAGGCAGGGAATGCACATCCTCTTGTGGTCCAGGAAACCAGTAACAGCACCAGTTCTGTGCCTGCGCTGCTCCTCCGGAGCTTCAGTGCTGGCCCCTTGTTGGACCTTGCACCAGCTATGAGCTGCTGAGGCCCTCAGGGCTGCTAGATTCTGGTGTGGGGGGGAGGCAGCAAATCACAGGCAGCCCCTCCACCATGCCCTGGGGTCAGTATTGAGGTGGGAGATAGGAAAAGGAGGACGGTGGGTGCTCAGGGTGGGCACTTAAATACTCTCTTTACAAGAGCTGCCGCTGGATGGGGTGGAGTTTATAAGAGCAACCTCTGGATGGGGCCACTGGTGCACTTGGAAAAGGGGTGTCCAGGTGCCTGCTGTTGAATGTGCCCCTCTGTGCATTTCTGGCTCTGGCCAGTGAGGCTGGGGCCCGGGCTTGGCCTTTTCCAGGGGAATTGCTGGGGATGTTTTGTACCTGATGGCAGCGTGCCTGGGAGAGTCTCTGGCGTGGTGTCAGCGCCGGAGCAGACACGCTCCCATCTGCTCTGCAGGAGCTCCCCGCTTTGCTCTGGCACCGTCTGTCTCTGGCAGGCTGTCACCCTGCAGGAGGATCAAGGAAAAGTCTCCTTTCACCGGGAGTTAGCGTAGGGCAGTCTCAGGAGGAGTGACATTGAGTCATCTTCATGAGCTTGTGAGCCTGACTTGAAGAGCTCAGGCTGAAAACTTTCACCTGCTTCTTGCTCAGCCAGGGAACAAGAGCAGGGAAAAACCCTTGTCCTTTGGGTGCAGCCAGTCCCCGGTAAGTCTGATGGAGAATTAGGTACCTGCAGTCTGTCTCAGACTTAAAACAATATAAACCACGCTGCTGTCCAAAACCCAAATCCACAATGTTTCCCTTCCCAGCAGACAGCACAGCTTGGCGTGCCAGCTGCCTGGCTTGAAGTGGGAGCCCAGGGATTTGTGTGTAACTGGGTAAGTTTGCGTTCAGAGGCTAGGGAATATTTTTAGCAGAGAGATGCAGTTGGTGCCAGGCACTGGGAGCTGGGATGGGAACTGGAGGCGGGTACAGGTAGCTACTGAGGAATCCCTGTTTGGGAGGAGTTGTCGCTGCGCTGGCCCCACGCAGCCGGTAGGTGATGGAATGGGGGATCCCCCTAAAACAGCTGCTCCAGGACAAGCAAAAGTTCAATAAATTTCCCCAAGCTGCTCCTCAGGCCCTGAACTCTCCCCCAACCGTTGCGCTTGCAGGGGGGCTGCTGTAGGCCTGGGGGGACTCAGTGAAGCAGCTGCTCTGTTGGACCCCCCGAGGGTAAAGCCTGGGGGGATCCACGCGGGCCGGGGGTGAAAAGGGCACCGTGGCTGGCCCGGTGGGAGGCAGGGGCCCAGCCCAGGGGGGTTGGAGCCGCGGGACGGCCCCACTGTCGCCGTAGGCCCCGCTGAACGGAGCCGCGGCCGGGGAGAGGAGACAGCGCTGGGCGGGGGACTCGGAACCCGGAGCAGGGATGGGGAGTGGACACCGGGCCTGGCCCCGCGGTAGGACACGGGCGGCCCCGCTGTAGGACACCGGGCCTGGCCCCGCGGTAGGACACGGGCAGCCCCGGGGGGCCGCAGTGGGGGCCCGGACGGCGGAGAGGCCTGGCCCGGGCCCGGCGTTGCCATGGGGACGCTGTTGCCATGGGGACGCGCTCCCGGCGGGCCCTGCGCGTGCTGGAGTTTTTTGGGGGGGGGGGGGGGGGGGGGGGGGGGGGGGAAGTGGCGGGGGAAGCGCCGTCACGTGACTCGAGCCCCTTGTGTCCGCGTCACGTGCTCGTCCCCCTCGCCCTGCCCCGCGCGTGCGCAGAGCCCCCCTGCAGCGGGGCTCCCCAGAGCCGCGGGCGGTGCCGGTGACGTCACGGGGCGGCGGCCAATCGGCGGCGGCGGGGCGGGGCCCGGGCGGCTGAGCCTGCGAGGAAGCGGCGGCGGTGGCGGCCCCGCTCCCGGCCCGGCCATGGCCCAGCGCGGCGGCCCCGCGGTGCTCCCGGACAACCCTTTCCAGGTGCGTCCCGGCCAGGGTGCAGGCCCGCGGCTCGGCTCGGCCCGGCCCGGCCCGGCCCCGCGTCACGCCAGCCCCGTCTCTTGCAGGACCCCGCGGTGGTGCAGCCCCGGCCCGGCCCCGAGCTGGATTCCTACAACCCGTTCGAGACTGGCGCGGTGAGACGGGCAATGAGGCGGCGCCGGCTTCCCGGCGGCCGGGGGTTCTCCCAGCGGCTTAGCGGTGCCTCACGGTCCCCCTTCTCTCCTTGCAGCCGCCGTACCAGGCCCCGTCGGTGACCCCGCCGCCCCTGCCCGCGGCCGGCGGCCCCCCGCGGAGAGCCAGCCCCACGGAGCCTCGGAACTACGGCTCCTATGACACGCAGGTACCGGGAGGAAGGGGCAGGCGGCGGGTTGGCCGTCGCGGGGGAAGGCGGGAGACCCAGGGCCTGCATTCCTATCCCCGCAGGCCTCGGCGGCAGCCGCCACGGCCGAGCTGCTGAAGCGGCAGGAGGAGCTGAACCGGAAGGCAGAGGAGCTGGACCGGCGGGAGAGGGAGCTGCAGAACGCGGCCCTCGGCGGGAGCGCAAGTGAGTGGCCTGCGGGCAGGGCAGGGACCGCGGCCGCCTGTCCCCCCCGGTCCCTCCTGCACGGGGACTACCCCTTTTCTCCTTCTCTTCTCCTTCTCTCTGCAGCGAGGCTCAACAACTGGCCCCCGCTGCCGTCCTTCTGCCCAGTGAAGCCTTGTTTCTACCAAGACATCCCCGTGGAGATCCCAGCTGACTTCCAGAAGACAGTTTCTACCATGTATTACCTCTGGATGGGTGAGTCCCTGGGGGAATGCTGAGGGCAGATCCCCGAAGGAGGGAGAGGAGTGAGTGTTCCTCACGTGAGTGAACGCTGCTGCTCTGCAGAAGGTGCTGGTAACACAGGGTGCCTGAGGGCTGAGCCCTTGGTGTGGGGAGGGGAGAGCCTTGCTCGGGCTGTCTGACTGATGTGCATCTCTCTCTCTCAGCCAGCACCATTGCTCTCTTCCTGAACTTCTGGGCCTCGCTGGCCTGGTTCTGCGTGGACCCCTCATCCGGTTCTGGGTTCGGCCTCTCCATTCTCTGGGCTCTCCTCTACACGCCCTGCTCCTTCGTCTGCTGGTATAGGCCGATGTACAAAGCCTTCAGGTGTGTGTCTGCTTGAGCCACCAGGCCAGCAAAGCAGCGGGTGGGGAAGACTGCATGGCTGGTGCCTGAAGCTGGGGAGACTGGGCTGCTCCAAGCATGGCATTGACGGCATCCCAGCTCCTTGCAGCCTTTGGGCCTGGGGGGTGCAGTGGTTCTGCACCGAGCTTCGTGTTCCCGCGTCCCCTGCTTTAAGGAAGGTTGGAGAGTTCTTTTCTGTGGCCTAACCTCGCTCGTCTCTTTCTCCCAGGAGTGACAGTTCGTTCAACTTCTTTGTCTTCTTCTTCGTCTTCTTTGCCCAGAACGTGATGTACGTGCTGCAGGCGATTGGAATACCAAACTGGGGATTCAGGTGCGTGTTGTGCTGACCCCGTGGCCAGCCGAGCACCCCAGAAAGGGAGGAGGCAAGTGGGGGAGAAATAGGGAGCCCGTGGGCAACCCTCTCTTGTTTGCAGTGGCTGGATATTAAGCCTGATAGCGCTGCGGAAGAACACGGCCGTGGCTGTGATGATGATCCTGGTGTCCTTGTTCTTCACGGCAGTGTCTGTGTTGGGCATCATTATGCTGAAAAAGGTGAGTTTGAATTGAACCTTTGGGAGGAGAAGGGCTGGTTTAGGCAGGCTCTGGGGCACAGCTCTGGTCATTGAAGGCCTGGAACGGGACCGGAGCCCTGACCCTGAGCCTGCTCCTCATTTCCAGATCCACTCTTTGTACCGCCGGACGGGTGCCAGCTTCCAGAAAGCTCAGGAGGAGTTTGCAGCAGGGGTCTTCTCCAACCAGGCCGTGCGCACTGCAGCAGCCAACGCTGCCGCCGGTGCTGCCACCAACGCATTCCGGGCGCCCTAGCCGGGCAAGGGCCCCGGCTCCTCATCGCACGTGGGCTCTTTCTGAGGAAGAGGAAATCCAAGTTGCACTTTCATTGGATCCCCGTGTGTCCGCATCAGCTGTCAGAGGCTGCCTCATCCCAGCTTGGAAGTGCTGGTGCCTGAATCGTCTGCTGCTCTAACCCCTTTCCTCGTGGATGGAGGCTGTTGTGGTTTGCGCTGGTCCCCTCCCCTCAGCGGACCGGGGAAGGAGTGGGATGGGAGGTGTTGAGGCCAAGCCCTGTTCCTCTCATCGCCCTCCCTTCCGGCACCAGCTGCTGGGGGCAGGAGCCTCCTCCAGGCGTGTGACAGGGACCGAGATGGCTGCTCACCTTCCCTGGGCTCTCCTGTTTCCCCAGCTGGTGATGCATGAAGGGTTCCCTCTGTGCCCAGTCCTGAGGCGTGCAAGGGCAGGCTCGTCCTTCCCTTTGAAGTGGGACATGATTCTCTGCCCAGAAAATTGTCCCCCTCTTCCCCCAGGGGCCTGCTCCAAGGGGGTGGGGCTGGTTCTGTCCCCAGGGTGCTGAGCTAGGAGGTGGCCCTCTCCAGTCGCTTTCCCAGTCCTTTCCCTCTCCCCTTTGCTGGGCTGAGCCTACCCCAGGTGCAAGGATAAGGAGAGAGGGGCCAGGACGGGTAGAGCTGGTGCATGTGCTGCTGGTGGGGCTTTCTGCCTGGCAGCAGCTGCCCAGGCCTGGCATGGACCCTGGGCACTGAGGAGGGATCGGGGACTGCCCTTAGCTCCCACCTCTCCAGGGAGGGGGTGATCAGCTTCTCCCCTCGCTCGTGCCCCCTTATTCCTCCCGGTGTTCTTCAGCCAGAGCCTGCCCCTTCTCCAGGGACCTTTGCCCTCCCTGCTCGGGAGCTGAGCCAGTCCCTGTGACCAGCACGGCCCAGTATGTGCCCCGTGTCCCCGCCAGCCCCCGCTCTCCTCTGTCCCATGTGCCAGTGTCTTTGGGGATCCCTGGGCCTGGTGTCCCTGGGCCAGGTCTCGAGTTCTGCTTCGCCCCATCACCTCTCCCAGGCCCCTGGGTTCGCCCCCGGGCGGGCGAGCGGGTTCGTGCCTTCACGGGGGGGTTGCCCAGTGCAGGCGGCAGCTCCCCGCGGCCCCGCTCTGCCCGTGACCGTCCCGCCGCGGGGCAGCTCCTCCCGCCGCCTCCCTCCCATCCCCTCCGTTGCTGTGCCCGCCGCGAAGCCGCCTTCAGGTTTTATTTAAGGAATAAATGAAGGTTCACTCTGTGCCTCCGCCGTCTCCGTGCGCTGACAGCGGGAGGGAAGGGCCGGGACCGGGACCGGGACCGGGCCCGCAGGCTCCCCCGGTGGGGCGGGCCGGGACTACAGCTCCCGGCGTGCCGCGCAGGGACGGCCCCGAGCGGGCGCGGCCGGAGCTGCCGCCGGGAGCGGCGGGCGGGAGGGCGGCAGCGGGAGCATCCCCGGAGCTGCCCCTGCGCTTCGGCCGCGCCCGCTCCGCCTCCTGCCGCAGCCGCGGGCGCGACCACCGGGCTGCGGCCCCGCCTGCACCGGCCCCGGCTGAGAGGGGATCCCGGAGGCCGCCGCCGGAGCTCGGTGCAGGGGAGGGGGGGTGGGGGGGCGATGCTCGGCCGCGCCCCCAGCGACATCCCGCCGGCCGGGCGTCCCCGCTCGGGGTCGGGGGGCGCGGGGCAGCGAACCCACCGGTAGCCGCCTGCCCGCCGGTACCGGCCCCGTGCCGGGGGCCGCTCCTGGCAGCGGGACCCAGACGCGCTCCCCCTCCCGCCCCCCGGGATGCTCCTGGGCGGTGGCCGGACCCCCGCCCGCTGCCCGGCCCGCGGCTCCCGCCTCCCGGCGCTGCCCCGGAGGCCGGCGGCCTGGCCCGGGCTCCGCGTCCCGGGCGGCGGTTCTCGGCCTCCGCAGGGCGGGATGGTCACCCGGCGGGGGCCCGGTGCTCGAGGGACGGCGAGAGAGGAGGAGGCAGCCCCGGGACCGCGCTCAGCCTCCGGCCGGCGGCTCTAGGCCGGCTCTTCTCCCGGGATGCGAAGGTAGCGGTGAGGCTGGTTCCGTTCCCGGGACGACTCCTGGCGGCTCCGGGTCCCGTTTTGGCCGTGGGCGCTGCCCCGAGACCCCCTCCCGGGTTGGGCAAAGAAGAGCCGTCGTCAGCATCTCCTCCGGGAGGCGAAAGGTGGAGCCGGGCCCGTTCCCGCAGAGCGTCCGTTGCTGCTTCTCCCGGTCCGGCCCGGTCCTGGCGCGGTGCCGCCGGTTGCCCCGGGGTTCCGGGGTCGGCAGCCCCCGCTCGCCCCCCGGCGCAGCCATGCCCTCCCCCAGCGACTCCAGCCGCTCGCTGACCGGCCGCCCGTCTCGCAGCCTCACCCACCTCCGCGTCCAGCGGACCTGGTTGCAGATCCTGCTGGTGCTGGGCTTCATCCAAGTGATCCTGGGCGTCCTGATCGTCACCTTCAGCCTGGTGGCCGCCACTATAACGCCCTCCACCAAAATCCGGCACTCTTGCCCATCCTGGGCCGGCTTCTCGGTGAGTGAGGGGCTGGGGCAGCCCGGGGTGGGGTCTGGCACAGACTTGCTCTGCCAGGTCCCCTTGGATGCTGAATTTGCCACCGGTCCCAGGGGAGTGTAGCCCCGCGGTTCCCCCACCCTCTGCCTGTGGCTGCCGCGGTGCATTGTGGGAAAATCCCACGGGTTCCCCCGGGGTGATTCTGTGAGGGATGGGGACCCCCGGAGCGGTGCGGAAGGGGCCCTTTGGGGTACGCTTTGAGGTGAGCCACTTAGGGACAAGCCCTGAGCGGGTTTGTGCGGCCGCAGGCAGGGAGGGATGCGTGAGGCGCTGCAGTGGTGATGGGGCGGGGGACCGGGCAGGCCTGCCCTGCTCTTGAGCTGAGTGGTGGGGTGCTCTGCCTGCTGCCTACGTGAGGAGAGGGCAGGACCCTGGCAGCTCTTGGGCCTTCTGTGGCAACCCTGTGGCATGGATCCTGGCCCGGGTTGGCTGCCTGCAGTCTCCGGGCTCTCCAGGGCCCTGAATCAGCAGTTTATCCCGGCTTGTGGGGCCAACGCTGCCCCTACGGCCCTGCTGCTGCTCCTGGGCCAGCTCTGGGACCGCAGGGTTTGGGGGGCTCTGCCCAAGGGCACGGGATGCTCTGGGTCCCACTTCCTGATAGAGACCCCTCCCCGTCCTCACTCCTGGGCTTGTGCATCTGCAGCTGGCACTGTCTGGGCTCATTGGCATCATCTCCTGGAAGCGGCCGCTCACCCTGGTGGTAGGTATTGGTGGGTGACCCCCTCTGTAGCTGGGGGGCCAGGATGAGGAGGATGGCACGAGGGGGCCGAGCAGCCCCATGCGGTCCTGGACGCGCAGCCGCGTGTCTCGGCTCCCTGCCCAGCTGGCAGTCCCTCTCCTCCCCGCTGCAGATCACTTTCTTCACGCTGCTGTCGGTGCTGGGCGTCATGCTGAGCCTCGCCGGGTCCATCCTATCCTGCCAGAATGCACAGCTGGTGAAGTCCCTGGAGGCCTGCGAAAGGGTGAGGCTGACCAGGGGCTGCTGCAGTGCCCCCTGCACCCGGGCAGCTGGGCACAGCTCATCCCTGGCTGCAGGGCTCCAGGGACACGGGGAGCTGTGGAGCCGGGAGCTTCTGGCAAGATGTGCCAGCGGGTCTTGGGGAAGAGCGTGGGGTCTGAAGATCCCTCATTGTGTCCCTTGTCCCCAGGAGAGGGACTTGTGTGTCTGCTGCCAGGCCCGCTCAGAGCCCCCGCCCGCCTCCTGCAGCCAGCAAAGCGAGATGCTGACCATGTTCCCCAACCCCAACTGCCAGAGCATCCAAGTGGCGCTCAAGGTGGGGGACCTAGGGGTGGCAAGGGTTCCCTTGGGAGCAGCTGCACACCCTGCCATGTTCTGCAGGCATCCGCAGCTCACCCCACTCCTCCCCAGGACCTCCTCTTCAGCGTCTGTGGCTTGACCGTCTTCTCCACCATCATCTGCACACTCTCTGCTGTTGTGTGTTGCATCCAGATCTTCTCCCTTGACATCGTCCATGTGGTGAGTCCCATCCCTAGCCCAGGAGCAGATGGGGCTGGGGAGCAGCCTTTCCAGGCTGTTGGGCCCCAGGGTGCCAGCAAAGGACCTGGCCCCAGCTGGGTGCAGATTAAGGCTCAGAACGCACATCCTTACTGGATCAATGGGCAGGGGGTGCCAGGTCTCCATTCTCCCCTCTCCCTGCAGCTGGTCCCACAGCGCTCAAGCTCCGTGACGCTGGAGTGCACGTCCCCACCCGACACCTTTCTACAGAGCATGATGGACTTCGAGGAGTTTGTGCCCCCGGTGCCACCCCCACCCTACTACCCACCAGAGTACACTTGCAGCTCTGAGACTGATGCGCAGAGGTACCCGACTGGGAGCAAGGCTGGTGGAATGAGGCCACCGTGGTGCAGGAGCAGGGGGCCCGTTTGTCCCTAAGCAGGGCTTGTTCCACCTGAACGTAGCTTTTCTGCTTTTGCCTCTGAAGCATCACCTACAACGGCTCCATGGACAGCCCTGTGCCCCTCTACCCGACCGACTTCCCCCCTTCCTACGAGACCGTGATGGGGCTGCGAGGAGACAGCCAGGTGGGAGACAGGGGAGGAGGTGGGCAGGGGGTGGCCAGGCAGGGCTGCGCTCCTGCTCTGCCCGTGCCCTGAGCGCGCTGTCCCACAGGCTACCCTGTTTGACTCGCAGCTGACGGACGCCTCGCACGCCTGCACCTGCGACCGCGTCCCCTCCATCGTGCTCAGCGGAGAAGGTGAGAGTGCTCGGGCTGGAGCATCAGCGGAATGGGAGAGGGGCCGTGGAGGTGGGGGGGGGGGGACCAGCACCTCCCGACAGCTCCTCACACCCGCTCTGTTCCTTGCAGTGTCCATGGACAGCGGATCCCTGATCATGTCTGAGATCATGGACATCCCCGGGGACAGCAGCCCCTCCGAGGACTCGTGCTTGCTGGAGCTGCAGGGCTCCATGCGCTCCGTCGACTACGTCCTCTTCCGCTCCATCCAGCGCAGCCGCGCGGACTATTGCCTGAGCGTGGACTGCGTGCAGTGCAGCCACCACGCGCGCAGCCCCACGCTGGGCTTGCAGGGGCCCTTCGAGGAGATGCCCCGGCCCCGGGTGAGAGGGGAGCGTTCCTACTCCTGCTCCACGGCAGAGCCCGGCCACGACGGCATCTTGGTGGGGGGAGCCGTCACCCACAGCTGCAATCGCCTGGAAGGGCTGGCTCGCTGCGTCGGCCCCTGCTTCCCGGAGGTGCGGCTGAAGGAGAAGGGTTCGCTGCAGGGGCGAGGGGGCGGCCGGTCCGCGGGGCCCAGCACCGGGCGGCTCTGTCACCCGCGGCGGAACAGCGAGACCTCCTGCCCCTCGTCCCCAGCCCCGGGGCTGAGCCAGCACCCGCTCGTGAGATCGCACAGCGATCCCGGCGTCCTGACGGCCGGCCACGCTGGTAGGTGGCAGTGACCGCCGGGATGGGGACGTGGGCATGGTGGTGTCCATCCAGGGCAGCCAGGATGCACCGTGGGTTTTGTCTGTATTTCTCCACGGCCAGGCGGGATTAGAAGCAGTTTGAGGTGGGCGGTTGTGACAAGGGAATGGGGGGGATGCGGGTGGGGGCTGCTGGACTGGGAGGAGTGGGGCATTGGGTGGGTCATGCTGCCCGGGCTAGCTCTGGGGAGGACCCAGAGTGGTGCGAGGCACTGCCAAAGTCTGAGCGCTCTTTCTGCTCCCAGCAGATTTCAGGGAAGTACTTTATACCAAAGCACTGGAGGACACCATGTCCAACTCCTCTGCGGATACAGGTCAGGGCACTGGGATGAACTGGGATATGCAAAAAGCTGAAGGGGAGTGGGCTCAGCCCATTGGGAGTGGGATGATGGAGACCCTGGGTGGTACCACCACTGCTGGCTGGGGGCAGCAGGATGCTGGGGGCTGTGGGGACAGGGCCCATCAGGAGCAGTGTCCTGGCATCTGACAGTGGTGTCTCCCCAGGGCTGTGCTCGGAGGCCTGCCTGCTCCGCCGTTCACACTGTGACTCCCCCCCGCTGCTCCGGGCCGGCTCGGCGGGGAAGAGCAAGATGCTGCCCTCCAAGAAGGTGACGCAGCAGCTGTCGAAGACGACAACCCGCTCCCTGGGGGACCTCAAAGTCTGCCGGGGCACTCGCGGGCTGGTGGCCAGGTTCCTGCAGAGACCCAAGCGCAGCCTGGTAGCTGGTGTGGAGGTGCCTGGGCACAGCTCCCAAGGGCGCAAGCAGGTGGGTTCCAGCAGCCACGGTGCCCCAGGGGACAGGGGCAGCTCCTCTTTCCCCAGGGAGTCCCATCCACTCCCTCTCCCTTGCTCCCTCTGGTCCCCACCAGCCTCTCCGCGCTGGCCCTTCCAGGGTGCCTGTTCCCTTGCCATGCACACCACGGTGTTGGCGCCCTGGCCACAGGCAGAGCCTCCTTCCTGCGGCACTGTCCTTGCCCAGCCCTTCTTGGCATGGCAGCCTCTTCCCCCAAGTCCCCGCTGTAGCTGCGAGTGGCAAAGTCCTGTGTGTCGCAATGGCTTTGCCTTTGCTTCTGAGTCAGCACAGCCCGAAGGCAGTCACTGGGACATTCCCGGTTTACCGGAGGAAGGAGCCCATCCTTAATGACAGCATACGCACGCGATGCCACCTTTGTCATCCCTCGTCACCCCTGCCCTCCTGCCCCTCGGAACAGCGGCTGGGTGGGTGAGCACGTGGTGCTGGGGTACCAGCCGCGCGGCTGCAGCCTGTTGTCCCGCCGGGGCCGCAGGTTCCCTGGAGCGCGTGGCCCGGAGCGGAGAGGCCTCACGAAGGGATCCACCTGCAGAGCTGCGGGGACCTGAGCTCCACCTCGTCCCTGCGACGGCTCCTGTCTGCCCGTCGGCTGGAGCGCAGCCGCCCCAGGAGCCTCAGCGGGACCTGCAAGGAGAGCGTCCTCTGACAGCGCAGCCCCTGCCCACGGCACAGCCGCTGCGGGGACCCTCTCGGTGCCCCGGTGCGGAGTTGGGGAGGGGGGTGCGGGTCCCGCTCCGGGCCAGGGCCCTCGGACGTTGCTGCTGCCCCAGCGGGGCTGGGGCCTGTGCTGCTGCCCTGGGAGCCTCTGCTGGGCACCTTCCCCAGCCTGGGCCAGGGCGAGGGGCTGGTCCCCTGGGGTGGCTGCTGGGGGCCCGAGATGCCCAAGCCCGGCCCCTGTTCCCTGCCCCGGCCCCCGTGCCAGCCGCACCTCTCCCCTGGGCTGGCCGTGCCTGTGCCCACCCTGTGCCAGCCGTGCCTGTGACCCCGGGACGGCCGCGCCTGGCCCCGGCCGTGCCTGCCCCGCTGCCAGCTGTGCCTGTGCCCCTGCCCCGGTCCCCACGCCGGCTGTGCCTGTCCCCCTGCCCAGCCCCGTGCCCGCACCGGCTGTGCCCGGTCCCCCGTCCCCTGCGCTGGCCGTGCCCGTTCCCCGCCCGGTGCCCCCGAGGTCCCCGCGCCCGGCTGCGCCTGGGGCCGCGCTGCGGGGCCGGTCCCGGTCCCGGTTCCGGTCCCGGTCCCGGTGCCGGTGCCGGTGCCGGTGCCGGTGCCGCGGCGGTCGCTGCCCCTCGCTAGCGATACAATAAAGGTGGTCGTCCCCCGCCCGCCCGGGGCCGTAGCGTCGGTAGCGCCGGGGGAAGGGGCGGGGCGAACGAATCAGCTGATCGGTCACATGATCGACGGGGCGCCGGGGTGTCCGGTGGCGGCTCGGTAGGATCTGGGCGGCCCGGCCGAGTCCGGTGCTGGCCGTGGGGAGGTACCCGGGACGCGTCGGTACCGGTGCCGGAGCGGCCGTACCGCCTTGGCCGCTCCCCCGGGTCCGCAGCCCCGTTACCGTCGAGGGGTCTTGCTCAACCGGGGACTGTCCCGCCCCGTGCCGCTCCTGCACCGGCGCTCCGGCCGTGGGCGGGACGGGAAGCCCGGGCACCCTTAAAGGCGAGGCCGTCAGCGGCCCCGGTGCCGGGCATCCAGCGCGGTCACGACGGGCTCGGGGTACAAACCGGGACAAGAGGCTTCGGCGGTACCGCGGCTCACGGGTCCTGCGCCCCGGGACCCCGGCGGGGGACGGGGAGGGGCCATGGTGGCAGCCGGTGCCCGGGGCTGGCTGCGGCCGCTGCTGCTCCTGCAGCTCCTGCAGACCGTGCACCGGGCCGCAGGTGAGCCGGGGGTGGGTCTGGGGAACCGGGGGCAGCACCGGAGCTGGGTGCCCGGGGAGGTGATGGGGTGTGGGGCATGGGGGGCGTGGAGGGGCCGTGGGGGCTGGCGCCATCCTGGGCTGGCTTCTGCTGCTGCTGCTGCAGGCAGTGTCCTGGGCTGCAGGTGAGCTCAGCGACTTTGTGGGGGTGGCAGTGGGATGGTGTGACTTGGGTGCTGAGATGTCCCGGGACAGGGTCAGGAGCTGGGGGCAGCACCAGAGCTGGGTGTCCAGAGAGATGACTGTGTGGGGCAGAGGCAGCACCCGGGGGTGGGCAGGAGAGCTCTGGTGGGGACGCAACCCCCAGGTCAGCAGCTTCCCCGACACTGCCCATGCCCACCCCCCCTCCAGGTGCCCAGCCGTGCAGCCCCAAGTACTTTGGGCGCGATGCCATGGTGTGCGTCTGCAACGCCACGTACTGCGACACGCTGGACCCCGTGGTCCTGCCGGCCCCGGGCACCTACGTCAAGTACGAGAGCAGCAAGGCCGGGAAGCGGCTGGAGCGCAGCCAGGGGAGCTTCGAGCGCAGAATTCACGCCCCAGGTACCCGCTGGCGGTCAGCAGAGACGGGGCAGGCCCTGCTTGTGACCTGCTGTCACACTAGGTTCCCTCCTTGCAGATCTCATCCTGACCGTGGACACGGCACAGCGGTACCAGAAGGTGAAGGGTTTCGGTGGCTCTGTCACTGATGCTGCTGCTCTGAACATCTTTTCCCTGCCGGAAACAGCCCAGGATCACCTGCTGCGCTCATACTTCTCTGAGGAAGGTGAGGACATCGGAGGAGGCAGGAGGAGTGGTGACAGGGACCTTGCTGGCCTTTGGTGCCAGGAGGGCTTGGAGAACCTCTGTCCAACTGTCCACCTCTGCTCATCCCACCCACTGTGCCTGGCAGGGCTGGAGTACAACCTTGTCCGGCTCCCTATGGCCAGCTGCGACTTCTCCCTCCACGCCTACACCTACGACGATGTTCCCTTCGACTACGAGCTCGCCCACTTCAGCCTGCGAGATGAGGACACAAAGCTGAAGGTGAGTGGTGGGAGGGAGCAGGGTGGGATATAGGGGGGGGGCGCAGGGGCTCAGCTCAGGTGGCTCCTCTGTCCCCTCCCGCAGATCCCCATCCTGCACCGAGCCTTGGCCATGAGCAAGCGACCGCTGTCGCTCTACGCCAGCCCCTGGACCTCCCCGACCTGGATGAAGACCAGCGAGTCCTACGTGGGGAAGGGCACGCTGAAGGGGCAGGCAGGGGACAAGTACCACAAGACCTGGGCCAACTACTTTGTACGGTGAGGAGCGTCTGGGGAGAGAGGAAGGGGGAGATACCCAGAGGATCCTCAGCAGTGGTTCTGGGGGGGACCCTGTGGCTCACCCCTCTGCCCCGTGCCCAGGTTCCTGGATGAATACGCCAAGTACAACCTGACCTTCTGGGCAGTGACGGCGGAGAACGAGCCTACGGCCGGGCTGATCAACAACTACCCCTTCCAGTGCCTGGGCTTCACGGCCGAGCAGCAGCGGGACTTCATCGCCCGGGACCTGGGCCCCGCGTTGGCCAACAGCTCCCATCGCCACATCCAGCTCATCATCCTGGACGACAACCGGCTCCACCTCCCGCACTGGGCCAAAGTGGTGAGTGCAGCATGTCCCTGTGGAGGGCTCAGCTTCTCCATCCTGCAGCCCAAGGGTTGGGATGCTGGCTCTCTACCCTGTGGGACTTGGTGGTGGCCAGCTTTTCTCCCTGCTAGGTCCTGGAGGATGAAGAGGCAGCTCGCTACGTCCACGGCATCGGCATCCACTGGTACCTGGACTTCATCGGTCCCATACAGGACACGGTGGTCCCCACTCACGAGCTCTTCCCTGACTACTTCATCCTGGCCACGGAGGCATGCATTGGGGCCCACTTCTGGGAGAGGGATGTGATCCTGGGCTGCTGGGACCGGGGGAACCAGTACAGCCACAGCATCTTGACGGTGAGGTCCTCGCGTCACCTGCACGTCAGCCCCGGAGAGGCTGCCAGCACATTCCCTCTCCTGTGGGCATCCCTCTCCTGTGGCATCGCCCCACTCCTTGAGCATCTGGGCTGTCTTGTTGCAGAACCTCAACCACTTTGTGACCGGTTGGACCGACTGGAACCTGGCTCTGGACCTGGAGGGGGGCCCCAACTGGGTGAAGAACTACGTGGACAGCCCTATCATTGTGGACAGCAGTGAAGGCATCTTCTACAAGCAGCCCATGTTCTACCACATGGGACACTTCAGGTGGGTGGGGGCCCCATGACACACTCTCAGCTGCCTGGGCTTTAGCTCTGTGGTTGCAGGAGCAGCTTGGTGGGAGGGGAACAGGGCAGCTCTGTCAGGACAGGAGCTCTTTTGGGGTCTGAATCCCTTCTGGGTTTGCTTCTTGCTCGTGCCCGTGCAGTAAGTTCATCCCTGAGGGCTCCCAGCGCGTGGGGCTTGTCGCCTCCAAAGAGTCCAAGAAGACAGACCTGGAGTACACAGCGTTCCTGCGCCCCGACGGTGCCGTGGTGGTGGTGGTTCTGAACCGGTGAGCGACACAACCCAGCCCCACTGGTTCCCCGGGCCTCGTGCGCCGCTGGTGCTCGGGGACCTGCTGCAGGTCTGACCCCCTCCCCGCTGCTCCTCACTCTCCAGGTCCCTGCAGAACATCACCTTCGGGCTGGCCGACACAGTCGGTCTCATTGCAGCCGTGGCTCCGGCCAACTCCATCCAGACCTACCTCTGGCAGCGGCAGTGATGGGGCTGGGATGCCCATGGCTGGCCAGGGGCAGGACCGAGCCAGGCCAGGAGCCCAGCGCCCCGCGGGCTCGGGAGGACAGAGGTGACGGCGGCTCAGCTCCGTCTGCACCGTGGCCGAGCCGAGCGCTCGGCGAGCAGGGAGCTGGCCCGGGCAGCACCGTGGGCGGGCACCGGTGCCCCGCAGCGTGGAGGTCCTGCAGACAGTGAATGCTCTTTTTTTGCTGCTGCTCTGCTATTAAACGCTGATGCTGCCTCTGTGTGCGTGGAAATGGCCAGGTCCCTCCCCTGCTCCCGGGTGCCATGGCTGGGTGCCGCCTGGGCGCGGAGCCCACGGGAGTCGCCAGAGTAGCCCAGAGCACCCGGAACCCTGTGGGGCGGTGGCTGCTGTCCCTGCCCACCCCTCCTGCTCTTCTCCCCCCGCACCCCAACGCACAGCAGGGCTTACCCTGCTGCGGAGCTGCTCCGGGCACCGCTCTGCTCCCACTTTCAAGCGTGTACTGCCTGGCAAAGGGGTGAGCCAAGCCCAGGTCTCTGCCGCTGCCCTTACGGGCACGTTTAGGAACTGGCAGGCGGTTCAGGATTTACCCTGCACACAGATGCTCTTAGTCCCGGAGCTGGAGTAGGGGGAAATCTTGAACCAGCTGCCTCAGTGGAAGCCCAGGGTGGGGACTGCAGCCAAACTTCAGCTTTCTGTGCTTTTCCTGCCAAGCTGGAACCCCTCGCAGCCGCTGCCAGGTTGGGGGGCAGCGCCTGGATTGTGTCCCACCCGGCCCAGGGTGCTCTGCCAGGGCAGGGCTGGAGGCAGAACCAGCCCCAGGAACACGGCGGCAGGGTGGGTTCACGGTACCAGCTGGGTCTGGAGGGGGTCAGGGCAGGGAGAGGGACACTGGACAGGCCCCTTCAGCCCTGCAAGGGGGCAGAGCGGGCTCAGGGTGCCCCAGAGGCTCAGCACCCGCTGCGCAGCCAGAGCAGCTGGAGCAAGCGGGCACAGGGCCAGGAGTGAGTGCTGAGCACGGGCACACCCAGGAAGGAGCTGGGGAGCTGGGAGGGTGTGCTGGGCCGGGGATTAGGGCAGGGAGGCTGTGCTTGCAGCCGGGCTGAGGAAGGGAAGCTGGGGCTGCTGGGCTGAGCCGGGTCACGGCAAGCTCGCTGCAGCCCGGGGATGCTGGCAGGGCTGGCAGCAGCGACGCTGCGTGGGCTGGGCACGGCCCAGTATGGCTCCAGTAGTGCCTAGGGCAGGGGGTAAGCGTGTGACAGGGACACTCTGGGAAGCTGGCGTGTCCTGCGCCGCGGTGCCACCGGGACGATGCTCTGGAGCAGGAACCCTGGGACCCCACAATCTCGGGCAGATGCCCACACCCTGCGGGGATCTGGCTGGGCTGAGGACCAGGGGCATCCCTGAGCATCCTTCCCTGAGGCTCTTTATGTTTGTCCACAAGAGGGAAATATTTCTCCAGGATTGGAGGGTTGGCACGTTCCCCCTTCCAGCATCCCCCTTCCACCGTCCCCCTTCCAGTCTCCCCGTGCCCGGGTGCAGGACCGACCGCTCCTCTACCGCCTGCTTCTTTCCCATTATTCTTACTTACCACATTCCTTTAGCGTTTTACTGGCACTGGTAATAAAAACTGATGGCCGGATGCTGAATCACCTCAGGACTTGTTCCCTCGTCCCTGTGCTCTGCTCGGCTCTGAAGGACTGACTAGCTCTGGGTTAAATGGAGAGGGGGTGAATCCTCCAACGTTGTTGGGCTTGGCTCATTAATTCTTGTGCAAAGCCTTGGCTCGTTTTGGGGCACACGCTGGCTGGTGGCTACTGGGGCTGGAAGGATGGGAACCCCCCCCACCAGTAGCTGATCTGGAACCAGTGATCACCCTCAAGGCCTCTCCATGCTCGGGGCCAAGGTGCAGCTGCCTGGCAGGACCCTGGACCCTGAGCTGCTCCCACTTTGGCACCGATGTTTTCGGAGCCGCCAGTCCCTGTAAGGGCAGCTCAGCCCCAGCTCTGTGTTCCCAGGGAACCCCATCCCCACTGCCCTGGCTAAATTCTCTCTCCCGCCTCCTCTGACTGCCGGGGGGCAGGTCTGTGAGCACCGTGAGAAACCCCGGGTGCTGGGAGTGCCAGCAAGAAGCGGCTTTGAGAGGATTTGGTGGGGCTGCCCAGCATCGCCCGTGCCACCCGCTCCGTACCAAGGCGTTCCCCTTCCCCTGGGTCTCACTTTTCCTGCTCAGCAGGAAGCTCTTATCAACCAGCGCTGATAGGGATGAGCTCCAGCAGCCCCCGCAGTGTTTTTGCTCCCAGGAGCTTGGGGGGTGGGATGTGGGGCCCTGAGCTGGCTGTGCTTAGGTGGGGGGGGTAGGAAGAGCCCGAGACAGGGAGGGAAAGGGTGTATGGGGCATTCCGGGTGGCTGGCAGCGGGCCACAGCTGATCACTGTGGGGCAACAGGGACTGACCCATTAACCCCTCCCCAAAATTGGGGCTTATTAGCCTGGGTGTAGCAGCCAGATGACACGTTAGTCAGAGCTGGGGGTGGGAGACCCACGAGGCAGAGGGGCAGGACCAGGAGCTTCCTTCCCGGGCTACCTGTTTGCCCCGTGGGTCGGAACTGGGGTCTGCCTGTCCCCAGATGACCTCTCTCTGGTGGCACCGGTCCGGGCACCCTGTGGCCGGGCCCCAAGTGGGACCATGGCAGGGACCGTGGCAGGGCAGTGCTGGAGGGCAGAAGGAACTTTAATTAATTGAATTGCTGCATCTGATACGCCAGAAAAGGAGAAAATTAGTCATGAAGCGCAGCTCCACCCGGAGAGGGAGAGCTAACGGAGCGGCTTAACCCTGTGGAGGGAAACTGAGCCCTGGCGTGCGATGCTCTCGGGCAGCTGGAGCAGTGGCCAAGGGCTGGATGCTCCCCATCCCCCTCGGGCCACCCCCGCGGAGAGATGCCAAGGCCATCCCTGCCCCGATGGCTGCGTGTCTGCGGGGAGCGGGCACATCCCGGCTGATGTGAGCGGTACCCGGGAGTGCCCGCGTGCCTGGGGGAGCCAACCCAGCTCAACCCTGGCTCTTTGGACTGGGAGGGTTGCCCTTGAGGCAGCAGGGAGAGGTTTGTCACCAAGGCACAGAAGAGCAGAGCTCCTGGCACAGCTGGTTCCCCTTCGTGGGTTCCTCTCGGTGGGTCTGGCACGACAGAGCAGCCCTGGCTGCCGGGGGCCAGAGTTCAGCCCTGCCTGGGCAGGGGCTGGGGCACTTCCCAGTTTGGGCACTACCCCTCCTGCCGTCTGTGGGGTGCTCTGAGGTGGGGCCAGGGGTGCAAAAGGCTTGGGCAGGGCACGGGGGCGGCCTCAGCTCCGGTGTGGCTGCACCTGATGGGTCTTTCACCGGTGCCCGTGCAGCGGCCCACGTTTGCCTCGCCTCGGGGTCCTGGACCCTCCCGGTCGTGGCTTTGCATCCAGCATCCCCCACCCCGTTCCTTGGCAGGGGGAATGGGCGAACTGGGGTGATGGGCAGAGATAAACGGCCCAAGGTGCTCATGGAGCAGGACAGCTGCCAGTGGTGCTGAGGCTGCCCCTTGGGCTCCGCTCCCCTTCCAGGGCTTCACCCAGACCCTGCCTGACGACAAGAAAGGAACCCGCTCTTCCTTCGCAGCGTTGCAGTGGGTGCTCGGCGCTGCCCACGCTGAATCTCTCCGAGCTGATGGGGCCTTTGGTGTAGCCAGGAGCTGTCAGCACCATGACCCCGTCTCTGTGGGGGCTGGTGCCCTTGGCACAGCAAGGGGGCACCCAGTGTTCCCTGGCACCAGCCGGGCGAGGAGACGCACGATGGTCCGAGCCTGATACCAGTGGTAGGTCCGGGCCAAGAGGAGGGCAAGGAGGAGCTGTGGGGGTGGGAGAGGGTGTGCTGCGAAGGGAGGTCTCCAAGAGGCTGCCCGTAAAGGTGACGTGGGGAGACTGGAGCTGCAGGAGGAGGAGGAAGGTTGGCAGCAGCGCAGGTTGGGGTGCAGCCAGAGGGGAAGGGGGTGGGCTGTGGGCTGCTGGGAGGGATGGACCCAGCTCACCTTCCTCCAAGGCGAGGGTCTTTGCAGGACAGGGAAGGATGGAGCTCCCTGGCAGGGGAAGGAGAAGTGGGGGCAGAGGAGATGGTGCAGATCCAGCTGTGGAGCACAGTCTGCCCCTCCACCCTCTCCTGCCTCGGCTGAGGGTGTCCCCAATGGCAGGCTCTGCTCTCCAGGACCCACTAGAGCTGGGGGGACGCGGAGGGGCCATGGGGGCTGGCGCCATCCTGGGCTGGCTTCTGCTGCTGTTGCTGCAGGCAGTGTCCTGGGCTGCAGGTGAGCTCAGCGACTTCGTGGGGGTGGCAGTGGGATGGTGTGACTTGGGTGCCGAGCTGTCCCGGGACAGGGTCAGGAGCCGGGGACAGCACTGGAGCTGGGTGCCTGGGGATGTGGAGCAGAGGCAGCACCCAGGGGTGGGCAGGAGAGCTCTGGTGGGGACGCATCCCCCGGGCCAGCAGCTGCCCCCACGCTGCCCGTGCCCACCCCCTCTCCAGGTGCCCGGCCGTGCAGCCCCAAGTACTTCGGGCACGATGCCATGGTGTGCGTCTGCAACGCCACGTACTGCGACACGCTGGACCCCGTGGTCCTGCCGGCCCCGGGCACCTACGTCAAGTACGAGAGCAGCAAGGCCGGGAAGCGGCTGGAGCGCAGCCAGGGGAGATTCCAGCACGGGCTTCGTGCCCCAGGTACCCGCTGGGGGTGATGGTGGGAACGGCCACAGGACCCCCCCCCCGAGCACCGGGACCTGAGCCGAGCTCTGCCTCGCAGGTCTGCTGCTGACGCTCAACACCTCTGCGCTGTACCAGCGTGTGAAGGGCTTCGGTGGGTCCCTCTCCGATGCTGCTGCCCTGAACATCCTGGCGCTGTCCCGGCCGGCCCAGGACCATCTGCTAAGCTCCTACTTCTCCCAGAGCGGTGAGCGACGGGGGTACCGGCAGCGGGGGGGCAACCCGTGGAGCTCCCGGAGGTGGCTGCACCCATCCACGCTGCAGGGACATCCCGTCACCCGGGAAACCTGCCCCCCCCTGCCACTCGGTGCCTCTTCTGCTCCGCAGGGATCGAGTACAACCTCATCCGGCTCCCCATGGCGTGCAGCGACTTCTCCGTGCGCCCCTACAGCTACGATGACGTCCCCCACGACTACGAGCTGAAGCACTTTATGCTGGCGGAGGAGGATGTAAAGATGAAGGTAGGAGGCTGAAACCATTTTTATTGGTACCTTGAGCCCTTGTCCTGCTGGAGGTCCTGAGCGTGCTGGGACCCCTGTGACCGGGCAGTGCCCAACCCCATGGCCGGTGGCAGGGTGCGTGGGGACAGCCCGTGGGAGTCGGCACCTCCTCTGGGGCATGTCCTGGCGCATTCTGGCTGGCACTGGCAGGGTGCGGAGCCAGGGCGCTGTGCCATGGGGAGGTTCTGGCAGGCTGCCGTTCCCCACAGAGGTCCCTTGAGCTCTCCCCTTCCTCCCGTGCTCGGATGTGTGGTTTCGGGGGGGGGGGGGGGGGGGAGGCTGCGGCTTGAACTGAGCTGGTCCCTCTGTCCCCTCCTTGCAGATCCCTCTCCTGCACCGAGCCTTGGCCATGGCCAGGTGGCCACTGTCACTGTATGCCAGCCCCTGGACCCCCCCAGCCTGGATGAAGAGTAACGGGGATGTCCGTGGAAAGGGCATCCTGAAGGGGCAGGCGGGGGACAAGTACCACAAGACCTGGGCCAACTATTTCATCAAGTACCATTCCCCCCCCCCCAGGGCTGGGATGCAGAGGGCTGGGGAGAAGGGTTGGGGTGGGCAGAGGGTGGGCAGGCACAGCTGACCCTGCTCCTCCTCCCCCTCTTTCACCGTGCCAGGTTCCTGGACGAATACGCCAAGCACAACGTGACCTTCTGGGCGGTGACGGCGCAGAACGAGCCCCTGGCATCGCTCCTCACCCCCCCCGAGTTCCCCAGCCTCGCCTTCACCCCCGCACACCAGCGGGACTTCGTTGTCCACGACCTGGGCCCCGCGCTGGCCCGCAGCGCCCACCGCACCCGGCTCATCGTCCTGGACGACCAGCGCATCTACCTCCCGCACTGGGCCAAAGTGGTGAAGAGCAATGCCCGTCACCCTGCCCAGCTCCTCTCCCTCCACTCTGTGTCCCACCTAAGCCTCGGGTTCTAGCTGAAAATGAAGCCAGCGAGCCACTCCCAACCCTAGACAGAGCAGGAGGCAAACTGGGTCTGCTGGAAAGGGAGCTGGATCTGGCTGATTCGGCGTCAACCGCCTCCGCTCCTGCTGGGCTGGAGCAGGGACGGGAGGTGGCATCGGCACCCCGGGCTTCCCGGCCCTGCCACACCAGCACCTTGCCCAGGCAGACCTTCAGCTGCTTTGGCTCATCCTTCCCAAGGCTGAGGAGCTCTTTGGGGGCATCACCTCCAATTAAAAGGGAAGGAAATCAAGCCTGCTCCCAGCCCTGCCTCGCAGCGTGTCCCTGCTTCTCCCTGAGCTGGCAGCTCCCAGGGACCGGACGGGGCCACGGTGCAAGAGCAGGAGGGATGCAGAGGGAGGACCAAGAGGTCTTCTCGCCCGCCAAAGGGCACGTCTGCCCCACACCCCTGTTGCTCTGCACCCCGCAGGTTGTGGGAGCCACGTCTGAGCGCTTGGGGTGCCCAAGGAGGAGGGTGGCAGGAGCCCCTGGTGCCCACGGGAGGGGACGAGAGGGAAGGGAGGTGGCTCGAGGAGACCCTGCTGGCACATGGGGTTGGTGTGTCCGTCCCCGCAGGGTGCTGGTGGCCCTGACGTGAGGCATCCCCTCTGCTCCCCCCATCCAGGTGCTGGGCAATGCCACTGCTGCCCGCTACGTTGCTGGTGTGGGGGTTCACTGGTACCTGGACAGCATTGTCCCCGCCAGCTGCAGCCTGGATGCCACCCACAAGCTCTTCCCTGACCATTTTCTCCTCTACACCGAGGCCTGTAGTGGCTTCCTCACCTTCCGGTTCTCCGTGTCCCTGGGCTGCTGGGAGCGAGGAGACCACTACAGCCACAGCATCCTGACGGTACGGCCCCCCCAGCACTGCCCAGCCGGGACTGGGGACCCAGCTCAGCCCCGCTCAACCCCTTCCCCCCATGCCCAGGTCCTGAACCACTTTGTGGCCGGCTGGACCGACTGGAACCTGGCCCTGGACCTGCAGGGGGGCCCCAACTGGGTCAAGAACTACGTGGACAGCCCTGTCATCGTGGACAGCAGCAAGGACGTCTTCTACAAGCAGCCCATGTTCTACCACCTGGGCCACTTCAGGTGGGTCGAGGTCAGGGCGGCCCAGGTGCTGCCGCCAGCCCAAGGTCAAGGGCACGATCCTTCTCCTGCTCCTCTCCCTGCAGCAAGTTCATCCCCGAGGGCTCGCGGCGTGTGGGGCTGCACAGCAGCCGTCGGTGCCTCCTCTGCCAGCTGGAGCACGTGGCCGTCATGCGCCCGGACGGGGCCCTCGTCCTGGTGGTCCTCAACAGGTCGGCGGGGCAGCCCAGGCTGGGGGACACTGGGGGATGGGGAAGGATGCTCGACCCTGGCCACGCTGACCTGCTCAGTCCTTTTCGCCCCCCAGGTCCGGCAGGGATGTGCCGTTCGGGATCCGGGACCCCGCCGTTGGTTTCATCGAGACGGTGGCTCCAGCCCACTCCATCCAGACCTACCTGTGGTGCCAGCGCTGATGGCCAGGGCAGTGCTGGGGATGGCACCGAGTGGCTGGGGGCCTCCAGGGGTGGTAGCTCTTCCCCCACCTTTTCCATCATCCTTCCATGGTGGAAGCAGGTGGTGACCCACTGCTAGGGGTGCGGGAAGACCCGGGGGTCCCACCCTCCCCATGCAAGGGGCTGCGTGTGCTCCCAGCACTGGGGTTTCACCAGGGCTGCTGCTGCTGGCACTTCCCAGCCTCCCCTCCTCCCTCCCTCCCTCCATCCCCGGCACCCCTGGCTGCTCCTGGACCACTCTTCCACGCACGGCTCCCTTGAAACCTTCCTGTGTGTCTCGGATGCCAAGGAAAGCGGTGACGTGCTCCCTGCGGTATGCGCCGTCCCCGTCAGCGTTTCCTTCTCCGCTCCCAGAAATCGCCAGGTTTCCCTCGGCGGGGCGGCAAAGGGCGCGGGGTGCCCGGGGGGGGGCTGCACCCCTGTGCCCCGAGGGGTTCACGGCTGCAGCTGGAGCCTCAGCTGCTCGCCAGCCCTCGATTCCTTTCGTATGTGCTCTTGGCTTTCCCCAGCATACTCATTTTTTTGGGGTTTTTTTTTTTTTTTTTTTTTTTTTTTTTTCACCCTGAACCAAAACGTCCTGTTGCTGAGTCGATTCTGTCGCTGTCCCCATCCACCAGACCTCCCAGACAAAGATGCTGCCATCTCTTCTTCCCCAGCTCATGCTGCTGGCCCCAGCCAGCCACCGGTGTGGCCTCCGGACAGACTCCCCTCTATTCTGGCCGTGGCTGACATCAAGCTGGCAGCCCGCAAGTACCTGGCCGTCCTGTTTGCTCTCTTTAAATACCAGTTATGGTATTTGCTTGCTCCAGCCTTTGGGAACGTTACCAGCATCTTTGAAGTCCTGGAATGAGAAAGCCAGAGTGCTCCTTGGCAAAGTCTCCTTGTGTGTGAGCTGCAGAAGTTGCTGATGTCGGGGGAAAAAGAAAAAGAAAAGGGGAAAAAAATAAAGAAAAGGAAAAAAAATAAAGAAAAGGAAAAAAAAATAAAGAAAAGGAAAAAAAATAAAGAAAAGGAAAAAAAATAAAGAAAAGGGGGAGGGGGAAGAAAAAGGTGAAAAAAAAAGGAAAAGAAAAAAGAAAAAAGCTTGAAGAGATGGGTTTTTTTGGAGTGTGGCACGAAGGTGGCACCAGGTTCCATCTCAGCCCTGTTCATGGAGAACATCTGCCCGTCCCCTGCTTTTATTGGGTAGCACTGGCCCAGATGGTAACTGGGAGGAGCACGGCTCCAACTGGCACGGCTGCTGGGAGAGGGGCTGCCCCCCCGGCCACCCACACCAGTAGCATCTGGGGGACAGCAGGGCCGAGCTGGGCAGGCACTGCCTCTCCCGTGGCTCTGCCCTGCTCCTGTTTCTCCCGACTGCAATTAGGAAGGATCCCAAATTAGAAAGCGTGGAGCCCAGACTGGTTTTCTGGCTGATAAACTGCCCCAGCCCGCTCCACCCAGCCTGGCTGCGGGCGTGGGGCTCGGGTGTGGGGTGGGCAGGACCCCCCCGTGGGCAGCACCCGTTGAACCCATCACTCTCAGAGCTGGGCACAAGGAGCTGGGTGTAGCTTCCCCGGCTGTGGTTGGCTGCTGGTGGGGTTGCCCGTGGCCCTGGCATCGCTTCCACCCACGCCGGGAAAGTTGCCGGTGCAGGGGCAAGCAGGGCGTGGGTCGTGGCTGCCGGTGGCAAAGCCGAGATGCTGCCCAGTGGGATGTGAGGCCGAGCAGCTGCAGGATCCCAGTGGGGATTCCTGGGTGGGCACAGCCTGGGGAGAGCAAGCTGCTCCCATGGGACTCTTCAGATGGGGAGTGTTGCGCTGGGCGGAGAGGGCGGCGAGGGGTCCCGCCTGGAGTGATGGAGGCACTTGCAGGGCTGGTGGGTATCCCACCCTCTCAGCTTCCCTCTGGCCACTGGGACCGGTTTCAGGAGAGCTTTGCAAACGCTCGCAGTGAATGTTGAAAGCTCTCATTGGAGCGAGGTTGCAAAATTATCCCCGGGCTCCTGTTCATATGCACAGAGTCCCATGAGCTGTTCTCTCTCCCGGACTCACCTTTCCTGCTCCGCCAGACGCCGTCACCTCCTACCACGCGCAGCCCGAAAGCAGGTCCTGTTGTCCAGCGGCTCCACGCCTGGCAGAGGCACGGCAAGAGGGGTTTCTGGCAGCAGGTGAGTACCCTGAGTCTGGAGCAGCTTCATCAGCTGGTGGGGACAGGAATGGCCCTGGATGGCAGGACCGTGCTGGGCATCAGCCCCTCCCCGCCCCGGGCAGGGAGAGGAGGCGATGCGTGCGGGACGACCTGCCTGGCCCAGGTCCCCATCCTGCACAATCTCGGGGAGCAGAGACCTGGTGCTGTCCCACTCCCACCTCCCCCTCCTCGGGGGCAGCAGCCTGGCACCAGGGTCCTGAGGCATGGATGTGGCTCCTCCTGTGCCCTTGTCAGGAAGCTCCTTGCCCAGCATCATGGGGAGGACGGGGCAGGAGCACCCCCAGAGAGCAGGGAAATGTGGGACCCCTCTGCACCAGGGGCTCGAGCCCCAAACCCCTCTGTCTGGGCAAGCCCCGGCTGCCACGTTCGTGGGCTTGGGAGTGTGGAGCTGTTTGCTCCTGGCCGTGGCTTGGGAGGCACCAGGGGCACGTGGAGTGGCATGGTGTGACATGGTACGGCACGGCACGGCACAGGCATGGGACTAGCAAGGAAGGAGAAGGAGTGGGAGGGAAGCGATGGGAGTGAACCAAGCTGCTGGGTACAGCCAGCGTGGGTGGCTGGGAACACCAGGCTGGTGGCCACGGGGCAGCACATGCCCGGGCAGCCGGGAACTGGAACAGTGTCTCTGTCCCTGCTCAGGGCTGGGAGAGGGTGAGGGGAGCTGGTTGCTGATACCCGCTGCTCCGTTCCCAGCCCCGGTGCTCGCCGTCAGCGTCCGTCTGAGCAGCGTCGCAGCGAAGGTGCCATGGGGCCTGGGTGTGCCAGTGTCCTGGGCTGGCTCCTGCTGGTGCAGGCAGCATCACGGGCAGCAGGTAAGCGCAGGTGCCGTGTCCCTGAGCCACAGTTCAGGGCAGGAAAGTTGGTGGGTGCATTGCCTGTGGTGGGTCAAAGGGGTGAGCAGAGCCCTCTGAGCCTGGCCGGTCTCTCCTCCCGTGCAGGCGGCCGTCCCTGCAACGCCAAGGACTTCGGTCACGGCTCCCTGGTGTGCGTCTGCAGTGCCACGTACTGCGACACGCTGGACCCCGTGGTCCTGCCGGCCCCGGGCACCTACGTCAAGTACGAGAGCAGCAAGGCTGGGAAGCGGCTGGAGCGCAGCCAGGGGAGCTTCCAGCGCAACGCCCAGACCCCAGGTACCCGCCGGAGCCGGTGGACCACGGGAGAGTCTGTCCCTGTGCAGCGGCCAAGACGATGCTTGTCCCCCATAGATTTCCATCTCACCCTGGACACAGCACAGCGGTACCAGAAGGTGAAGGGGTTTGGTGGCTCCGTCACGGACTCGGCTGCCATCAACATCCAGTCCCTGTCCAAGGAAGCCCAGAACCACCTGCTCCGCTCCTATTTCTCTGAGGAAGGTGAGCCTGGGGCAGGGCGATGCTGCTGGGTGGTGGGGTTGGTCTGTCCTCCTCTACTCAGGATCCAGCTGCTGAGACCTTTGCTGAGGGGCTGGGAGGCTGCTGGAAGATGGGGGGCTGCGGTCTCTGCGTACAACTCAGGGATGCCCATCACCATCTGCCCTGTCCCCAGGCATTGAGTACAACCTCGTACGTGTCCCCATGGCCAGCACCGACTTCTCCGTCCGCCTCTACACCTACGCTGATGCGGAGGGTGACTTTGAGCTGAAGCACTTCAACCTGACAGAGGAGGACACGCGGATGAAGGTGAGTCCTGCAGGGTGAGCCCCAAGTGTTGAGGCTGCAACCTGGGTGGGATGGGACAGGATGGGGTGGCCTGGGAAAGCAAAACACCTTCCTGCTGGTGGGGAAGGAGAGGACTCATCCTGCTGCTGCGATGCTGGCACTGGGGCAGAGCTGGAGAGCTCACTGCCACCCCTGTTTTCCCCAGATCCCCATCCTCCAGGCAGCCCAGGCAGTGGCCAAGCGTCCGCTTTCGCTGTATGCCAGCCCCTGGACCTCCCCGGTCTGGATGAAGACAAATGGTGCGATGACGGGAAGGGGGACGCTGAAGGGCAGCCCTGGGGACAAGTACCACCAGGCCTGGGCCAAATACTTCATCCGGTGAGGGGCCGTGGGAGCATAGCGGGCACGGGGGTCACCATGCCCAGGGCTGGTCCTGGTGCTGCCGTGATGGGGCCGTTCACCACATGTCCCAACACCCAGGTTCCTGGACGAATACGCCAAGTACAACCTGACCTTCTGGGCAGTGACGGCGGGGAATGAGCCTACGGCTGGTGAGATCGTCTTCTACCCCTTCCAGTGCCTGGGCTTCTCCCCTGAGCACCAGAGGGACTTCATCGCCCGGGACCTGGGACCCGCGCTGGCCAACAGCTCCCATCGCCACGTCCAGCTCATCATCCTGGATGACCAGAGGGTGATGCTGCCATACTGGGCGCAGGTGGTAAGTCATCGGGGTGGTTCTCCTGGACCCATGGTGGCTCTCCCAGCCCTGGTCGCCAGTGATGCCTTTTTCCTGCCAGGTTCTCAAAGACCCCGTGGCCGCCAGCTACATCAGCGGCATCGGCATCCACTGGTACCTGGACTTCCTGGCACCCATTGACCTCACACTGTCCATCACCCATCACCTCTTCCCAGACTATTTCCTCCTCTCCACGGAGGCCTCCACCGGCTCCTACTTCTGGGAGCCCAGGGTGGTGCTGGGCGGCTGGGACCGTGGGAGCAAGTACAGCCACAGCATCCTGACGGTAGGGCTCGGCAGGGGCCGCTGAGGTGCTGCCCACCCCCTGAACCCACCCGTGACTCAGCGTGGTCACCTGCTCCACAGAACCTCAACAACTACGTGACGGGCTGGACCGACTGGAACCTGGCCCTGGATCTGAAGGGGGGCCCCAACTGGAGCAAGAACTACGTGGACAGCCCTGTCATCGTGGACAGCAGCAAGGACATCTTCTACAAGCAGCCCATGTTCTACCACCTGGGCCACTTCAGGTGGGTGGGGGGTCAGGGGTGGCTGGCAAGGGGCCGCAGGGTCCTGCCGCTGGCTCCAGCCACCATCCCGGGCACCACGCTCAGGGCCCCGTCCCTGCCACTTGTCCCTGCAGCAAGTTCATCCCCGAGGGCTCGCAGCGCGTGGGGCTGTCTGTCTCCAAGAAGTGCCACCAGTGTGACCTAGAGCACTCAGCTTTCCTGCGCCCCGATGGTGCCGTCGTCCTGGTGGTCCTGAACCGGTGAGTACCTCAGCCCCGTGCCCTGGCTCAAAGCCCAGCTGCCCCCTCTTGACCCTTCATCCCCTCCTGCATCCCCGCAGCTCCCCCGTGGACGTGTCCTTCGGGATCTCTGACCCACGGGTTGGCTTCATTGAGGCCACAGCTCCCAGTGACTCCATCCAGACGTTCCTGTGGAAGCAGCCAGCCTAGCGCAGCCGCCGAGGACGGAGGTGCCACCCCTGCGCTGGTGGAGGGCTTGGGGACGGGTCCCGGTGCGAGGCCGGGGACCCGTTTGATCCAAGGGCTGCAAACGCCTGCTCTTTTCTAGATGTTTTCATAAACTCAACAGCTTTTCTACAACCTCTCCTGTGCCCCCTCTGCCCTCCCCTTGCTGCCCGCTGAGCAGTCAGGGCCGTGCCAGCAGCAGAGGAGGAGGCAGGTTTGGGGCCAGCGGTACCTGCTGAGCCCCATGAGGTCCCATCCTGCCCCTAACCGGGTTTTGAGGGGCACCAGGTCCGTGCTGTAGGGTGGCAGGGGGACGTCACCCCGAGGGGCAGCATCCCCTGGCCAGGGCAGGGGCCAGAAGCTGGCAGGCAGGATTTAGCGCAGAGCCCCGGTGTCAGCAGCCTCAGCTTCTCCTCCCAGCCGGAGCAGGCGGCCACGTGCTGTGGTTTCTGCTGCCGGAGCAGCCATCAGCCCCCCCCACCCAATGGGAACTGGGAGCAGCGGGCACATACTTCCCGAGTGACGTTATGGGGGAGCGGGCACGGGGGGGCCGCACTGAGTCATCCCCCTCCCAGTGGGGCCCCTTGAACTGGGCCAGTGTGGGGGAGGCTCCACAGCCTGCCCCAGCACGGTTCCGCTCCCAGCACGACGCAGGACCTCCCCCTTTCCCAACCAGCAAACCCACTGGGCTGGGGGGGGGTGGGACACATCTGGGGAGCTCAGCCGGGAGGACACCGGGCACAGCCCCCGAGGGTGCCCGCAGCAGCGGTGCCAGGAGGCCGGTGGCGGGACGAGCGAGGGCTGCGTGCCACCCGGCAGCCGGCACGCAGGAGAACCTGGCCCGGTGCCGTTCTTTCCATTTCCGAGCTTCTGAACCGGCAGCAGCCAGAGGAAACCGCCAGCCCCGGGCCCCAGCCCCACGCGGGACGGCGGCGAGTGAGCACCACGGCTCTGCCAGGGCAGAGGGTGCCTGGGTGGCCGTCCCCACGGACCGTGTGCCCTAGATGGCTTTTGGCAGTGCCAGCTGCAAGGAACTCACCCGTTGCTGGTGGGATTCCTGCAGCGGGGAGCGTCGTGTCCCCCCACCCAGGGATGGGGATCCATCCTGCAGAGGAGCCCGGGGCTCTGTGCCGCTGGTCTTTGCTGCCAGGGACCAGCTGAGGTGCTCACGGATGCTTTTAGGAACCTGAAATCCCACGGGTCTCCCCCTCGCCCCATCCCCAGAGAGCCCCGGGGCTGGGGGCGAGGGGCAGAGCGGCAGGAAGGACACGGAGCTGGGGTACCAGGGAAGAGGACAGGCAACGGGGTGGCACATCAGTGCCCACTGCAGCGTTCCAGTCTGTGCAAATGGGGGAACTGGGAAGGGCCCCGAGCTCGCTGGGTGGACGAGAGGGCGCAGGAGGAGAGAGGGAGGTTTATTGGCGTGGCTCCCCACGGAGAGGGCTGTGATTCCCGGCAGGACACGGAGCAAAGCCCCCACAGGGAGCGATTCCGCCAGGCTCCCGCTGTAAAAACAGTCATTTCCAGGGACCAGAGGAGGAAAAGTTGCGCAGCTCTTCTTCACTCCTCCTCCTCCTCTTCCTCCTCCTCCAGGGCGATGGGCTGGCGGCCAGCCGGCCCCGTGCCGCCGCGCTGGATGGAGACGATGCCGCTCAGGAAGGCGTAGCCCAGCATGGCCACCAGCCCCACCAGCACGGAGAGCAGCTGGTTGCGCCGTTTGTGGGGATCCTCCTCCCCATCGCCGCCGTCGGTGCCCGCAGCCCGCGGGGCACTGGCTGGGGGCTCACCTGGGGGGCCAGAGCGGGGCTGTGAACGGGGGCACGGGTCACCCTGAGCCCACGGGGTGAGGCAGGGGACACACACGAGCGTCTCACCTCCGTCCCAGGGAAAGTAGAGGCTGAGGATGGAGGTGCAGTAGTTGCACAGGTTCTGCAGGGACTTGAGGTGCTGCTGCAGTTTCCCGTTGGGCAGCTTTGCCTTCAGGAGCGGCGCCAGGCGGCTGAAGACGAAGGCGTCGAGGGAGGCAGGCCTGGGGCACAGAGACCTGCGACTGGGGCATGGTCCTTCCTGGGGCACGGTCCTTCCTGCCCCCTCGCACTGCCCCCACCCAAGACCATCCCCAGGGCACAGCAAGCATCTGCTCCTCCTTGGGAGGGCACTCTGCCTTCAGCCCCGGAGGTGCAGGATGATCCCATCCCAAAGCACGATGATCCTATCCCAGAGCAGCTCCGTTGGGATGGGGAAACAGATGTCAGGACGGGTGGCAGCTTTACACCCTTAATTCCCATTTCACCGTGTTGGGAAGGCCCTGTCCCCTTTGCAGGGGACAACCCCTGTCCAACCCCTAACCAAGGACCGAGCCTGTCCCACCCAACCGAGACCAAGGCGTCTCAGTCCTGTCTGGGTTTGGGGGGGCTCTCAGGACCCAGACCACCTTCCCCCTGCGGCCACCTACGAGTCTCCGAAGAAAAACTTCTGCGAGCCAAGGCGCTGAGACAGGAGTGTCAGGCATTCCCGAGCGTCCCGGTAGAGCTGCAGGAGGACAGAAGGTTGTCACCCACCTGGCCAAACGGCAGCCAGCCACGGTGCTAACGCAAGCCAGAAGGGATTGCTCAGCCAGGGTGAACCCCAGACCCCAATCAAGATTTAGGCCTTGCGTGGGTCCCTCCAGGCACCCACTGAGAACCTGCCATGCCCAGACCACATCCCCTCACCTCCTTCTCCAGCTTCTCCTCATCCTCCATGTAGCCATCTCCCCACATGAGCTGCAGCCGCTCCAGGTGCTGCTTGTGCATGCAGTTGGGTAGGAAGAAGTTCAGGGGGAAGGGAATAGTTTCCGCGTACCACTTCCGCGTGTGCTCCACGTAGTTCTTTGCGTCCACCCAGAAGGTGTGGATCTGCAGCAGAGAACAAGCTGAGCCCAGGCCATGGCAGGGCTGGAGCCAGCACAGCCTTTGGCCTTGGCGAGCACCGTGGAGCCTGTGCTCCTTGGCAGGATCCGTGGAGCCCATGCTCCTTGGTGGGCGCCATGGAGCCCATCCTTCTTGGAGGGCACCATGGAGCCCATGCTCCTTGGCAGGCACCATGGAGCCCGTGCTCCTTGGAGGGCACCGTGGAACCCGTGCTCCTTGGCGGGCACCATGCTCACACAGGCACCACGTACGGGCACCAGCACAGGGCTTGCTGCCCCAGAGACTGTGAGGGGCTGAGGGAGCGCTGGGGTCAAGGCCAGACCCCAGCCCCAGCTCCACAACCCACCCACTGCTCCACACAAGACCCCCGACACCCTGCTCCCTGCTACTGACACTCCAGACCCCTGGGATTTTGCTGCCTGCCACGTTCTCTGGCTCCCCTGGCAGGCAGGCGCACAGCGAAGCCCACGGGTATCACCCCAGCGAGCAGATCCAGTCCTTGGCGAGGCCACCTCCCCCGTGTGTCCCCCACCCCAGGGTGTCTCCCCGGGGAGCCTCACCAGCACCGGCAGCAGCTTCTCCTCCAGCAGGGACACGAAGGCCAGCGTGTCCGCCCCTTGCGTGGCCGAGAGGTCGTAGTCAGCGTTGTACTTCTGCGGAGCGAACGCAACGGTCGTGACTCGGCGGGGAAGCGGCAAACGCTGCCCGTGCCGCTTGGGCGAGCGCGACGAAAGCCCCTTTCCTTCCCGGGGTCGGGGGGAGCTCCAGTGCCCTCCAGCCTGGGGCAGAGGGTGCCCCTCGCCATGCCCCCTGCCCCGTACCTGTTTCCTGAGGTGAGTTATGATCTGCTGTGTTTTGGAGATGGTGCCCTGGTCCCGGGTCTTCAGTGCCGGCAGGCGCCCTGAGGGCAGGGAGAGGGGTGGGTGCCCGGGGTACCACCCTGCTGCGGGTCAGGGGTGCGGGAGGGGGCTGTGCTGGGGTGAAGGGTGCCCACGTGTGGGTGAGGGGGCAGGATGCGGGGTGGGGAGCACATAAAGTGGGGAAGGGGCATGGGTGAGAAGAAGATGAAAGCTCCGGGTGATGGGGAGTGTACTGGGAGCGCACTGGGACGAGGCGGTTGCGGGGCGGGGAGGAAGGGGTGCGACGGGGCCGGGGGGGTGCGATGGGAGGAGGGGGTGCGATTGGGGCGAGGTGGTGCCATGGGGCGGGGGGGGGAGGGGGGGGGAGCTGCAGACGGTGCCGATGCAGAGAGCTGGGTGGTCCCGGCTTGCCAGGCAGCGCCGGTACCGGTAAGTACCGTCGGGGGCTCTTACCGGAGGGGCTCCTCCAAGGGCTGGTGACCCGGTGCACCTTCAGCGGAGCCCCGGTGAACCGCGCGTAGGTCTGCAAGACAGGAGAGCCGTGGGAGAGAGGGTTCCCCCGAGCGGGACGCATCCGACCCGGACCCGGACCCGGTCCCGGTCCCGGTCCCGGTCCCGGTCCCGGTCCCGGCTCCGCCGCCGTCCCCCGGCCCCGCCGCCGCTCACCAGCACGGCCAGACAGTCGGGGTCCACCGAGGGCAGCCCCCAGCCCCCGGCCCAGCAGAACAGCTCCATGGGCGCCGCCATCTTCCCGCCCGACCCGGAACCACACGGGACGGCTCCGCCCGCCCTCCCCCTCCCGCGGGGCGGCCCCGCCACCGGCGGCTCGCGCAGCACCGGGCCCCGGGGCCGCGGCGTGCCCGGGAGCGGCGGAGCGGAGCCCCCGGGACGGGGATGCCTGCGATGGCCGAGGCCTCGGGGCCGCGATCCCCGCTCCGCATCCCACCGCTCCGCGCCGCTGCATCCCGCACGTTTCCATGGAGAGGAAGCGGAGGGAGGGAGGGAGGGAGGGAGGGAGAACTCCCCGTCCCCGTTCCCCGCGGTACTCGGGGCCGCTGGCGCCCGCCGAGCCGCTGGCGCGGGGCCGGGGGAGTGGGACTGAGGCGGCCCCAGGATTGGGGCGGCCCCGGGGCTGGGCCTGGCCCGTTGTTATGGAGCCGGGGGAAACAGGAGTAAACACGGTCGGGGAGCCGCGGGCTGCCCGCCCGCCCTGGCCGGCGCTCAGCGGGGAGCAGCTCGGCCAGCCCGAGCATCCCCGGGTTGCGCGGCGGGCACCGGCGGCACGGACCAGACCGGGCGATGCCCGCGGAGCACAGCGCTGCCGCCGCCGCCCCAAGGCACGGCGGGGGCTCCTCCGGAGGCCCCGCTCCCCGCAGCCTCGGGATGAGCTCCCGGGATGAGCTCATCTTGTTGCTCCGAGGCTTGGGCCAGGTCCCGGCGCTGAGCGCTCTCCAGGCGTGCTGGCCCCGCTCCCTCTACTCCCGCCCGGGAATCGCCGCCCGGCCCAGGGGCTCCGCCTGCCCGAGGAACAGCACCCGGCCCCGGGGCTGGCACCGCGGCGTGGGGGCACCCCTGGCAAAGCAGCCTCGCACCCTCGGCTGCAGGCGGCGGTGCCCGGCTTTCCCGGGCTGGGATGCTCCGGTGCTGCTGGGGCGGCTTTTGGCTCGTAGGGAGGCGGCCCCAGACTGCCTGACCTCCCGGTGAACCGGCGCCTGCCACACTCAATTTCTGTTGAGCGGGAGCCGCACCCGAGGCGGACAGCGCCAAGAGCGGTCGGTGGGTCGTCCGCAGCCCCGGGCCCGGTGCGCTCCGCTTCGCCCCGCTCCTCTCCTCTCCCCTCCATCGGCGGGGCTGCGGCCGGGCCGCCGCGGCAGAGCTCCCGCCGGGGTCCCCGGGATGCGCGCCCCGTGATTGACGGCTCTTTGTTTCCTCCTCGCCGGCAGCGCCGGCCCCTCCCCGTTCGCGCCACCCCGCCCCGCCGCGCTCCTCTCCGCACCGGCGGCAACCGGCAGCATGGGGGCACCGGCGGCCGCGGGGGACCCGGCGCTCGGCGCGCTCTTGGCGCTGCTCCTGCTGGGCGCTGCCGCCGCGGTTCGCCCGGGGCTGCACGGTAAGGCTGCTGCGGGCCGGGCCCGGAGCGGCGGCGGGGCGGCCCCGACGGGGCGAGGCGAACGAGACGCCCGGCCCCGCTGCCAACCGGGAGGCGACGGCTGGAAGTCCCCCCCCGCTCCACTCTCTGGCCCCGCTCCCCGGCCCGGAGTCGCTGACAGCGGCTCCGTTCGCCTTGGGAGGTCTGGCAGCCGGGCTGCGGGCAGCGGGGAGGACAGAGGGACGTTCATCCCCGGAGCTCAGGGCGGCCGCTGGAACCCCCGCCAGGGCCGGTTCTGTCCCGGGGACAGCTCGGGGCAGGGACCCCCTGTCCCCGCCTGGACGCCGATCCCGGGGCGGGCTCGGGGCGGCTGGAGGGCTCCGATCGCGCCGCGCGGGTCAGCGGGGACTCCCGGGGCCGCGGTGCGCGGCTGGGGCTTGCCCCGGCGCCGGGGCTCCTCCCGCTCCGTCCCGTTGCACGGAGCAAGCGGGCACCCGTGCGGCGGCGGGACTGGGCTCTCCGTGCTTCCCCGGGAGCGTCCTGGGCCGGCGCCGAGGGTTCGGGCCGTCCCTCCAGGCGCCTTGGAGGGGCGGCAGCGATCGCTGCTCCGTGCCGTCCGTCGCGGCCGGTTCCGGGGATTGCTCCGAGACTCCCCGCGAGCTACGTCCCCGCTCCGCTATCCCAGCCCAGCCCTGCCCTGCCCTGCCCTGCCCGCCCCGGCTGCGGGATGCTCGGGGCCGGCGGCGAGCTGTGGCTGCCCCCGCGAGGATGCCTCGTTGCGGAGTCAGGGAGCGGAGCAGGCTGCGGCCCGGGGACCCCGCCGGGCCGCCGGTCCCGCCCGTGGCGGGGGCTCCGCGGGTCCCTCCCGGCGGTGCGGCCACCGGTCCTGGAGCGCCACCGCGCGGGGCCGGGGCTGGGCGGGGTCCGGAGCCCCCGGGGCTTCCCCAGCCCCCCCGCCCCGGGGTACAGCGGTCCAGGGGGACACCCCCGTCCCCTTCCCGTCCCCTCGGTCGGTCTGGCCGTGCTGGCAGCGGTGCTCCGCACCGGGCATCTCCGCGCTCCTGTGCCCGGAGCTACGGCTGCCGGTCAGGATGTGACTCCCGTGCTTGTCTCCTGCAGTCATTGACCTGCTGATGGTGAGCGAGGTGCGGCAGATGGCCAGCATAACGCACAAGGTCCGGATGGAGCTCCTGACCGTTAACGACGTTTACCTGCTCTCCACCTTCCGCCTGCCCCCCAAGCAGGGGGGGACCCTCTTTGGCCTCTACTCCAAGAAGGACAACACGAGGTGGCTGGAGGTCTCTGTAGTGGGGAAAATCAACAAAGGTGGGTGCATGCTGCATGGAGATGTTCTGGCCCTGGGGTTAACAGAGAGAAAGAGGGACTGAGCTTCTGCCATCCGAGGGACCCGCTGTGCAGAACAGCGGGTGCATGCTGGTCCCGGGGGGCTGCAGGGAGAGAGCTGACAGCCCCTTCCCCACTCCACAGTCCTCGTGCGCTACCTGCGGGAAGACAACAAGCTGCACTCGGTCAACCTGCAGCACGCGCACGTGGCGGACGGGCAGAGCCACACGGTCATCGTGCGCCTGAGCGGGCTGCGTGGGGACGTGCTGAGCGTGGAGCTCTACGTCGACTGCAAGCAGATGGACTCCAGCGTCGGGCTCCCCAAGCTGTCAGAGATCCCTCTGGCAGAGGTGGAGTCCATCGAGGTGCGCACGGGGCAGAAGGCCTACCAGAGGATGCAGGTGAGTGCTGGGATCCCACCCGTGCCCGCAGGGACAGGTAGAGCCCCCCTCCCCGCAGCTGACTGCATCTCCCCTTGTATGGCAGGGCTTCGTGGAGTCGATGAAGCTGATCCTGGGAGGGTCCATGAGCCGTGTCGGGGCCCTGAGCGAGTGCCCGTTCCAAGGAGATGAGTCCATTCACACCGCAGGTAAGGGGCACATCCGTGCCTTGCACCGAGCTGGGGCAGCAGGGAGGGTTTATAGCATCTTCCGTGCAGCAGGGAGGGTTTATAGCATCTTCCGTGCTACGTGCTGTGGCACATGGAGGTGGGAGGTGATAACGTGCTACACAGAGGAGTACTCCTGCCTCTCCCAGTCCCGGTGTCCCCCACATAGGCGGGAGCTCCGGCGCTGTGCACGCACTGACCAGGAGCAACCATGCAAGGTGACCCTACTGGGCTGCATTTGGTAATATCTCATCTCTCTCCTTGCAGTGACAAGTGTGCTGGCCTCCATCCTGGGTAAGTCCCTGCTCTGCTTCCCCCTTTCCCTGGTGATGTCAGCTTTTGGGGTTCCACAGAGGCAGAAAACCCTCCACAGCCTGTCCCAGGGGTGCGGGCTGGGGTGCATCGGAGGGCACGGGATGTGCTACAGGGGAAGGGGTCCTGTGTGGTTGAGGGAGGAGGAGGACAGGCTGTTGGTTCTTTTGTCCTCCTGGTTTGGTGCCAGAGGGCAGAGCAGTCTAAGCCCACAGCCCTGGGAGGCTGCATTTGTTCTCAGGCTGACTTTGTCCTTTCTGCTCCTGGCAGGTGAGCAGACCAAGGCGCTGGTCACACAGCTAACCCTCTTCAACCAGGTCCTGTCTGAGCTGCGGGAAGACATCAGGGACCAGGTGAGATGGTGGGGCAGTATCTACTCTTCCTGGTCTGGATTTCCCTAGAGCATAGTGTCAGCCAGTACACTGCATCCCCCTGATGCTCCGTGCTCTTCTGCCTCGCAGGTGAAGGAGATGTCTCTGATCCGCAACACCATCATGGAGTGCCAGGTCTGCGGTGAGTGCTGCGGAGGCTCTGCTCCCACCTCAGGGAGCAAAGGGCCACCCCAGCTCACTCCCTGCCTGGCCCTCCTCTTCTTAGGCTTCCATGAGCACCGGTCCCGCTGCAACCCCAACCCCTGCTTCAGCGGCGTGGACTGCATGGAGACGTACGAGTACCCTGGGTACCGCTGCGGGCCCTGCCCGCCGGGGCTGGAGGGCAATGGCACACACTGTGCCGACATTGATGAGGTGGGCACGCTCCTGGGTTGGGTCAGCAGATGTTTCACCTCTCTGGATGTGTCCTCAAGTCGGGGAAGAGCCTCGCCGGGGTGCCCTGGGGCAGTGGCTACCCCAACGGGCAGGATGGCGTGCCCAAGGGTGAAGCCTGTCTCTCCTCCTGTGACAGTGCGCTCACGCCAACCCCTGCTTCCCCGGCTCCAAGTGCATCAACACAGCCCCTGGCTTCCGCTGCGAGCCCTGTCCCCGTGGCTATCGGGGCAACACCGTCTCCGGCGTGGGGGCTGATTACGCGAGGGCCAGCAAGCAGGTGAGCACGGTGCCACAGGGCTCGGCCGGATCCCCGTGGCTGCTCCGGGGATGGGTGGAGGATGCTGTGCCTGCTGGAGGAGGGCATCTTTCCTGGGACAGGAACGGGCAGAGCCGCAGGCAGGGAAAGGCGCTGGGTGACAGTTTCTCCCGTGCTGCTCGCAGGTTTGCACGGATATTGATGAATGCAACGATGGGAACAACGGAGGCTGTGACCCCAACTCCATCTGCACCAACACGCTAGTGAGCAGAGTTGTCCCACTCCCCTGCCTGGTGTCTGGGGCTGCTCTGCTCCCCTAATCCTGCCCCTGCCCTCTCTCGCCCAGGGCTCCTACAAGTGTGGTCCCTGCAAGTCAGGGTTCGTGGGCAATCAGACGTCTGGCTGCATCCCGCAGAAGTCCTGCAGCACTCCCACCTCCAACCCCTGTGACATCAACGGCTTCTGCGTGTTCGAGAGGAACGGTGAAATTTCCTGTGCAGTGAGTGGAGGACTGGGGCAGGAGGAGAGTGAAGCAGGAGGGTGCAGGGGGTGTTGGCACGAGCAGCAGTTGATCCTGCCAGGGTCCTTCCCCGCTTCCCAACCCCCCGATTTCTTCTTTCTATAGTGCAATGTGGGCTGGGCTGGCAATGGCAACGTGTGCGGGCAAGACACAGACCTCGATGGCTACCCAGACGAGCCCCTGCCCTGCATAGACAATAACAAGCACTGCAAACAGGTGGGCTCCTGGAGAAGGGGGCAGCACCCTCGGGCAGGGGGTGCTGGGCTCAGGGAGCCCGGGGCAGGGTTGTGCTTCAGACCTCATCTCCTCCCTGTCTTTAACACTGTCTGTGCCTGCAGGACAACTGCCGCCTGACACCAAATTCGGGGCAAGAGGATGCTGACAATGACGGCATCGGGGACCAGTGTGATGATGATGCTGATGGTGATGGCATCAAGAACGTGGAGGTGGCTGTGCTGGGCAGGCGGGTGGTGCCTGTGGCTCTGGGAGCTGTGCTGGGCAGAGGGCTTCTTCCTTTGGCTTAGTGCTGACTCCTTCAAGATACCTCTCCTGGGGATCTGCAGGCTTGTGGCTTTGGAATGGTCTCGCTCACTCCTCACGGGAAGAGATGTCCTCCTGCCCTGACCCACGTGGCACTGCAGCCTCTTGTCTGCCAGCCACCGCAGCACAGGCATCCCCGTCCTCTTCCCCACAGGACAACTGCCGGCTCTTCCCCAACAAGGACCAGCAGAACTCAGACACCGACTCCTTCGGGGACGCCTGTGATAACTGCCCCAACGTGCCCAATAACGACCAGCGGGACACGGACAGCAACGGCGAGGGGGACGCTTGTGACAATGACATCGACGGGGATGGTGAGCGGCTCTCGGGGCTGACCTGCCTGCGTGGGCCGGGGCTGCTCGCAGAGCTGAGATGCTGTCATGCCTTGCAGGGATTCCCAACATGCTGGATAATTGCCCCAAGGTGCCCAACCCTCTGCAGACAGACCGGGATGAGGATGGCGTTGGGGATGCCTGTGACAGTTGCCCTGAAATGAGCAACCCCACTCAGGTATGGGGGGGGGGGCTGGGGTGGGGGCCCAGGGTGAGCGGGGCCCTGCCAGGTCGGGAGGGTGGAGGGTTCTCCTGCAGCACAACTGGGCCCTCTCGCCCTGGGGTTTCCACTGAACTAGGGTTCTGGTCTCCTCCAGACAGATATAGACAGCGACCTGGTAGGAGACATCTGTGACACCAACGAGGACAGGTGGGGACCGCGCTGCTGGCAGGTCACCTCCCTGTCCTGTCCCATCCCCAGGGGCAGAGCTGGGTTCCCTGCACGGGGATCCAGGGGGGCGAGATGATGGGTTCGTCAGGGTTGGCAAGGGTGTGGGGTTCCCTATTTGCAGCACTGCTCTGACCCTGTTCTTGCTCCCAGTGATGGGGATGGGCATCAGGACACCAAGGACAACTGCGCTGAGATCCCCAACAGCTCCCAGCTAGACTCGGACAACGACGGGCTCGGGGACGAATGTGACAATGATGATGACAATGATGGCATCCCTGACTACATGGCGCCTGGCCCAGACAACTGCCGCCTCATCCCCAACCCCAACCAGAAGGACTCGGATGGTGAGTGTGGGATGGGCAGGAGAAGGCAGAGCTATGTGGGCTTGGCCCGACCCTTACTGGGGTGCATGTCCCCAGGGAACGGTGTGGGCGACGTGTGTGAGGAGGACTTTGACAACGACACGGTGGTGGACCAGCTGGACGTGTGCCCAGAGAGCGCCGAAGTGACGCTGACCGACTTCCGCGCCTACCAAACTGTCATCCTTGACCCCGAGGGAGATGCCCAGATCGATCCCAACTGGGTTGTCCTCAACCAGGTGTGGGTGCTGCCCCCTGTGTTTCTGGGGACTTTGCTGCCAGGGTGGGAGCAAATGGGGGCTGGGGGGGGTTCCTGTGGATGCTGCTCATCCAGCTGTCCCCCATAGGGCATGGAGATTGTGCAGACCATGAACAGTGATCCGGGCTTGGCTGTTGGTAAGAGATGCTCTCTCAGCTGCAGACCCTGTGGGGCAGGTCCTGACTCCTGTCCCCCTGCACTGGGGGATGAGGGGTGGTTCTTTGCCCCTCAGAGAGGTTAAAGCGTGGGCTGGAGGGAGCTGGGGTGCAGGGTCTGGTGCTGGGGGAGAGGGCTTCTTGCAGTGTTTGCCTGCCTGTAGGCTACACAGCCTTCAACGGGGTGGACTTCGAGGGCACCTTCCATGTCAACACTGTCACTGACGATGACTACGCCGGCTTCATCTTCAGCTACCAGGACAGCGCCAGCTTCTACGTGGTGATGTGGAAGCAAACGGAGCAGACTTACTGGCAGGCCACCCCCTTCCGTGCCGTGGCCGAGCCGGGACTGCAGCTGAAGGTGGGCGCTCGCCGCACCCCATGCGATGGGTCAGGTCCCCCCGGCCAGGTCCCCTGTGACACCTCCTGCACCCACAGGCAGTGAAGTCCTCGACGGGCCCCGGGGAGCACCTCCGCAATGCACTGTGGCACACGGGCCACACGCCCGACCACGTCCGCCTGCTCTGGAAGGACCCACGCAACGTGGGCTGGCGGGACAAGACATCGTACCGCTGGCAGCTGGCACACAGGCCCCAGGTGGGCTACATCAGGTGAGCGCTGCCCTGGCACGGGGGGCTCACGGAGGCTGCTGGGCTGGGAACTGCTCTGGCCATGGTGTAAGGGGAGGATGGTGGCTGCTGGGTGGGGTCTAGCCCCAGGGAGGTCCAGCCCTGGATGGGACCACACCAGTGGCGGGATGGGGATCCCCCTCGATGTGGCCACCCTTGGTGGGGCCACCCCGGGGGGAGGATGCCAGCCGTGGGGTCCAGCCCCGGGGGGACCGCACCCGTGGGGGGGATGCTGGCGGTGGGGGAGGGTTCCTGACCCGGTGGGCCGCGGGCGCGTTTCCCCTTTAAGGATCCCGTCGGGACACCCACTGCGGGGGGCTCGGCGGGCCGGGCCAGTCCGCCCCGTCCGCCTCGCCGGGCCCCCGCGGCCATTGTCCCGTCGCCATGGCGACCCCGCCGGCCGCCGGCGCCTTTCACATGCAAAGCGCCCGACAAAGACGGCGGGGCCGGGACGGGGGCGGCGCGGGGGGCTCCATCCCGACCACGGCTGGGGGCCTAGGTCCGGGGGTCCAGCCCCGGCAGGGGTGCCTCGACCCGCTGCCCCCATCCCCGCTCCCCCGGGATGAGCCGTTCCCGGTCCGGTGTCCCCATCCTACCCCCGGGGCGGATGCCCCAGCCCGGTGTCCCCATCCCTAGCCCCCATCCCCATCCCTGGGGCGGGATGCCCGGTGCTGACCCCAGTGGGGTCCCGGTCCCCCTCTGACCGGCCGAGCCGTTTCCCTCCCGCAGGGTGCGGTTGTACGAGGGCCCGCAGCTGGTGGCCGACTCCGGGGTGATCATCGACACCACCATGCGCGGGGGGCGGCTGGGGGTCTTCTGCTTCTCCCAGGAGAACATCATCTGGTCCAACCTGCAGTACCGCTGCAACGGTGAGCACGGCCCCCTCACCCCTCGCGGTGTCACCGCAACCCCCCGTCCCCCCGTCCCCCCGCACCGGGTCGGGGGCCGAAAGCTCGCGGAGCATCTCCTCTCCCGCCCCTGCTGAGGGCGTCGGGCCGGGGACCTTTCCCGCTTTATCGGGGCTTGGTCCTCCCCAACTTCTGACGCCCACCCACCCTCCCCCCCCCGCCCCCACTGTCCTCTGTGTCCCCCCCTCCCGCAGACACGATCCCCGCCGACTTCGAGCCCTTCCGCCGGTTCCTGCTGGAGGGACGCAAGTGAGCGGCTGCGCCCGAGCCGGCCCGTCCCCGCCAGCGGCACCCAGGGGCGTTCCGGGCCCCGCAGCATCCCCCCGGTTGGGCCCCGCTGCCGGCGCCCCGCGGACTTTGCACTGCCGGTACTGGAGCGGGGCCCCGGGGGTGGCGGGGGCTGTCCCCCCACCCTACCGGGGAGGAGGGGGGGGGGTTGGGGCGGATCCCTGCCGCTACGGTCCTTGCCCCAAGTCTGGCTATAAAGTTTTGAGTCTTTTCTAGCCTGCGCACCCGGTTCTTCGGGGGGGGGGTTCCCGGTCCCCCCCACCCAGTACTCTCAGCTCCGTCCCTCGCCGTCCTCCCGTGGTGATCGCGAGGGTGGGGGGGGTGTGGAACCGGTGCCCGGCCGGTCCCCACCGGAGGAGCCCGTGGCGGCGGGAGGCCGGGACGAGTGCAATATTGGTAGGCGAGAGCACAACACTGCACCGCATCCCGTCCCTCCCGCCGCCCCGGAGGTTGAGCGGGAGCGGGAGCGGAGCCGCCGCCGCTCGGGCCGCTCCGTGGGAACTGCGCGGCGCGCGCCGAACCCCGGCGGCAGTGCCCGGTCGCCATGGCGACGGGTGTCCCGGCAACGCGGCGGAATGTGCCCCCCCCCCCCCCCCCCCGCCCCCCCCCCCCCTCGCCCCCGCCTCTCCGCCCCGGAGCGCGGGGGCCAACACCGGCACCCACCCCGCCCCCCCCCCCACCCCCGGCGACAATGGGCGCGGCGGCCCCGGGCCCCCCCCCCCTTTTAAAAGGGCAACGCGGCGGCCGCGGGGCTGTCTCCCGGTGCCGGTGCCGGTGCCTGGGCGAGCGTTGTCCGCTGTGCCTGTTCCTGCCCCGGGGGACGCAGCGGGACCGGAGCGGACACTGCTCGGGGGTCCCGGGGGCATCACGGGGCCGGGGCAGGTGAAATCACCGCTCGGTACCGAGCGCTTCTCCCGGCGCTCCCGCACTCTGGGGTGCGGGGTGGAGGGCGGGGGCGCGGGGTTCGTGGCGCCCCCTTCCCCCCTCCCTCCCCCCCCCATCTACGGGGGGCGTCCGCGGGTCCCGGTCCCGCTCCAATCCCGGGTCCCGCACCCGGTTCCCGCACCCGGGTCCCGCTCGTGGGAGCCGGAGCGCTGGGGAGAGCGCCGTGCGGGGCCGCGTCCACCAGGGGGCGCCGCAGCTCAGGCATGGGCGGGGGCGCGCCCGGGGCGGGGGCGCGCCTGGGGCGGGGGCCGCGGCTCCGGACCCCCCCGGCTCCGCACGAGCCCTGCGGGGCGGTTGCCGTGGGAGGGGCGGGGGTCGTGGCTTTGCGTGTCCGGCCTCTTGCCTCCTCTAAGCCCCCCCCCACCCCCGCAGCGTGTCCTCTGCGGGTTTCTGCCAAGGGGAGCGTTGCAGAGGGGGCGGCGGGAGCGCGCAGCGCTGTCTGTGCGGGAGATGCCCGTCCTCACGGCTGAGAGCTGCGGCGGGGGGAGTCATGTTCGCCCAGAGCTTGATGCCCGGGCACTGCCCATGCCCTGCCCACGCTCCCCTTGACCTGCACCAAGGCTGCGGACCCCCTCGGGGGATGGGGTGCAGCCGGGTCTCATCGCACCCGTGCTGACACCCAGGCCACCCATCCCTCACCCTGATGAAGTGTGGAAGGTCCCCTCCTCTCCGACTCCTTGGAAACCTGCTGGCACAGCCAGTGTGGCAGTTTGGATCCACATGGGGCTGGGCAGGATGCTGGGCATGGGGCCCCCACCAAGCCCTCCTCAAGAATTGGGGCTCTCCCACAAGGCAGGAGCAGGGTGGGACCAGAAACGGTGGTGTGGTCTGTCTCGTGTCAGGAGCACGTGTCACCAGGGAGTACAGGGGCTCTGTGCCCTGGCACGGGTGGTACCTGGTACCTCTGGGATGCAGCATCCGCATCTGGCCTGGCATCAGCCTGGGCCAGGGGCTGTGTCCTGAGTGGGAAGAGGGGATTGTGCCTGTGGGGTGCTGGTGCCTTGGGGGGGATGGGACCTGGCAGGGAGATTACTGGGAGGTACTGGGATTTCATGGGGCCCTGGGCCCCACCTGCGTAAGCATTTCGGGGGGGGGATCACTGGCATTTATTTGAGTGTAGGGCGAGGCAGTGGCCGGCCGGTAATGATTAACCCCGAGCTGAGCCTGAGGATGAGGCCCCCCCCCCCCCACCGCCCTGCACGAGGGTCTGGGGGGCTCTGTCCTCCCCCGTGCTCACCACCAGGTCCTGGGGGCTGTGGCTCAGCTCACAGGACCAGAGAGATGCTGTCCCCACCCCTGCTCCGGGATGTTTGGCCACTGCCCCTTCTCTGTGCCCCCAGCTGAGGCTGCATCCACCCATGGCACAGGTACTGCCAGCAGTGTCCCCTGGGCTGAGGTGAGTGTGGGGGACCCAACCCAGGGGGAAGGCTGCCACGGGGGCCCCACTGGCGAGGCGGCACCTCGGTGCCCAGTGCCAAGTGGGGCAGAGGGACACCCCCCCTCCCCGGGGCCAGCTGCGGGGTGGGGCCTCCCTTCCCCACGGGCTCCAGGTGCTCTATAAAGCTCCCGCCGCCGCTGAGCCTCCAGTTCCTGATCCCTGGATCGCCCGAGCGTGCCACCGGCTAACGGGAGAGCAGCCGCCGCCGCAGAGCCTCGGGAGGCATCGGGACCCCCCAGGGACGAGCCCCATGGCATTGACCACCCTTCTGCTGCTGGTGGTGCTGGGCACAGGTGAGGAGCTGGGGCCCGTGGCACCCCGAGCCAGGTGTAGCCGGTCTGGGACCTGGGCAAGCGGGGTGGTAACGGGGCAGGGGGACGGGGGCAGGGTCCCCTGGGCTGCTTTCTGGGTGGGGATCAGGGGACACCAGAGCTGGTGGTCCCTCGCCACCCCTGCAGCGGGGACTTTGCTGTCTCTCCTGGTCTGGCCTTGGGGTGTAGCGGCCCCGGGGCTGGTTGTCCTGAGCAAAGACAGGTCTGGGGACCTCACTCAGTCCGTGCCCCCTCTTAACCGTGTCCCAGAGGATCGGCCGGGGCCAGGCAGTCGGGCTATGCCGGGACCAGCCAGAGCAGGCTGTGCCCGGGGCTGGCAGGCTGGTATGCAGGTGTGTCTTGGTGAGCCGTCCGGACCCCGGGCTCTCCTCCAGTGCCTCCGGCACCCACTGGGAAACCGCCCGGGAACCGCCCGTGCTGTCCAGCAGCCAGGTCATGCGGGTCCAGGGGGCCACAGCGTGGCACAGTGGGGGCCAGCCCAGTGACCCACGGCAAAGGGGGTTTTACTGGTGTGCGGAGGCTGTGCCCAAGCCCACGGTATGGCAGGGGCACAGCGGGATGAGGGGGAGGTCAGGTGTGCAGGGCTGGGCACAGAGCTGGTGCCAGCCACTCAGGCAGCACTGCCTGGACCCTCGTTGGTACCGTTTGTGCCCAGCGCAAGTCCCCCAGTTAATGGGTGTTTCTGAAAGGTCTCGTTGGCCTCGTGGGAAGTGGGAGCTGCCAATGACTGGCTCCTGGAGGTCATGGTGCTGCTTGGCATCTTGTGACCCGGGGGAGTGTCCAGACGAGGATCTGTCTTGTAGAAAACCCTCCCAGATCAGTGCTACAGTCCCAGCCACCGACACCCAATGTTTCCTCTAGGTACACATGCCATGATCTTCGAGACCACCACAGAGACGACAACTGACACAACCACCACAGAGACGACAACTGACACAACCACCACAGAGACAACCACCAAGCTGACCACCCCCTCGATGGTCATCACTATCAACTACGTCACCTCCAAGAACACAAGCGGCAATGGGACCCAAACTTCCATCTCCTCGCCTATCACAGGCAACACCACAGATTTCCAGGCCAGCCACAGGTCTGCAGGCAACTCCACGGCCAACAGCACCGTGGCTCCCGTCTCTGGCAGCGCTGCCGTCTCCCGCGCCAACGCCACCGCAAACGGCAGCGTCGAGGTCTCCCCGTTCAGCACCGACACGACCAACGGCAGCTCCGTAGCTCCCACCTCCCCCGTGGGCAGCGGCACAGCGGTGCCCGCCTCCAGCACCAAAGGCAACGGGAGCGCTTGGGTCGTCCCCACACGGATAACTTCTGTCACTGCTCAGGGCAGTACGGCTCCCAGGCAGACCCCCACGGCCGTGCTGAGCAGCGGCGGGCGTCCCGACCCCAGCAAAGCCGCAGTCCTGCGGCCCACCGCGGTCCAGCTGCTCCTCCGCGTCCCGCTCTCCTTCCGCATCCTCAACAGGAGCTTCAACGAGAGCCTGCGCGACCCCACGTCGAAGGAGTACCAGAGCCTCCAGTACACTGTCTTGACCATGGTGAGTCCCAGCCCTCCCTGAGCCCTGTCTGGGTGAGCAAAGACCCCCAGTCTGTGCTGGGAAGGAGACGCCTCCTCCCAGGGCTCCCCATGAAGGTACCCTGAGCATCTGCTCAGGTGAGGGGTGTGTGCCGGGGAGGTGGCCATCACCCCCATGCTTCCTTCCAGTTCAAACGTGTCTTTGGCTGCGCGGACTGCATGGGCAGGCAGACCTACAAGGGATGCAGCGAGCTCCGTTTCAGGTGAGCGGGACGGCAGCTCCGGCTGCAGAGGCCAGGGTATCCGGGCTGCACGGTGCAGACCCCCTCAGACCCCCTGATTGGGGGTCAGCGATCTCGGGGTTAACCCCTCATCTCACGGGCAGCCAAGGCTCGGTGGAGGTGCAGTCCACCCTGGTGTTCGGGCACGACAATGGCACCGTCACCGGCGCTGCTGCTGAACGGCAACTGAGGAACAGCCTGGACCCGAACGGCTTCATCATGGACCTGCAGCTGACCGACATACAGAGTGAGCAGGAGCTTTGGGTGGGGGTACGAGGGTGGGCAGAGCCCCGCAGAGGTGCTCTGGGGAGCTCAAGTGCTGCCCCAGCCTGGCTGGGTCAGGGAGGATCTTTGGTGATGGGACAGGTTCAGGGCTTGCAGTTGGCAGAGCCAATACAGTTTCCCAGTGCCCATGGTGGACAACTGGACCCCATGGAGAAAGACTCATCCCCTTGTGCCCCATCCTAGGTGTCTCTCAGGGCTATTTGTCCCCTCCAGCCCCATGAGCACAGACACGACTCTGGTCCTCTTTCAGGTGCTGTGGAGGTGATGTCCCCGACAGCGGTGCCTGTGGTCCCAGACTGGGCTATTGCTCTTCTAGTCCTGGTCTGCATCCTGTTGCTGCTGAGCATCCTCACCTGCCTCCTGATGGTGAGTCCCTTGTCCCCCTCCCTGTCCTCACCTGCCTTCTGCTGGTGGGTCCCCTGTCCCCATGCCATCAGACCCCTGATCCCTTCTCTCCCCCCACCAGACCACCTGCACCTGCCGCCGGAAAAGCCGAGGGAAGCTGGACCTGCTGAACACGAAGGATTCCTACCACCCCATGGCCGAGTACCCCCCGTACCAGAGCCACGGGCGCTACGTGTCACCCAACAGCAAGCCCAGCCCCTACAGCCAGGTGAGAGCCAAGTGCCACCATCCCCGGGGCTGCTCCCACCTGATGCCCCATCCACGTCAGGGCTGGGGTGGTGCAGGGGAAGGGGGTTTTGGGTGCAGCTGGGTATCTAGGTGGGTTCCTTGAACACTGGGTTAATGGCTAACGGGCTCACAGAGCTGGTGGGGCAAGGGATGGGTAGCCCTGGGAGCCCGCTTCGTGCCGATCCTGCCCCGGCTGGGAGGTGAGCATAACTTTCACGCCTGGATGGAGCAGCGGTGCCGGGTGTGCGGCTGGAGCTGGCAGACCTGTCCCGGCTCCAGGGAGCTTCTCGTGACCTTGGGTGGCCACTCTCCTTGCACAGCCCCTGGCAGCGGGCATGGGGCTCACCTCCTGCCAATGCTGCACCTTCCAAAGCTTGGCCACCTCCCAGTGGAACCCTTGCGCCCGCCAGAGTCGGGGCATCCTTCTGCCATGGGTGGGGGTTAGGGTGCGGCAGGGGGCTGTGGGGCTGAGCCCTGTATCCTGCACCCCAAATCTCACACCCCCAGCTCTGAAACCCCAGCCAGGAGCTGCCCACGCACTCAAAGGGCACAGCTCCCCCAAGTGATGTGGGGTTCGGGGGGCCAGCCTCAGTCCCCCAGCCTGCTGCACTCCCCTGCACGCTGCTGCTCCGGACAGGGGCTGTATCCAGCTGCTTGGCTCCGTGTGAGCTGCTCACCCTGTTCAAATACCAGGGGCCTGGGTAAATATTTACCTTTGCTCTTGCCGGGCCGGCTTATCGTGCAGGAGAGGAACACGGCCGGGGCCAGCTCTGCTCCTCTGCCAGCTCCGCTCCTCTGCCAGCTCCTGCACCCGAGGTTGCTCAGGGTGCCCACGGGAGCTGTGGGTGCTCCCAGTGCCCGTGGCTGAGGGCAGCTCCCCACCGTACAGACAGGGATGCTTTTTTTGGCTGAGCTCATGGTGGGGGGTGGGGGGGTATAGGGGAGGGGGGTGTAGGGTTTCCCTCACTGCCCCAACCCACCTCTGATGCCCCATCACCGTTCCCTGCCCAGGTGGCCGGCAGCAACAGCGTGGGCACCGGCACCTTCACCTACACCAACCCCGCCGCCGCCTCCGACAACCTCTGAGGGACGCACACCGGGATCGAGGGTGGCTGCCAGGGGGAGCGGGTACCCGCGGACACCCCCAGCTCCCCGGGGGAGCAGTGGCGGCCCCGGGCGCATCCCCCCCGGTGCTGCCCGGCCCCTCGCCACGGGCGGCAGGAGCCGGATGGTTCTGGAGCAGCTGGTTTTGTGCGCATGACAGAACTGGATGAACAAAGACTCGGGGAGAGAGCGAGGGTCCCCCCCCTGCCCCCTGCAACCCCTGGCCCCTGCACTTGCTTTGCAACCCCGCCCCCCCCCGGGGGGGGGGGTCCAAGTTTTCCCCCCCCCCCCCCCCCCCCCCCAGGGATTCAATTGCTCTATTTTTGGTGTTAATGTATATAAATGTTTATGTGCAGGGTGTCAGCACCTCAGTCAGCCCAGCTTGGCTTGGCAGGGAAGGGGGGGGGGGCTGCAGGGTCTTCGGCCGCGGTGTATTTATCACATGCCACAATAAAAGGCTGAGTGCAGGCGGGCACCGTGTCCCACCGCTTCCCCAGTGTGCCAGGTGACCCCCCCTTCCCTCCCCTCCCACCTTCTGTCTCTCTGCCTCATGGGATGTCCCCAGCAGAGCTGCCACCCACCTGGGTCACCTCAGTTTGGGGGGGGACCTGCTGCTTTCATTTCTGGGGTGTTTGTGCCAAGTTGTTTCTTGCTCCCTCTCATTGTACCTACAGTCTCCTGGGCACAGGCAACGTCCCTGTCCCCTGTGTGTCCCCCCCCGTCCCCGTGACCGTGACCGTGTCCTGCCCGCCCACCCGTGCCACGCTCTCGGTTTCTGTCTCGTGACTCAACCGCTTATCCCGCGCTGGCAGAAGTGGCACCTAAAGGTGGCGACGGGGCCGTGAAGCCGTGGGGGCCAACTCTCCGAAGGATGCACGTGCATCGCTGGCGTGCCACACGGACCTGTCTGAGCCCGACCAATCTCACCCCTTCCCCCTGCCCGGGCTGGGGATCCTTCAAACCCCGTGTGAGCCCTGAAATGGGTTGGGGGCCTCCAGGAGGGAGGGGAGCACGGCAGGGCTGCGGGACGTGCCAAGGGGCAGTGGGGTGACTCCCTGGACGCCAAGAACCCGAGCGGGACCCGGTCTGCCTGGCATGGGGCCGTGTGCTGGGCTGTGCCAGGGCACGAGCCTTCGGGACAACCGTGCCTTGAGCGGGGGGGGCAGACCCCTGGCAGTCCCAGTTTGGGCTGGGCCCACACTGGGGGCTGGGAGGGTTTTGGCAACTACTGAAAAGGCAGAAAAACAAGGAAACAAACCTTCCCCAAAGAAATCCCTTGTGAGCTCAGGCGCGGAGCCAGACGCTTTGCCAGGAACCAGCCCTGGGATGGCCACAGCACGTGGGCTCCGGGCTGGGGACATGGCCATGTTGGGTGCCCGGCGACTCTGGCATGTACCAGGAGGTGCCTGGACCGTGCCAGGCGAAAGGCTCTGGGGGGCTCTGGGGTGGGAGAGGCTGCCTGGCGAGATGGGGGTGACGTAAACCTCAAGGCTGGGGGTGGGGGTGTCTCTGCTGCTTTTGGTTTTCCACGCGCCTCGCCGAGAGCCAGAGCTGCCAACAGCAACAGCGAAACCCAGCAGGCTCCCAGCCCAGGCTGGGGTGCACCCTGGGTGGGGACTCAGGCAGGAACTGGGGGGTGGGGGGGGGATGGGCTTTGCGGGGGTCTTTGCACGTACGTGGACAGCAGGATGACGGGGGATGGACGGGCACGGTGCTGGATCCTGCCCTGCCATGCCAGCATCCGGGGTCGCTGTGGTGGTGTCACGCCCCCCACCCACACCCCGCTGCCAGCCGGGGATGGGGGTCCTGTGCCTGGCGCAGGGCCCCACAGGGTGCCACGGGGCTGCTGCCACATAGGGCAGGGCTGCATCTGTGTGTGTCCCCCCCCCCCCGGCACCTACCTCCTCTCCCGGGCCCTGGGCAGGGCCCGCAGGAATCGAAACAGGCGCCAGGGCCAATTCCTACAAAGAGCTGCCTGTTTGCAGGGAGCCCAGCCTGGCCACTGCCCCCCTAGCTCCGAACAGCGGGGGCTGGTGTTCCCTGGGGACAGGTGCCAGCCCGGGGACACGTGGCTCCAGCGCCTGCCACGCTGCTCCCCAAGGCCCTGGGGGATGCGGGTACCCCTGGGGGGGGCTCCAGCCCCCGTTACCCACCCTGAGAGTAACCCCCAGAGCCCAGCAGCCCCCCGGCCACCCTTGTGACCCCCCCTTCCTGGCTAAAGCTATAGGAGATGGTCCTCACTGGCAGCCAGTCCAGTAACACCTTGCCACCCCAGGATGGGATGGCAACAGCCACGTAGCTGGGCAGAGCGTGGGCAGGGACCGGACACGTCAGCAGCACTGCCCGCGCTGCCCCAGGCCCGTCCCTGGGCAGGATTGGCCCCTGCTGGCCACGTCCCAAAGGCCAGCCCAGCCCCACGAACTCGCTGCCAGGCACCGCACCCCAGGGAGCGGCCAGCACCCCCACAGCCCCCAGTCCTCCCAGTGGGGTGGCTGCCTTTGGCACTGGGGAGGCCACGGAGGAGTCTGGCATTGCAGTTTATTGTATGAAACCATGAAAATACAGCAATTGTAACAGAACCCAGGAGAAACTACAGCAGCTTGGACGGATCCCAGCGCAGGACCACGGGCACTGGTGGTCCCGGGCAGCTGCCAGAAGGGCCAGATCCAGACCCCGCGGACCCAGCCCATCCTGGCTGCGTGTGTTTTGGCACCAAGCGGTGTAACAGGGGGCCAAGAGTGTCCCTCCAGAGCATGGGCAGGCAAGGGGCACGGGCAAGGCTGACCGAGCACATGGCTCCCCTGGGGACAGGGCAGAGCAGCCAGCGGCACGCTGTGGCCCCAGGGGACAGCAAGGGGCACTGAGATCCCACAGCTCAGTAGCACACGGGAGGGACCCAGTGGCAACTGTGCCCAGCCATGGTGGCCATGCCTGACCATGGTGGCAATGCCCGGCCGTGGTGGCCATGCCCAGCTGTAGTGGCCATGCCCAGCCATGGTGGCAATGCCTGGCTGTGGTGGCCGTGCCCAGCCATGGTGGCTGTGCCCAGCCGTGGTGGCAATGCCTGGCTGTGGTGGCCGTGCTCAGCCGTGGTGGCCATGCCCAGCCATGGTGGCAATGCCTGGCCGTGGTGGCCATGCCCGGCTGTGGTGGCCGTGCCCGGCCAGGGCTCTGCAGCCGGGTGAGCCACATTGAAAATGAGCCATTTTAAAAAAAAACGTCTTCACAACTTGTTCCAGCCCAGCCTCCCCCCTGCCCTCTCTCCCCACGCCCAGCTGCCTCCCACCCCAACCAGCACCCAGCCTCTCCCTCCCACCCCCACCGTCACCCCCACCGTCACCTGCCACCCCCCCTCCCTGCGCAGCCCCGTGTCCCGCTCGCACCCCCCTCCCTGGTCCATCTCCAGGGCAGACCCTCTGCCCAGCCCTGCCCACAGCCCCACCTTGGCACAGCTTCGAGCTGAACTGGGAAAAGAGGCAGGTGGGCAGGGAGAGGAGGGGGCGGCAGAACTGTCCCCCATCCCCCTCCCATCCCACCCAAGGAGCACCTGCCCGGTTCCCAGCGGCAGCAAAGCCGGGGCCGCCCTTACTCCGCTCCGCATCCTGCTCGCTCGCGTCCCCCCCAGGCCCCCGGAGCTTGCTGGGTCACAGCCGGCGCACATGCAGGGAGCACGGCCACGGCTCAGTCCAGCTTGGCGAAGCCCCCGATGGTCACTTTACGCTCCTGCTTGTTGGCCACCAGCTCCTGGAGATGCAGGGCACCCCCTCCGATGAAGCAGAAGGCAGGGCAGACGGGCCCCGAGCAGTCCACGCCGCACTCCCAGAGCTCGCGGAAGGAGACGGCGTCGTAGAAGCTCACCTTGCCCTGCTCGTAGTCCAGGCAGATGCCGATGCGCGGGGGCAAGGGCACGGTGCAGCCGTTGGGGTCGCGAGAGGTGAGCGCCGAGCCGTGCGAGAGCAGGATCTTGCCCATGCCGATGGTGAGGAAGGCGTAGGGCGGGGGTGCCTCCACCGTCGTGTCCTCTGCCCCGCTGTCGTGGCCGCTGTCAGGGTCGTACCTGCAGCAAGGGGGAACGGGTGAGTCCCGGCCCCGGGATGTGAGGGATGAGCTGGGGCTCCCCTCCTTCATCCCAGAGCTTGCGCCCGGTGGGGAGGCAGGAACGGGCAGAGCAACCCCCCTGCACCCACCGTGCCCCCCTGCTCACCTGGGGCTCACCACGTCCTGTGGCACCTGGAACCACTCCTGCAGCTTGCTCTCCAGCCCCACCCCCACCTTGACCAGGTAGGAGCTGGGATCCACGCAGCAAGCCCAGTAGCTCTTGCCCTGCGTGATGGCCACGTCGCCGATGACCAGGTCGATGGAGAGGTGGCAGCTGGTCATCAGGCGCTCGGCGGCGAAGAGCATGGGGATGCCGGGGACGCTGCGCACGGCACGCTGGTCCTTGCTGATGGCCAGCCGGTCCCGGTTGAAACCCCAGCGGTTGTCCAGGAAGAAGTTGAGGACTGCAGAGAGGAGGAGAAGGGTGAGGATGGCGCGAGCGGACAGCGGGGTGCCCCGGATGGGTGGCTCCCAAGCCCCGTCCCCCCTCACCTGGGGCAGGCGGGGTGTGCAGGTAGATGTCCTCGCTGTACTCCCCGAAACCCGCCTTGTTGCAGCCCTTCACGCGGAGCACGTAGACGCTGTTGGTGTCCAGGTACTCCACCAGGGCGCTGGTGCCACGCACCTCCTCCCGCCGCTGCCACAGCTTCAGCCCCTTGGCCTTGGCGTCGGTCTTGCGGTACTCCACCGTGTAGTGCCAGGCGGGCGGCGAGTGCTGCGGCAGCCGCCAGCACAGGAAGATCTGGTCGTAGGCGTAGGTGCGCTGGGTGTCGATGACGGGGGCCTCGGGCGCTGCGGGGAGAGGCACCGGCGGGCATCAGGCAGCATCCCCCCCCCCGGCAGGCGGGGAGGCAGCCGGACGCGGGGAAGGGGCATTCCGGAGACGGACGCACGGACGCACAACCAGCGGGAGTCTAGGGGGATCTGACTGCGGAGACCGTGTGTAGGCACCAGAGGAGAGCGAGAGTCGGGGAGACAGAGGAGCTCGCTGCTGTGGGGCTCCAGGGACCAGACAGGCTGAGTGCAAGTCGGGGAGGGAGAGAGAGAGAGAGAAAGAGAGAGGATGGAGGCAGCAGGAGAGGAGGAGGGGAGGAGATGGGGATGGGGTGGTGTGAAGATGCCGGCGGGGCGGCGGGAGCGGGAAGGCAGGGTGGGAAGGAGGGGAGGAGAGAGGAGGGGATGGTGGGTGGAAGTGGGGCGAGCAAGGGGATAGAAATGGGGCGAGGAGAGGGATGGAAATGGGGCGAGGAGGGGGATAGAGATGGAGCGAGGAGAGGGACAGAGATGGGGCAAGTAGAGCGATAGAAATGGGGTGAGTAGAGCAATGGAAATGGGGCAAGAGAGGGAAACGAAAGGGGGTGAGTAGAGCAATGGAAATGGGGCAAGAGAGGGACACAAATGGGTCGAGGGTGGACGGAAATGGGGTGGGGATGGGGACGAAGACGGGGCGAGGAGGTGGCAGGAGGAGAGGCAGCGGATGGACTGGGCAGGATGGGGATGGAGGATGGCGGCGGAGCGGGGACGGGGCGGGAAGGGGGATGGAGGGATGGGACAGAGAGAGCGGGGCTGGCTCTGGGGCAGGGATGTGACTTGCCTCTGTTACTTCAGTGACGACTCAGCAGCGGCCGCAGCCTATAAACAAAGAGAGGTAGAAGCAGGTCTGAACAGTGTTGCCAGCGGGGCCGGCAGGGCCACGCGGCTCCTGCCCTGCAGTGGGGCAGCCTCGGCTCCGTACTCACCCTCCGGCGCTCCTCCTGCCCTTACCTGGCATCGCGGCCCTGCCTGGCCTGCCGCCTCGCCCAGCCGCCCTGGCACAGGGCAGGGGCAGGGATCGCTTTGGGGGGCTGCTGGGGCCGTCCCTGACGGGGAAGGGGGGACCGGCAGATCCGCGAGCGCCTGCCCAAGCCGGGCCGAGCTCTTGGCTCTGAGGTGGGCAGGGAGCCGCTCTGCCCGCAGGGGCTGCACCTCCACTCCGGGCACAGCCGGTGCCCGGGTCCTGCTGCCTTTACCTCGGATGAAGGCCAGGTCGGTGAGCAGCTTCAGCTCCCTGCTGACGTCCAGCTGGAAGTGGCTGAAGGAGGCCGTGGCTGCAGGACGGAAGCTCTGCAGCGAGTCGGTGGCCCTGAGGATCCTGCAGCATGGGAAAACAAGGACATCAGGGTGGCACGCGGCGGCCTCCTTGGGCACCAGAGGACCCGGACACCCCCAGCAGCCCCACGCCCGCCATGGTCCCCCAGCCCGGTACCTGTTGTGCAGCTGCTTGGCAGCCTGGACAAAGCAGGGGTGGTCGGTCTCCTTCAGCACCTCCTGAGCGTAGCCCACCATGCCCGAGTTCTCCAGCATGGCCTGGTGCTCCTGGATCTGGCAGTGCAGGCTGGCCAGCCGCTCCTGCTGGCACTCCTCGATCGCCTGCAGCAGGGTGGCCCGCTTCTCCTCCAGCATGGCACACAGCCCCTGGATCAGCTGCGACACCTCCTCCTTGGCCTGCGAGCCGTTCACCTGCCGCGCACGGAGGGGTCAGCGGGGCGGAGATGGGGGGGGGGACCAGGCTGGCAGTGCCATCCCCCTGCCTTAGGAGCAGCTCGGGGATGGGCAGGCACCATCCGCCCTCACCTCCGTGTGCTTCACCGTCTCCTCCAGCTCGGCAATCTGGGTCTGCACCGTGTCCTGGCTGCTCAGGATGTAGGCGAGGCTCTTTGTCAGCTTCTCCTGCAGGGAAAGGGGTCAGGCGAGGCACCGGCAGCCCCCATGCCCTCGACCCACGTGTGCCATCTGCACCGGGGCCCTGCCAGTGACCCCGATTTCCCCCCTCCTGAGCCCCGAGTGCGACCCCCGCGGCTCTTACCCTGAGGGCCTGGTAGGCGCTGAGCACCGGGGTGATCTTGTGGCTGGTGTGAGTGCGGCGCACGCGGCAGAGCTGGCACACCAGCCGCTGGCACGTCTTGCAGTAGTGAGTCACCTCCTCCTTGTGCTCCGGGCACATCAGCCCCTGCACGGGCAAAGGGCGGCTCAGAGGGGCTCTATGCCCACCCCTCCCCTCCCTCCCCCCCCCCCCAGGGGTCCCCCCTCTCCCCGTACCCCCCGACGGGGAGGCCGTACCTTGGGGCGAAACGTCAGGGTGGGGGGCGTGGGCTCGTGCTGGGCTTTCTGGGTGCCCCAGGGGTGGTAGAGCTTGAAGCACTCGTTGCAGAAGCTGGACTTGCACTCGGTGCAGCCCTTGGTGGCCTCCAGCTGCGGGGGCTTGCAGAACTGGCACATGATGGCAGCGCTGATGTTGATGGTCTGGCGGTAGCGCTCCACCACCCGCTCCAGCGTCAGGTTGCGGAAGAGGCTGCCCAGTCCCCGCTCGCCCAGGTCCACGTCCCGCCGGCAAGCCGGGCAAGGGAAGCTGACGGTCTGGGGGTGCACGGTGCCCCGCTTGCGCCCGGGGTAGGTGCCAAAGCCTGCGGGAGGGAAGCGGGGAGGACGTCGGGTGGCGTGCGAGGCCCTGCCAGCGGGGAACCCGTGCCCACGTCCCCTCCAGCCATCCCACCTGATTTCAGGAGGCGGTCGAGGCGGTCGGGCTTGGGGACCACGGCCCGGCGTCCCAGGCGGGGGCTACGGGTGGCGGGGGTGGCGGCGGGCGAGGAGGGCTCCGAGGTGGGGTCGCAGCAGAGGTAGCCGTTCTGCAGCAGCACCTCGCTGGCACAGACGTGGCAGACGTTGTGCGTGCAGGGCAGCGCCAGCGGCTGCTTGTACATCTCCTTGCACACCGGGCACACCAGCTCCCGCTCCATGTTCTTCATGCTGGTCTGGGGAGAGAGCGGGCAGCGTCACCGGCCGCGGGCGGGACCGCGGCCACGACGGGGACCGGGGCTGGCATCACCACTGGCACCAGAAGCAGCTGCAGGGCCGGGATCAGGCCTGGGACCAGCAGCGGGGCCGGGATGAGAACCAGCTCTGGGACCAGCACCAGGATGGGGACCAGCACCAGGATGGGGACCAGGGCTGCGACTGAGGTGAGGACTGGAGCTGATGCCAGCACCACAGCCCGGATCAGGACCGGCACGGGGAGCAGGGCAGGGCCAGGATGAGGCCTGGGAGCAGCGGCACCGTTGGGATCAGGACCAGCACCGGGACCAGCACCAAGGACGGGGACCAGGGCTGGGATCGGAATGAGGACTGGGGCTGAGGCCAGCACCAGGAACTGGGATCAGAGCCAGTACCAGGGCCTGGTCCAGGATGGGCAGGCACCAGGACTGGGGCTAGGACAGCACCGCGGTGCCGGTCCCTATCCGCGGCTGTGCAGGAAGCTCTCGGCACTCCCGGTGTTCCCGGTCCCGGAGGTGGCACAGAGCGGGGCGCGGGGGGGGGGGGGCGGGGGGCACCCGGTACCGGCCTTCTCCGCGGATCTCCGCCCGATGGGTTGGGGCGCGGATCCGAGGACCGACGCGGCCCGCCCGGCCCTCAAGGGCAACCCCGCCATCGGGGCTCGCCGCGTTGCCATAGCGACGCCGGTCCCGGGGGAACCGAGCCCGTCCCGGCCGTCCCACGGTGCCGCCATCCCCATCCCCCCCGCCCCCCCGGCCGCTGCCGGTGCTCACGCTGATGCGGACGAGAGCGTCCATGATGGAGGTGAAGGTCTGCAGGTCCTCGCCCTCGGCCATGGCTCCGCGCCTGGCGCAAGTCCCCGCGGCGGCGGCGGCGGCGGCGGCAGGAGCGGCGGCCGCGGACACCCCGGTCTGTTGCAGGGAGCGGCGAAACCGGGGGGAGGGCGGGGGGCGGCGGCGCGCATGCTCCGCTGGACCCTCCCCGGCGGCGGAGGAGGAGGAGGGTGTGCGACGGGGGACGGGGGCAGCGGCGGCGGCGGGGGAACGGTACCGAGAGGTTCCCGCCGCGCCCCCGGGCACCCCGCGCCGGGTCCGTGCAGACGGCAGCGCGGCTCGGGGAGCGGCGCCCGGTGTGGCCCCCGGGGTCGGGCTGAGCGGGGAGTGCGGGAGCGGGTGCGGAGAGGGGGGGGGGGGTTACCTCGGCCCGTCCCCCGCCTCCCGGGGGGGCACTCCCGGTTCCCCGCCGCCGGGGGGAGCGCGAGACGGCGGCGGCGGCGGCAGCGCCGCTCCCCGACCGCCAGGGGGCCCCCGAGCCCATCGGAGAGCGCGCGAGAGCGCGCGCTCCCGCGGGGCGGGGCGGGGCGGGGCTGCCGCGCGTGCGCACTAAGCTCTCCCTCCCCCCCCCCCCCCCCCCCCCGTCCCCGCGCCCCCCCGCCGCCGCGTCCCCCCCGCAGCGCGTGCGCAGAGCGGCGGCACCGGGGGTCGACGCCGCGGGGCACGATGGGTAACGGGGCATGGAGGGGGCACCGGGGGCTGGGGGCGGCGGTGGCCGCGGGGCGCGGTTGCGGGGCCGGGGGGGAACCGGCGGCCCCCGTTAAGGTGACGGCCCCGCGGCCCCTTCCCCCCCCATCCCAGCTGTAGGCACCGGCACCTCCCTGGCGCTCTCGTCGCTGCTGTCGCTGCTGCTCTTCGCCGGGATGCAGATGTACAGCCGGCAGTTGGCTTCCACCGAGTGGCTCACCATCCAGGGCGGGCTGCTGGGCTCCGCGCTCTTCCTCTGCTCCCTCACCGTATCCTCCGGGCCGGCGGGAGCAGGACGGGGGAGGGGGGGAAGTGAGGGGTGGGGGCTGCACCCGGTTCTGTCCCTTAACCCTCCAGCCAGGCCTTCAACAACCTGGAGAACCTCGTCTTCGGGAAGGGCTTCCAGGCCAAGATATTCCCCGAGAGTAAGTGTTGCGGCGGCACGGGGCTGGGGGGGAGTGCGGCCTCCGGAGATGGGACCTGCCCCGGTAGGTGCTTTGCCTGGGGGACCAGAGGGTCCCAGCCCTGGCCCGTGTCCCCAACCCCCCGGCAGTTCCCCGCGAGCTTTTCCCGTGCCGTGGGAAGGTTCGTTCTGCGGCGGCCCTGAGTCCTGCTGTGCTGGATGACTTGGGGTGGTATCGTTTACCTCTCCCCTTCTTCCCTTGCAGTCCTCACCTGCCTTTTGCTGGCTCTCTTTGCCTCTGGCCTCATCCACCGAGTCTGTGTGACCACCTGGTAAGTGCAGAGCCGGCCCCCGGGAGGGTGGGGAGCAGCCATCAGGTAGCCATGGCTGCTGCCAAGGTCCCTGGTGGCTCCTGTTTGTCCTTGGGAGGGGAATGGGGCAGGAACAGGGGCAGGGTTGGCCAGGGAGCCCCAAGGCAGCCAGTGTTCGACACCACAGTGGGATCGGAGGGGAAGGTGCTGGTTTGACCCTGGCTTGCCAGCAGCTGAGCATCCTCTCCTTTTCCTTGCAGCCTCATCTTCTCCATGGTTGGCCTCTACTACATCAACAAGATCTCCTCCACCCTCTACCAGTCCGCAGCGCCCATCGCTGCTCCCGCCAAGGCTGTTGGCAAAGGCAGGAAGAGGAATTGATGCCCAGCCACCCCTTCCCCAGGGCAGCCCCTTCCCCACGGGGCCAGACCGGGGCTCTCGGACCCCCAATAAAGCCATTTCTTTGTAGCATCTCGTCCACAGCTGCCGTGGGTTTGGTTCCCCTCCTGGCTTTCAGCCTGGTTTCCTCACTCCGGTCCCGCTCTCTTGTCCGGGCTGCAACGGAGCCTGGGGAGGGTTTTCCACCTTGCCAGTGTCCGGGGGGGGTCAGTGTGGGCCCAGGGTGGGACGTTGGAGCTGACACCCCCACCACCACCTTGACAGGAGAATGTGCTGACGGTGTCTCGTCTGCCTGGACCTGCACGGGAGGAAAATCCCTGCGGAGCTGGGCGGGCTGGAGCAGGCTCTGCTGCCGCAGGGACTTGGACTGTCTGGAGCGGGGTGACGGGGGTCCCGCTGGTGCGGGGCTCCAGTGGGCGATGGGGTGAAGGGGGGAGGCCCATGGAGGGTCAAGCTCCCTCCTCAGCTACCTCCCGGCCCCTGCACTGGCACGGCCAAGACTTGGCAGCGCTTCGCAGGGGAACAAAGCCGCGTCCGTGGCTTCCCTGCAAGGGGCGGGGGGCGGCCACCGAGCACCGGGGCTGCCCCGATTTGGGGGGGGGGGGGGGGCGCCGTGGGAAGGGCACAGGCCCCGCGAGCCGTGGGAGGGCTGGCAGCGCCCGCTCCCACGCCAGGCTCCCGCCGCCCGCCGCGGCCGGACGCGGAGGAAACCAGCTGCTTCCTGCGGCCTCGGCCTCGGCCGCCGTGTCCGCCAAACCCCGGCGTTTCCTCCGGCCCGGGGATCCCGCCCCGCCGGGCAGGGGGCGCACCTCCCCCTACCCCCCCTACCCCCCCCGGGGCCCCTCTCTCGCGTGGCGCAGCCGCACTACAGCTCCCAGCGGCCCCCGCGCTGCGTCGCGCCGCGGTGACGTCATCGTCGAGACGCCCCGAGGGGGGGGGAGAGAGCGGGGCTCTGGGCCCGGGACCGATCCAGGTGGGGGCGGGGAGCGGGGAGCGGGACCGGCTCGTTCCGCTGGTTCGGGAGGGCTCGGCGGGGGACGCAGGCCGCGTCCCGGGGCTGCTTGGCGTGAGGCCCGGGTGGGTTCGGCCTCCATCTCTCCGGGAGGCCAGGCCTGGTCCGGTTGGGGCTCGGCGGGGCGCGGCGCGGTTCGGTCCGGTTCGGCCCGGCCCCTCTCTCACGGTTCTCACGGCCCCTCTCTCCGCAGGCCGCGATGACCAAGCTGGGGCAGTGGCTGTGCGGACTCGCCCTGCTGGGCTCGGCCTGGGCCGCGCTGGCGCTGGCGCCGCCGGGGCTGCGGTTGCCGGCCCCGTTCCGGCAGGTCCTGCTGCCCCTGCCCGTCTACCTGCTGGTGGCCTTCGGCTGCTACTCCCTGGCTACCGTGGGCTACCGCCTGGCCACCTTCAACGACTGCGAGGAGGCGTCGGCCGAGCTGCAGGAGCACATCAGCGCGGCGCGGGCGGACCTGCGGCGACGAGGGCTGCGCTTCTGACCCCAATAAAGCTGAGGGACGGCGGCTGCCTGGGGTTGTGCGGTGCTTCCAAGGGGCCGGGGGACCGGGGGGATTCCAGCTTATTCTCCCCTGGGTGCTGCTGCCGTGGCTGGGGACCTCAGGCAGCCGAGGATGCTGGGATGCTGCTTGAAGCCACACCAGTGGCAAATCGTTCATCTCTTCCCCGGTGTGAGGAGGGGTCTCCATGCAGGCCCCAGGCAGCCCACCCTGCCCCAGCCTGGCCTCTCCCTCTCCAAGCTTCTTGGAACTCGGCTCCAGAGCAGGGCTGGAGGGTGGCAAGGGCAGGATCAGGCCTTGCCCCGAAGGCCCGCGGCACTGGGTAGCACCGCAGGCAGAGCGCGTTCCCGGCTCCCCTTCAGATGTGGTTCACACCGTCAGGTGGGAGCCGGAGAAGACTCATCCCAGTGTCGCTGGCCGGTGTCCAGGGCAAGGAGGGGAGAGCCCGGCTGGGTGGAGCACCCAGCACAGCCTTTAAAATGCAGAGTGCCCAGAGCCTGTGGTCTCCCCGGGCTTGCCGGGGCGGCTCAACCCGCGCCGGGGGCTGCTCCCGGCTCTTGCCAGCGCGGCGGTTGAGCTGCCGCTCCTCTGCCCCCACCTTCACGGGTGGACGTGCCGAGGAACCGGGACGGGCGCCCGGTGGCAGAGGTGTCCCTGCTGCGGGCGGGGAGGGTGGGGGACCCTGGTCAGCTTCTGTCTGGGGGTGCCCCCCTGTCCTGGGGGGGCCGAGACCCGTGCAGCCGGCCCGGCTGGAGAGCTCTGCGGCTGGCGGTGACGCACGCCGGGGCCTGCCTCGCTGGCAGCCTCGCCGCCTGCCTCGCATACCAGCCAAAGGACTTTCTTGTTTTTAATTATCGGCTGCGCATCCTTCTGCAAAAAGGAGCAGTTGGTATCATGAGGGAGGACTCGGGCTAATTAGCAGGAGCAACTAATTAGCTGTTTCCTGAGCAACAATGGCAGCTCAAAGCAGGGTGGGCAGCACCCCCCCCCGTATGCGGCTGTTTTGGGGGGGTGTGGGAGGGGGTTGGTACCACCCCAGAGTTGGTAAAGCTGGGCCTTCCTGGGGAAAGGATGGCAGCCCTCCGTGGGCTACCTACAGCCCTCTTCAGGCTACTGATGGCCATCCAGGGGCTACCAACGGCCCTCTGGCAGCTCAGCTGGCGGCAGCACAGCAGCAGCTTCTCCCCGCCCGGGCACACGCCTGCCACGGGCACTCTGGACCCCAGGGGGACACTCCGGTCACCCCCTGCCTCTCACATGGGGCTGTGTCGCAACCGCTCCTGCCACTCGCCAGCCGGAGCCACCGCTCAGCAGCCGAGCCTGGCACTTTGGCAACACCTTTGCCCAGGCCGGGAGCTGCAGCCCGGTGCTGGGGGGGGTCCAGGGGCTGCTCCCCGCTGGGAACTGGGGCTGCTGCAGCTGGGGGAGAGACGCCCGGGGGCAGAGACACCTGCGAGGGGAGGGGAACCGCGCGGCGGCAAGATGGAACACGCCGGGCAAGCCCAGCGGCCACCGCGGCCGGTCCTCGGGGCTCCCCCGGGCCCCACTCCTGCCGTTCTCCTCGGCGTTGGTCTTTTCCATTCCATTTATTTGCCTGAGCCACGTCGCCAGGTGTAAACGAGCGTCTGAGCCGCAGCACCGGGCTCTGCCAAAGTCCTCATCACCGTTTCCTTAATCCGGCTTGCGTCATCCAGGCTGGAGGAGCTGCCCGTGCCAGGATGGGGCTCCTCGCCATGGCGGTGGTGATGGGGAGGAGGGGAGGTTCTTCTGGTCTCCTGCTCCCCCCCCCGGGGAGTCTCCTCTCCCAAGGCTCTGGCAGCTGGGACGTCATTCGGCCACCCAAAGGCTCTCCTGGCCCTCCGCTGATGCGCTCGCCTGATAACTTCATCCCGGATCGTTGTTAATTTGTTAATCGAGGGTGGGTCGATGCCGGTGTGGTCGATCACCGTCAGTTTAGGGAGGGCTTTCATGGAGTGTTAAGTTTGCCAGGCCAGTAGCCAGCCCCGTGTCGAAGCTGCAGAAGTTGTGCCCCGTGTCCCCACGCTGCTGCTCCTCGGCAGGGGTCAGAGCAGCCTCCCCAGGCAGCGCTGCCACCCTTGGTGCCCCCTCCCTGCCCCAACCCAGCTCTTGTGCCCCCTTCCTGGGGCCAGGGATGATTCTTCTTCACTGCTGGTAAGTGGGTGCTGCAGGAGAGTTTGCCAGAGCCCAGGGTGTGCCAGGATAAGCCCCCACCATCGTGGGGACAAGATCCATCCTGGACTTTGCAGCCAGCACACCAGCAGGGAGGGGACAACCACCAGGACCTGGGAAGTCTCTGATTTATTAAAAGGCACTTAAATTCGTACAAAAGAGCTGCCAGACTTCCCGGCAGCCCCAGCCCAGAGCTGTGGGCATGGAAGACTATCCAGGGTCCCCAAGAACAGGCGGGGTGCCCAGGGACTGAGGTGAGGGGGGCTCCTGACACCCCGAAAACATTGCTGAGTCCAACCCAACCATCACCAAAGGACCGAGAGCTGGAGGGACACCGGTGAGGGCAAACCTCAGAGGCAGGGGGTGCCCACCTGGGGCCCTGGTCCTGCTGGGAGCCCTTGGCTGAGGGGAACAGCAGAGCCGCCGTGGCATCCGGCTGTCGGCAGCTGGGACCAGTTCATGCTGGAGCAGACTGGCACGGGTTGGGGGTGGGGAGATCCTTCATTGGTCCATGAGCACGTGGGCTCCTTCCTGAGGAGGTGGGGGGGCTGGTGGGGTCCCCTCACATGTGCAGGGGTCTGTAGGGCTTGTCCTGGCCCGGTGGGTACCGCCAGAAGAGCCAGAACCTCACGATGCTGGTGATGATCCCTGGCATGTTCGGTACCTGCGGGAAGATGTGGCAGGGTGGGGTGAGAGCAAATCTCCCCAGCTCATGGTGCTGCTGCCTTCCCCACCCCCGCCGCTCCACCAGCCCCGTGTTGCCGGAGGAGATTTATTGGCCTGATACCATCTAATTAATTGAAATCAATACTCATCTTGCTGAGCCTAGTCACGGGCTCTGCTGTGTGACACACACGACGCCGGACGGGGGGTCGGCCGGGTGCCAACCGCTCGGCTGAACGTCGTGTTGGGGCAGGGATGGGATAGGATAAGGATAGGATAGGATAGGATAGGATAGGATAGGATAGGATAGGATAGGATAGGATAGGAT
>JANVCC010000123.1:756777-774505 GCA_025345505.1 Todiramphus chloris collaris | reverse complement strand
CCCCCCCCCCTGCACCGCCCCGGTGCCCTCCCCATCGCACCCCCCGCTCCCCCCCTCCACGGCCCCGCTGCATCCCCGTTCCCCCCCGCGCCCACCCTCCCACCCCGGTGCCGGTGCCGGTGCCCGGCGGGCGCTCACAGGCCGGTCCCGAACATGGCGAGGGTGCAGAGGAGGCAGGCGGCAGCGAGCAGCGGCAGCGGGGCCATGCCGGGCCGCGGAACCGGGCACCGGGCACCGGCGGCAGCGGGGGCGGGGCGAGGCGGGGGCAGGACGCACTACCGGGGAGGGACCGGCCGCGACACCGGGCGGGGAGGGGGGAAGGAGGAGGCCGAGGACTCGCCCGCAGCCAGCTCGGAACCCGCGGCACCGGGACGAGCAGCCCCGGTACCGCCGCGATGGGCACGGTCCGGTCCCGCCGGGCAGAACGACACCGACGATGCCCCCGGGGCAGTGCCCCATCCCCTCCCCCGGTGCCAAATGCCAGGAGCTTCTTGGCTCTCGGACCCCACCTACCCACCCCCCGGGGTCCCTCCACCCCCCCGATTCCCTCCCCCTGGGGTCGCACATCCCTGTGAGCCCCCCTCCCCCCCAGCATCTCACACCCCTCTAATCCCAACCGCTGGCCAGATGTGCCCTGGAACCCACCTTGGTGTCGAGCCAGGCTGTGCCCCCTGCCCCGACCTGGCAGCTCTGGCCCCAGGTCAGCCCCCTCCCCACCCCCGGTGGGGTCTGATCCATGGGGGGCAGCCAGGACCCCGGGCCTGGAAGCTCATCCCAGCCCCTGGGAAGCTCATCCCAGCCCCTGGGAGGGCTTCGTGTCACCAGATAAAAACAACTGATAGCGCCAGCCCTGCTGGGGCACTTTTCCACTTCAAAGCCCTGTGCAAACACCAGCCAATTAATTAATTAACCAGCACAAATACCCCACATGGGCCATTCCTCCTTCCAAGGCCAGGCCCAGCCCAGTTGCATACCGGTGGGGAATGGCACAAGCCCCTTGCCCCTCCCCACCCCCAGGTCTGCAGCGTAGTCTTCATTATTTATTCAATGCAATCGTATAAAAACTCCCATGTTAGAAAGCTGTACAAACCAGGGGGGGCAAAGCACCCGTGCAGGATGCTGCTGTGAGGGGAGGGGGGGCAGGGGTGCCCCTCTGGCACCCAGCAGAGGGGAGGGGAAGGGTGAGGTCCAGGGTGGGGGAAGCTCTCACTGCCCCCAGGCACCGTGGGGTGAAGAATTGGGGGAAGGGACGCAGCACAGTGGGGAGGGGGATGCTTCCTACAACCCCACTCCCCTGGCTGCCAGGCATCTCCAGCATGTCCAGGTTCCTCAAGGGGGTGGCACCGAAGGACCAGAGCCCCAGGGTGCTGCCACCGCATCCCCACCTGCGGGACACATCACAGTCTGAGCCCACAGCAGAGAGCGACCCGAGGGCTGCCCGTGGGCAAGCTCAGCTCCTGGGACAGAGGTGCCAGCCCCCTGCCCCACTCCAGTCCAGGGCACACAGTTCCTCCAGCCTTAGGCTTGCGCTCAACCTCCAGCTGCTGAGACCATCCTGCCTGCGAGAGCCAGAGGAGCTGGGGCAGCCCGAGGGCTTTGGTTGCTCAGCTCAGCTTCGGGCCCTCCGGCCCTGTAATACTGACAAATCTTTTCCTGGAACAGATGTGCACAGGGTAGGTTGCCCTGGGGCACGCCCAAGGACCACGAGGGTCCTCAGCATTCCAGCTTTGTCCCCAGCAGCCACAGCCTTGGTCCATCTGGGCACGGCAGGCAAGCTCACAGCCCCTGCGGTACCAGGAGGGGCAGGAGGAGGCTGATGAAGGTGAAGGGGCTGCTGCCCCGCATCGCAGAGTTCTGCCCCACGCTCCTCAGCACGTGTGCAGCTGCATCATCTGCGGGGAGAGAAGAGCCCTGAGCATCCCTGAGGGAAGTGCCGTGCCCCGAGCCAGCAGCACATCACCCACTGCAGGGGCTGCTGCCAGACTTGCTCCTCGGTGTCATCATGTGCCCCCCACCCCCCCCACCCCTCCCCCGGGAGAGCGGCTGGGCTCAGCCTGGCTCTCCTGCCAGCCCCACGGCTGCCCAGACCCGTCTGCCTGCCCACAGCCACCAACCTACCTGCCTGGATCCTCCCCTTCTGGGTAGAGGCAGGGACAGGCGGTGCCTGAGCTGCAAAGCAAACACGGGGTCAGGCCGGTGAAGGGCAGCTCCCCAAATCCACCAGCCAGCTTCCACCGGGGGAGGGGGGGGCAGCTCCCACCCCCCACCCCAGCCGCTGGCACCTTCCCGGCCAAGACGCATGCACCCGCACCCCAGGGCTGGCAGGGGGCCATGGCCTGGCCATGACTCAGCTCAGGAAAGGCCGAGCTGAGCACTGATGCTGTGAGTACGAAGGGGGAGGGGGGGGACGAGTGGCAGGGGGGGTGGGGGGTGTTATCCAGGTGATACTCACTGCCTTTGCCAGTCACTGTCACCTTCAGCTTCAGGCATGCTTCCCCATGGTGGTGAATGGGCTTGGCTGCAAGGGAGGATGAGGATTAGGGGAAGAAAGCCCAGCAGGGACCCCAGCCCCACGGGCAGACCCCCCCCCCAGGCACTCACAGATGTAGTAGTAGCTGTGCCCCTCCTTGAACTCCTTGCCCAGGGTGAAGGGGGTGAAGCGCTGGAACTTCTCCAAGAACTTCTCGGGGCCGTGCAGGGCACTGGGCTTGTTGCACTCCCAGCGGATCTGATCCTTGGAGCGGGGCTTGCAGGCCTGGTACTCCTCATGCTCCACGAGGTAGAGGGTGTAGCGCTCCATGGTGTGGGGGTCCACAGTCCCCTCCTCGTAGTGCGGGCAGATGATGTCCAGGTAGTCGTTGAGATGCACCTCCACCGTGTAGTCGCTCCACAGCAACCTGGGGCAGGGGGGAGGTTGGGGGGGTCAGCTCCAGCAGGGAGAGGCATAACGGGGAGACCCCTCCCCCTGCACCCCCATACCCCCCACCCCACTGATTAACGAGGCCAAGCAGCCTCCTGCCCACAGCAGCTCCTCAGAGACCAAGACAACCCCTGCGCAGTCCCACGGTGTCAGGAGGAAAGCCCCCCAGGACTCAGCCCCCCCCACCCCCCCTGCCCCGCAGCCCCAAGGAGCAGGGAGGGGACCCGCTGGGACGCGCGCCCTGCCCGGCCCAACGCTCCCGGAGCCAGGAGGCGTTGGCAGCTCCTGCCCGGGGGGCAGCCGGCCCAGCTCCAGCACCTGCTGCTCCCCACACCTCACCCTGGGGTTGGGGACACGCACACGGACGGGCTGCCGGGGGGGGACCTCTGGGGGGGTCCCCATCCCCTCGCTGCCTGCGGTGGTCCCACGTGGGCTGCCCCTGCCCCCAAAACCCTGCGCACCCTGGTCACCCTGGGTGGGGGAGGGGGAGGGGGACACACAGACAACACACAGGCCTGGAAGGTGGGGGGGAGGGGTGTGGTGTGCCTGAGGGGACCCCCCCAGTTTGGGGGCACAGCCCAAGGAGGGGACACGGCTTGGGGAGGAGCAAACCCTACGGCGTAGGGGGCTGGTGCCAGGGCACCCCTGCAGCCAAGAGGTCATAGCTGGGGGGGCAGCCCTATAGCTTTAGGGGTCATGGCCCAGGGTGGGGGCACCTCTACACCCTAGGGGGGTTGGTCCTTAAGAGGGGACACCTCTAAAGCCCAAGGGGTGCAATGTTACAGCCTAGGGGTGGGGGGGAACCCCTACAATCGGAGGGGTCACGGCTCAGAGGAGATCCCTACAGCTTGGAGGTTCCGATGCCTGGGATGGGGTGACTCCAACCGAGCCAGCCCGAGCCCCGGGGGGGGGGTTGGGGGGAGCCGGCCTGGGTCAGGCTTCTCCCCCCGCACATCCTGCCCGGGTGGCGGGAGCCGGGGCCAGCCCCGTGTTTGTCAACACGCTTCCCTGAGCCCCGGCGCCGGGGCTGGCGCCGAGCCACCCCCGCGGGGAAGGAAGAGGCCCTGCTCCCGGCTCAGTCCTGGGAACGGAAAGGCCACCCCGGTCCTCCCCCCCCACCCGCTCCCGACCGCACCTGGACCAGCAGCGCCGTTCCCCGGCTGTGCCCCGGGACTGCCCCGCCGGGCTCGGCACCGGCACCGGCCCCGTAGCCGCCCTGCCCCCTCCCCACCCCAGGCTCGACCTCTCTCCTTTCTCAGCCCCACGCAGGCTCCAGCCCCGGACAAAGGCCACCGGGGAGCGGCCAGCCCCGGCGGGGGAGAGCCTCGCCGCCCGGCGCCCTCGGGTCCCGGTACCGGCGGGGAAGGGCACTCACCGGGGGTTGGAGCTGTTCCAGTAAACCGTGTGGTGCTCGGCCACCGCTACCGCCGCCGCCGCCGCCGCCCAGCACAGCCTCAGCCCCAGCAGGGCGAGGGGCAACCACCGCCGCTCCATTCGCTCCGCCGGGCCAGCCCCGTGCCCGGCCCCCGCCTTAAGTACGGCCCCGCCGCCGCCCCGCCCGGCCCCGCGCCCCGCCCCGCGCACCGGGGCCGAGACACAACAACAACAACACGGGTGGCAAGGAGGGGGGGGGGGGTCGGCACCACGTACGGCCGGGCACCGGGCTGGGATACCCGACCCCGTCCCGTTCCCCTCGGGGGGGGTGGGATGCGGGGCTCGGAGGGGCAGGTTCTGCCCGGTGGGACCCGTGGTCCGGGGTGGGTAGGGGGGGGGGTGACCCCCGGGGTGAGGCATCAGGGCGATGGGTGATGCTGGTGCCCGCGGAAGGCGATGGGAACCCTGGGGGGCTCGGGGCAAAGGGGTCGAACCGTGACCTCGCCGCGGGGGGAAGGGCCGGAGGTGTGTTCCAGACACCTTGCACGCCTGTCTCGTCCCTCGCCGGGAGAACCCCCTTACCTGACGTGCCGGGGGCAATCAGGAGCCCTTGGGCAAGTGAGGCCGAGGGAGCTGCAGTGGCTGCCAAGAAGGGGGTCGGGACCGGGAGGGGCTGCGGGTGGCAAGGTCCCCCATCCTCCTCCCTTGCCCGAATCAGCTGCTTCTGTTCTGCTTCTGTTCTGCTCCAGCACCGGACAAACCCAGCACGCTTCCTGTGCCCCCGCTCCTCGTTTGCTCGATATTGTGAAATTCCCCTCTGTGACCCCCCGACGGAGGGTGGGGGGCTGCGGGGGCCGTGGGCGCTCTGCCAGCTGCCCGGCGGGGAAGCGCGGCGGTTCGCTATCTGCTCCCATCTGCCCCCAACACCGATCCATCCTTGTTAAGCCCGGCAGAGAGATGCTTTCGCCGCCGTGTTGTGAAGTGATAACTCAGCCGCATTTGCAAAACAACTTTCCTCTTGTTTATTACATAATGATCCATTGATTGTGGGTAATGTTGCATGCCCGCCGCTGCAGCCGTGCGAGGAGCGCTCCCCTGGCACGCTGGAGGGGTTCGGGCAGGCGCCGGCACCGCGGCTGTAACCGGAGCGCTGCTGGCTGCTCCGGCAGCCGAGGGCTCCCACGGGGCACAGGCTGTGGGGCTGGGTGCCCCACATCCCACACTCATCCCACACGCATCCCCCCGTGTCCTGGCCCCTCTCCACACCCGCAGCTCCCACGGGAGGGGGACCCGCTTCTTCCCTTTCATTCTCCCTTGTTGCAGCCAGGCCTGACATCATCCCCTGCGCTGTAATGACTGTGCAAGGCCTCCCGCTCCTGGGAAGCCGGTGCTGCTGTGGCTTGCACAGGGGAGAACCTCCTGGGAACACCCCTGGGCCCGCAGGCTGCCGGGATCAGAGAGCAGGAGCGAGGCACGCGCAAGCTCCAGGGCCGGGCACGGACGGACGGTGGTGGGAACTGGTCAGCGCTGCGGCTGCTTCCCACCCCGGGGTCCTGGCATCGCCCGGTGCTGCCCCCACCATGGCAGAGACCGGCTGTGCCTGTGCTGGGGAAGCGGGGCAGGGGGCTGTGCAGCCCCTGGCCAAGCCCTGTGCTGAGGTCACCCCCCTGTCAGGGCTGGTGAAAACCCTGGGGGGTAAGGAGCCTCCTGGATTGCCGTGCTGGATCCATCCCACGGGATTGGGATGTGGTTTCCAGTGCTGTCAGGTGAGGGAGGGCCTCTCCGGTCCCCTCCCCAGCCCAAGGGCAGTGCCACCAACACACAGGGCCAAAGCTGGGGAGCAAGACCACAGGTCCCAGTGTCACTGCCCCGCCTGACCCACAGCAAAAGGCAAAAGGGCAGTGACAGCATCAGTGGGAGGAAGAACAAACACAATATCCCCTGCTGGGGACAGCCCGAGGGACAATCTGGGGCTGGAGGATGCCCCATTACCTCCCTGTGCTGGAAGGACCCAGGTGGGGGAAGAGCAGCAGCAGGAACAGGGTGGGCACCCACCCGCAACAGCGCCAGCGGTGCTGGAGGTGGGGGGCAGGTGTACGTGGCCGAGGTCACACCGCGTGGTACGCGTGGGGCTGGGGACCAGCCAGGGTGACCGTGCGCCAGGGTGAATGCCCATGCAGGCAGGGCTCCTGCCACGCCGGCCGCACTCTGCGGGACAAAGGTGAAGCCGTTCCGTGCAGTAAACACTGGCAGTGGAGTGGCACGAGGCAGGTGGGGCCGAGCAGAGGCCACGGAGCTCGTGACAAAACCATTTACGGTTTCTCGGCTCAGGACACCCAGGTGTGCCCCAGCCCCTGCCCGGGCTGACGTCACCGGCCGTGTGGTTTGGGGGGAGGAAGAGCAGGCGTCCAGTCCGCGGGCAGGAGCGAAGGCCGTGGTGACGTGCTGTGCCGGCTGCGTGCAGCCCGGCAGGTAGGCACGGCCCGACGCCAGCCTGCGCGTGGCAGAGCCGCGTCCCCGAGGCTGGCTGGCCACACCAGGCCCTTACGCGTTTGGCCGGAGAGCGGGATGCACCCAGCCCTGCCTGGGGAGGATGGACGCTGCCGCGGGACGATGCGAAGCCTCCTGCGGCATGACCGCTCCAGGAGCGTGCCCCGTGCCCAGAGCCAGACCCGCTGTAGAAGCCCCCCAAGCAGGGGGCACCTGAGCCCCAGTGCAGGGGTCCCAACAAGGCCTTCCTCCTGCCTTGGGGCAGCAGAGTTTGGGGATCCTCTGTGCCAGCGCCCCAGGAGTCTCCCAGCTGGGCCAGGCTGCCCCTGGCATGCCACGCTGCACCCTGCCCGAGGGCACGGAGCAGAGCGGGGCTGGGTGGCTGGTCACCACCAAGCTGGCAGCGGTGCCACGCACATGCCAGGGGGCAGTGCCAAGGTCGAGGCAAGTGGCAGGAGGGATTTTGCAAGCAGAGCTCACCATGCCACATGGCGGCCAACCCAGTCCCCTGCTCCCCCCACCCCAATGCTGCCTCCCCAGCCCACCCTGCCACTTGCCACCAGCACAGCCCCGCACCGGGACTGGGGGGGACCGGCAGCATCTGGGGGGCACCCAGCCCTCATCAGCACTGGGTGATGCTGCCCCATCCAGCCCCTGGTCACGCCGCGCCCGGGCAAGCCCAGCATCAGCAGCTGGGTACTGGGGGCACCCCGAGTCCCTGGGGATGGGGACCCAGGTCAGAGACCCCGGCCCCACAGCGGGCCAGGCCTGCGGGAGCACGGGCAGGGACGGGGGGGGATGTGCGAAGCCCGACGCTGCCGGGAGCACTCGGAGGACCCGTCTGACGGGTTCGCCGGCTCTTCTCGCACCCGGACAAGCCCGGGCCGGCGGGACGCCTGAGCCACCGCCCAGCAGCTCCCGCTGGGGTGCGGGGAGAGCGGCAGCCTGGTTGTGATGCTGGGGGAACCCCCCCGCCCCCCAAGCTGAGGCCACGTCCACAGAGTGTCGGTCCCCACCCTGGTCCAGTGCTGCCTTCTGGAGAGAGCATCTTCTCCCACCCTGGGGATACTGGGACACCCCCCCCCCCCCCCATAGGGTGCAGGGTCAGGACCCACACGGGTGCTCCCCGCACCTGCCGAGGCTGTGGGGTGCTGGCCGTGGGGCTGGGTGCACCCCGCTCCTCCGTAGCCCCAGGAACACCCTCCCCACCTCAGATGGGTCCCTGGGTACCACCCCCTCCCCACGCATCCCCCTGCCCATCTGGAGGCACGGCGGGGGAGATGAAGGTGTCCCCGTCCCCCCCCCCACCCCAAGCCTGCACAGACAGGCGTGTGCCGGATCCCCCCCCGACGCCAGCAAGAGCTGGCATGCCCGGCAGAGCCAGACGCGCCAGGGGGGCTGATGTCGGGATTCCCACGGGGCTCTCCAGCACCCTGGGGTGGGGGCCCACAGCTGCTCGCCCCGTGCAGCCAGCGAGGATTTTCCTCTGCCCGCTCCTCCCGGGGCTGCTCCCAGCCACCGCACCCCAGCACCCCTTGGGGACATGTGCCAAGGGCCCCGCCCGCGGCCCCGTGCCACCCTTACCTGCGGGTGCTGCCTGATGTCCGTGCCATCCTCCCACGGGCACCACCGGGTCCCTGACAGAAGCTGGTGCCCAGGGGGTCGATGGGGAGCGCCCTGCATCCCCCCCAGGGTGCCCTCGCTGCCGAAGGCACCACGCCGGTGAGTGGAGCGGTCGAGCCTGGGGCTGGCAAGGCGGGTGGCATGGTGAAGGTTGGCACCTCGCTGCCCTCATCTGACCTCCTGCCCTGGCCAGGGCTCACCACGTTGGGCTAGCTGGTGGCCGGGCTGGTGGCCGGCCAGGAGAGCTGCATGCTGCTGTGACAGGGGTCAGGTTTTTTTATCCTTTTATTAATTTTTTTTTTTTTTTTTAATAGACTAAGAGCAGAATATGAAAATCACCAGCCAAAGCACTTGAAAAAAAGGTTGAGAATTGTTTTCTTTGTTTTGTTTTGTTTCGGTTTTTTTTTCCCCAAAAAGTGTCTGTGCGTTTGCATAGGTCGGGTCTTCACGGAAGACGAGGAAAATCCAACACGTTCAACTATGTACAAGCCAGCCCGGGGCCGGCACCGCTGCCTATGGTACAGTATAGATATATCTCTATAGTCGCTCTCTGTACAGTATGTATAGATCTCTATATAGGTATGTACAGGCTGCCTGGCATCTCTGCCCTCACCGGGCTCCCAGACCCAGCGCTGCCCCCCCCCAGCCACAGGGCACTGGGTGGGCTGCGGGCAGGATTCGGCGGGCAGGACTCCGCGTGCCGTGGGACGGTGTCGCTGGAAGGTGCGGTGCCCGTGGCAGCACCGAGCCGCATCCTCGCAGACGTGGCCGCAGCCCTTGGCAGGGTGAAGGGTTGGGGGGGGGGGGGGGGGCCCCCCCGGGGTGGGCCGGGGCGGGGGCCCCCTGCCCCAGGGGGGGGCCCTCCGGGCGGGGGGGTGACGGGTGGTCCTGCGGTTGTTCCCCGCTGGGTCTCACGAGGGGCAGCAGGTCGGGGGGTCCCCGCTTGGCAGAGCCACGCTGGCCGGGTCCCCGCCAGCACCGGGAGCTAGGAGGCCAGCAGCGTCATGAGGAAGAGCGCGGCGGCCACGGCCAGGGGCAAGTGTTCTCGCTTGGGGCTGGTACCACTGATGCTCTTCTCCAGCTTGGGCATCTCTGGGTTGAAGTTTTCTGTGGGGAAGAGCGAGAGGGTGAGGGTGGCACCAGGGAGGTCCTGAACCCCCCACCCCTTGGCTGGGGCTGTCCCGTGGGTGGAGGCAGGGGGTACGTGGCACTGCGGGGCTGGGGGCTCTGCCTGACTCACCCAGGTCCTCGATCTTCACCTCGGGCCGCAGGGTGAACTGTGGCAGGGTGGGTGCCAGCTTCTCCCCGGAGTGCGACGCTGCAAGAGGGAGAGAGGGGACGGGAGGGGGTCATGCTCCCTGGCCTCCTTGTGTTGCAGCCCCCCCGGGATGGTTGGGGCGCCCGGGAGGGATGAGGGGCCCTGCAGCAGGTCTTGCCACCCCCTGCTCCCCCACAGCCCCCGGGGTGGACACGGGGGTACTTACTGGAAGCGCAACACACAAACACCTTCATCTTCAGGCAGGCCCGGCGGTGGTTGTGGGTTGGTGTGGCTGCAAGGCAAGAGGGGATTGGGGTGGCCCCGCAGTGGGTGAGCCCAGCCCTGGGCACCCAGGGGCTCAGTGGGTCTGGGTATGGTGGGGTCTGGCCCTTCCTGGGGGTGTGCTCTGGGCTGGGGGTGAGCAGCAGCACCCTCATCCTGCGCCTGGAAGCTGCGCCCTGTATCAGCACCCTGTGACCCCGGATCCTGCATCAGCATCCTGCATCCTGCATCAGCATCCTGCATCCTCCACCAGCGCCCTTCGGCACCCCCACCCTGCACCAGCCCTCCACACCCCCCATCTCATCCCTGCATCACAACAGCCCCCCCTACACCCCCAACACTCCCCGCAGCCCCTTCCCACCCGACACCCTCATCCCACAGGGTGTCCACTCCTGCGGGGCACCTTCAGCTTCCCGGCCAAGGGTGCGGGAGGGGGTTGGTGTGGAGGGTCCTGGCCAGCGTGGGGATGCGGAGGGACCCAACTGCCCGGTGTGGGGTGGGACACAGGGGACCCAGCCAGGGCCGGGAGTCTGCCTGGGGGTGGGGGAGGGGGGGATCCCACCCTGGCACCCCACGTACAGATGTAGTAGTACTCCTGCCCGGCGCGGAACTCGTAGCCCAGCGAGAAGGCACTGTAGCGCTGGAACTTCTCCGAGAACTTGATGGGGCTGTGGGGTGCGTGGGGCCGGTTGCACTCCCAGCGCTTGAAGCCCTGGCTGGTGTTGCAGGTGCGGTAACCCTCGGCGTTCACCATGTAGAGCACGTACTGCTCCAGCCGGTGCTCGGGCACCGAGGCGTTGTAGTGCGGGCAGTAGATGTCCAGGTAGTCGTTGACGTTCACCTGCACCGTGTAGCCCTCCCGACGCAGGCTGCAAGGGAAGGGGGGGGGACAGGGGGTCAGGGACACCTTCCCAAACACTGTCCCCCTCCGTGAAAGGGATCCAGAGACTGGAGAATGGGCAAGTCCCAGAGTGAGGACTCCGAGGGGCAGCGGTAGCCCCCTGCTCAACCTCTAACCGGAGCCCCCATCACCCAGGGGCCCCTGCAGAACCCTGCAGTCCTCTGAACCTGCAGAATGGCACCAATGTCTTGGGGGCATGGGCCAACCTGGGGTGGGAGAGACGCTGCTGCTACACGAGCCAAGCCACATGCACGGGTGCGATGCCTACGAGAGCTGGCAACATCAAGGAGGTTGACACAGAACAGACAGAGCGACCCGGGCACGAGGGTGATGGGCATCAGGGTCCAGGGGCCCTGTGGGATTCAGCTCCTGGTCCCCAGTGCCTGCTGGGTGCTCAGCAGGGCACGGGGCCCCGCTATTCCCCAGCTCCAGCAGCCTAGAGCCGACCCACCGCAGCTGCCCACCGTGGCCCCAGCCCCGCCACGCGCCACGGCTCAGAGAAAGGATTTCTCACCCAGCTCTGGCTAATCCCGTTAGTTCGTTAATGCCGTAAAGGTTGGCCCTGGGGGAGCCTCATTTACATTGATTAGGAGCAGCAATCCCCTCAGATCCACTCAGGAGAGGCTCCGTTGGCTCCTAATCCGCGCCCGATGGAAATCCCGGCCGCGGTAATCCTCGCCGCCGCGCTGACCCACTGCTCCTGCCAATTAATTACCAGCCAGCGCTGCGAGGTGCTGGCTCTGTACCCAGCTGCCGTGGCAGCACCAGACCCTGACCGGACCTCGCTCCTCTGCCCAGCTCAGCACCGGTGCCACCTCCCTGCACCGTGCCAGTGCAGACCACCCCCCAGGCTCCCTTGGTATGTGGACCGCAGCATCCCGGCACGTGTGGTGGATCGCACCGGCTCGCAGCCCCTTAGCTCGCTTGTCAGAGCCAACCTGGATCCAGAAGCCCCTGACCCAGCACTCGGGACCCCTCACCCTACGGGAGGTCCCACCACCCCACCCCGGGGCCCTGCCTGCGGTGGAACCGGCTGCCTGGGTCTCGCCGGCAGGGCCGGGCAGGGCTGCGCGTGCTGATGCCCCACCCTGCACAATCACCCCCGGCACTGTTTGGGGAGCCCCGGCACCCCGCCAAGGCCCACGGCACCCCAGCACCCAGCACCCCACCAGAAGCCATGTGCCGGAGGGAGAACCAAAGGGGAACTCGGTGTCCACCGGCTACAAGGCAACCGCGTGGCACTGCCACCCTGCCTGGCACCAGCGGCCGTGGGGGGTCGACAGCAGAACTCGTCCCCCCACGGGGCAGGGAGTTCAAGCCCACGCGGCACCTCCCTCGCCACGCAGCCGCTATTCCTTGGCCCAACCCGGCGCTCGCCGGGCCGCCGGGCAACTCTGCCAGCAAGGTGCTGAGGCAGCCACCCTTGCTCCGCAGGGTGCCGGGACCTTTCATCTTCCCCCTTTGATGTGGTGGGAATGAGGGGGGGGGGGGAGGTGGAGAAAAAGGCTTGTTATTAAAGAAATGGCCCCGAGGAGAAAATTGCAATTAACTCAGTGCGGGATGCAGGATGCTGGCGTGCCCGGAGTGGGCTGCCCCACACCGGGGTGGGCACTGGCACCTGGTGCTCCTCCTGGCACGGCTGTGGCTGTGCCAGGGGACTGAGGAACCGGAGGAAGCTCGTTCCCCGGGATCAGCCCCAGGTCTCTGCACCCGTGGGAGTGACACTCGGCTCCACCTCCTGCACTGCCAGGGGAAACCCTGGGCTGGGATGCCAGGGAGCTGAAACCTGCCCTTCCCCTGTGGCATCCAGCTCTGAGGCACAATCCCTCCCCCCAGGACCCCGCACTGGGGCTCATTAAGAAGCGTGGCTCCTGATAAACAGCTTTGCTAACGAGCGCTGCCCCGGGAGGCACCAAGGTCTCCCCCAGGCTGGGACACACCAGCACCACGGAGTCCCATCCTGTGCCATCACTGGCGGGAGGGGCTGGTGAACAGCCCCAGATGGGTAGAGCCACGGAGCCACCAGGGCCCGGGCCACGTCCAGGGCATTCTGTCAGCAGCCTTGATCACAACACTGTCCTTGCCATGCTTGGTTCTTGCGCCTTGGCTTCCAGTCTCACGGATGCAGAGCAGTGCCCCGTGCAGCTGGATGCCCCCGAACCCCAGCAGCCCCAGTGTCATCGCTGGAGCACCCTGAGCTCTGCCCGTGGCACCATCCAGCAGCACAGGGCAGGCAGAGCTGCATGCCCAGCCCCAGCAGCGGTCAGAGAACCCACAGGCCCTGTCTTTGGGCAGAAGGACAGGAACAGACACCCAGAGAGAGGGTCTCAGGCTCCTTCCTCACCAACACCCACCCCAGAGCGGGCATGGGCTGCTCAGTCCCTGCCAGCCCCCGCAACCACTGGGAAGTCCCAGTGACAGGAGACCCGGGTCAGGACGAACACCCTGGCCTCCCCGTCAGCCGTGGCGAAGGTGGCAGGGCACGGTGGGCTCTGGCAGTGCCCGAAGGGTTAAGCGCAGGAGCAGAACGGGCAGCATCACTTCTGCTCGACTGCATTTTTAGAGCAGGGCTTTGCAAAGCAGTGGTACCTTCCAGCAGCCTGTCGAAGCTGGACAGATGAATGTCCCCTGGCAGAACCATCCTGAGCTCAGGCTGGGCTCAGCGCCCACCGGCCCCGCACCGGCGGGACCCCGGCTACCTGGCAAGCCGCAGCCGCTGGTGAGCTGGGCGGCCGCTCTGCTCCCATCTGCTGTGATAAATCTGGGCTGAGCGCCGCACGCTCGCTCGCTCATGCACTGCTAGGGAGCGCCTGGTGCACTGCAGCACGCCCCAGCAGCAGCCCAGACCCCCGCCCGGACCCTGGGTGCTGCGGAGCCTTGGCATAGGAAAAGCCTGGAGAGCGGCAGGGTCAGAGCTGGGCTCAGCATCCCATGTTGGTGATGCCATCGGTGGGGATCGGAGCCGTGCTGGGCATTTCTTGCTGTGGGTAACGGCACGGTGCCCCCCCCCCCCCCCCAGCACCGGGTGCCAGGGCGGACGCTTTCCCCCCAACAGCCCAGCCAGGCCCTTTGTTTGGCTCCAGCAGCTTTGCCCTTTTGGCACATCCGGGGCCCATCGATCAAGCCGGGGAACAAAAAAGTGCCATTGATTTACGCCGTCCCCTTCCAGTCGCTCCGCGTGACGGCGAGAGGCGAAGGCACATCGATCGCCGCGGCCGGTCAACCCCGACGGACGGAGGGATGGACAGACGGACCGTCCGCCTGCGCCCACCCCTCAGCCACGGGGGAGATGGGCAGCTCAGCCTGTGCCCCCCTCCCCGTGCCAACCCTCCCCACGCAGCCAGCGCTGCACAGTCACGGCGCCCAGACGGCCGCGCACACGCGCGCTGGCTCGGCAGACAGCGCCTGCGACGCAGCCCACGCGCACGGGTGGCACGGCACGGCCCCCCCTTTCCACCAGCAACCCCCCCTCTGTCCTCCCCACAAGTCGCCTGGCGCAGCCGCAAGGTGCGGGTGCAAAAGGCATCTCCAGCACACGGTGTCCCTGGTGCCACCCCCACTCAGGGAACGGGGAATCGGAGCTCCTGGGGAGACGGGGGCTGCTCCCCGGGGATGTGGCCGCCGGCAAAGGCACCGTGGTGCCATGGAGCAGCGTCTACCCGGAGGTGATGGGCACAGCCCTTTGCCAGCACCCTGGGTCCCCAGCATCGCCCTACAGGTGCTCCCGCACCCCCTGTCTCTATCGACAGCCACATGATCCCTTAAATCCCCGCTAAAGCCCGTACATTCCTGCTTTGCTAACAAGATCAATGAGGTTTCTAATTGGGTTTTAATTAAACCATCAATCTGCAACCAGTGACTCAATTGCCAGCCTGGGCAGGAGCGGGTGGCCCCGGCCCTGTTGCACCCCGGGACAGCCTCCGCACCCTGATGCCACGGCCCCTTCTCCCACGGGAACCCCGTGGGCCCTGGCCACGCTGCCGGGCTCGGTGCCGCCCGGCACGGTGACTCACGGGGCACTGCACCCTCTGCCCCCGGGCAGCAGCTCCCGCCAGCACCATAACCAGCACCCAGGAGTGGCTGGGGGTTCTGCACCACACAGGCCCCATCCTGGGGGGCACAGCCGTGGGGCAGGGGGCAGCGGAGCCCCCCCAGCCCACTCCCAGCGGGGCTGGGTAATCGGCCCGAGAGGTGTAACCAGCACCATACCCACCTGCCAGCCCCATAGCTGGGCACAACCCCGCAGCGGGGCAGGGAACTGCCCCTCGCCAGGCACAACTGCCCCGTGCCCGGCAGCGCTTCCCACCGGGTACCCCTGGGACCCACGGGGGAGTCCCTCCTGCCGTCCCCATCCCCACGGGCACCAGCAGATGTGACGGAGGGATCTGGCCGGGCAAAGCCCCGGTGTTGTGGCAGCCCCAGAGGACCCGGGAGCCCGGGCACCCCCAGGCCCCGCCGGCGGGCACAGAGCAGGGACGTGGCTCCTCTACAGCGTGAGACGCTCCCCTGGGAGAGGCTGCTCCACGCAAGGGCTCTCGAGAGCCCGCTCCAGCTCTCGCCGCCTGGAACACAAAGTCAGGTAGATAAAAGCCGCCTTCGAGAGGCGAGCGTGGCAGCAGCGCCAGAGCCTGGGGGGGCCGAAGGCGATGCCAGGTCCTGCCCGTGCACAGGTGGGTTCCAACCTGCCCGCCTCAGCCGGGCACCAGCACCCTCGGTCCCTGCACCAGAGCCAGGGGCATTGCACAGCTCACCCCAACCTGCTCTGGGGGGCTCCCAGGGGCCACAGCAACATCTGGAGGGGGACCTGGCTGTGTTTGTGCCCATGCACAGGGACCAAATGCTCTCCTCACCTCAGCTTTCAGGACACCCTGAATGGAGGTGGCATCCTACACATACTGGCTTGCCAGGGCCCAGCCCAGATGGGGGCACCCCTAGGAGACCCTGGCTGCACACCATGGGGCACCCCAGGGATACAGTCCCCCCCCCGAATTGCCATCACTGAGTGGAATGTGGACACCTCGCTCTTCGCCCAGTGCCACCACGCCTGTTCCCAGCAGGAATCTAGAGAGGAGGGCAGGGACTGGCCAAGGATCATCCCGTGCCCTGGGGCTTGCTGGCTGCCACCAGCGGAGATGATGGGACAGACAGCAAGCCCAGCCCAACCAACGGCCTAGCTGAGCAGGAGAGGGCACCTCTGCTGCCCAGAGCCTCGGAACCCACCTTCACACCTCCCCTGGGCTTTGCCATCAGCACCCCAAACACACTGCAGGATGCGTGCCCTGCCAACTCGGTGGCCCTCCTGGCCAACCGGCACCACCGGCCATCCACCACGGTGGCCAGGGACTGGAGAAACATGGCCATGTGCCCAAGGAGGAAGAGCCACTGCCAGCACCCTACTCCCCAGGGCACCGCCAGGACGTCGGGTGCTGCGAGCGGGCTCTGCGGGGCAGACTCTCGCCCCATCCTCCTGCCAAGGGGGCCGCAGGGGTGCCCGAGATGGCACAGCGGGAGATGCGATAAATGTCTGGGGTGCCTGTCGCAACCCCCGAGGAGCTGCCCACAGCTGAGGCTGTCGGCATCCCCCCCCCTCCCCAGAGAGCCCCGCGGGGCCGCGCGGGGCTTGTTTATTGCTCTGATTGCAGCGAGGTTGCTGGGATTTGCAGGCTGCGGCCCAGGGAGCCTAATTCCCCCCATAATTTATCTAATCCAGACACTTCGCCGCGCGGCTATAATTGTGGCCGAGCTGCCGCACTGCCTAACAATAAATATCAGAGCTCCGGAGTCCCTGGGACACGTCTCTGCCGCAGCCGCCCCCACCGCGCCGCCCGTGCCCTGAGCCGGACGCTCGCAGCCGCGCCAGAGACGCGTGCGCAGCGGGCACGGGCGTCTGGCTGCGACACCCCCGGCTTGGCGTGGTGGGTGAACCACTGGCACCCCCTCCGCCCCGTCCCCTGGGAGGTGCCAGGGCAGTGCCAGGTTACGGCACACGGCTACAGGCGATAGGGTGGGGAGAGGCGGCCCTTCGGTGGTAGCAGGGCGAGCGGTGGGGGTGAGGGTGGTGCCCACCCGTCGAGGTCCCAGCAATGTCACAGCGTGGGGACGTGGCCGGTGGGTGAGCTGGATCCAGCCGGAGGAGCAGGGCACGGGGGGGATGCCCGAGTGCGGCGGGGCGAGCCGAGCGCCTCGCCATTGTGCTGCGCCTCGGCACGTCGCACACATGCACAATTTATGGGGCCCGAGCTTCCGCCTGGCGACACAATCTCAATGGGAGGGGAAGGAGCTGCCGGGGGACACTCACTCCCCACACAAAGGGGTGCAGGGGCGGGGGGGAGCCCGAGGGAGCCCCGGCACAGATGGGTACCGGGGGATGCTCCGGCTGGGCACACGTCCCCGCCACACCCCTGCACGCTCACATTGGTGAGGGAAGGGGAGATGGGCGATTGCAGTGGGCGCAGCTCCCCGATCCCTGCGGAGGGGACCCCAGACCCGCCGCAGACTTGCAGCCCCTCTTCCCAGGGGGAGCCCAGCGCAGCTGTGCCCATCGTCACCCCAAAGCCGGCACGGTGCCCACTCCCCCTCTGGGCACGGCTGTGCCAGCCCCAGGTGTGGGTGCCACGCAGCCGGGTAGCCCCCCGCGGAGGGGGTAGGTCAGGGCGCAGCCTCCATCACAAGGTACGAGAGAGGTGTCGGGGGGGCAGTGCCCACCACCCTCCCGTGCTCCCGGTGCCCGTGAGCGCGACGGCGGTTTCCACACCTCCACTCGCCACGGCCAGAACGCCCCCGCACGTCCCCCGGGAGACCCCGGCCCCGCCGCCCTCGGCTGCTAACCCAGGGCTGGCAACGCTGCCCGGCTGAGCTCGGGGAAGGATGGGGGGGGGGG
>JANVCC010000123.1:736240-751777 GCA_025345505.1 Todiramphus chloris collaris | reverse complement strand
GCCGCCGCCCCGGGGCCCGCCTGCACCGGCACCGGCATCAGCACCGGGCGGAGGGGAGCGGGGGTCGCGCCGGGCTCGGGATGCTGGATCCCCGCGGATGGGGTCACCGGGGCCGGTTCCTGCCGGGATCAGGTGCCACCGGGGGTCTCACCGCCGCTCCCGCGGTTGACGGCACTGGGGACGCGTCCCGCTGACACCGGGGGTCTCACCGGGACCCCCGTGGGTGGGGCCACCAGGGCCAGGTCCCCCTGCCACCGGCGTCTCATCGGGTGGGAGCGCTGGGGCTTGGGGTGCTGGCCCCCGGGGTCCGTGTGGCTGGCAGAGCGGGGGGTGGGGGCGCAGGGCCCCAGAGGGTCCTCGCAGCGCTGCTGCCATGGGGGTCACCTGTGTTCCCAGGAGGGTTTGGCCACCCCAGGGGCGCAGGAGCGGGTGGCAGGGTGGGCACCCAGCCACTTGCATGGGCAAGCTGGGGCCAGCGTGCCAGGGCAGCCTGGGTGCCGGCAGAGCACAGCCACGGCGCTGGGCTCTCCCATCTGCCCCCTCCTGCCCCAGGATCCTGCACGTGGCTGAGTACCCACCCGTGGGGCCGTTCTCTTGCTCTTCCCACGACTCTGCCTCTTTTACCCCCAAGTGTCTGTGGGGCAGAGGCACTCAGGGAGCTGATGGCATCCATGGGCACGGTGGGTGCTCCTCAGGTGCCCGTCCCTACCGACCATGTGGGAAGGGATTGAGGTGGGTGCCAGCTCCAGCCACCCGTCCTCGGCAAGATCCCTTAGCAACTGCCGTGTGGCACTGCCCGGCGGTCCCGTGTGCCAGGTGATCCACGCCCCAGCACACGTGTGCACACACGAGCACGCTCACACCAGCGCACACACGCAGCTCACCAGGAGCTCCCATGAGGGAGCGCGCCGGAGCGTGTGCACGCTGCTGGCACCGGCCCGACAACCCCTGCGCTGGCACCGCCGGCTTCACACATGACCTGGAGATTTGACCGCCCCAGGAGCTTGCAAACGAAACCAGGAGGCTATCGAAACCCTGGCTGGGCTCGCTGAGCCGGCCCTGGCTGCTCCTGTCGGGAGCCACCTCGCTGGCGTGGCGAGCGTGGCCGGGGCGGCGTGGGACCGAACGCGTCGTCCCCTCATCCCGATGTCCCCACCGCCCATCCACAGCGGTTCCCAGGCCCGGGCAGTGTAGCCCTGGGCTTGAGGAAACTGCTGCCCGGTGCCAAGATCGTGGGGGTTTCCTGGCTCCCCAAAGCTGCCGAGGGAGCTCAGGGTGGGAGCAGAGCTGCTCCCCCGCTCAGGGTCCCTTCTCAGGCTCCCCAGCACCCCTGCGGATGTGCGGATGCATCGAGGGGATGCAGCCAGAGCCTGGCCGAGGCTCCCCCAGTCCCACTTAGTGCCATGGGGGGGTCTGGGGCTTGAGATGTCCATGGCAAGGCTGTGCCCTACCCGCCCAGCCCCCGTGCACGCTGGTGGCATTGAGGGCCTGACCCAGCCCTGCCAGGAAGGGGGAGGGGGCTGGCGGAAGGGCCCAGAGGACCAAAAAAGCCTCTATTAATTATTCATCCTGAGAAGTGAAGTGAAGAAAACACAACACGTGGAAAAGGGCTCTGGCTGGCCCAGTGGGGGTGGAGGCGGGGGGGTACTGGGGGGGGCAGAAGGAGCTGCCGGGCCTCGGGCACCCAAGGTGCCAGGGTGCAGCACTGGTGGTGGCAGCATCTCCCTCGCGGTGCACCCTGGGGCTGGGGCATCCCGGGGGGGCTGCGCACCTCTGGAAGGTCCCAGCGGCACCGCGCTGCCACCATGGAAACGCCTTGGCTCGGCAAACCCATGGCAACACACACCTCCACATGGAAACCCCCCGCTCATGGCAACGCGCACGCTGCCGCCGGCACCCGCTCGCTGCCACGCTCGCTTTGGGGGGGGGGGGGTGGGGGAACGGGGACACGACCCCACCCCGGGGCACCCAAACATGTGGGGCTATGGCATCATGCACCGAGTGCTCCCGCGGGGATGGAGGGGCCGAACGCACGCTGAGCATCACGGTGTGCACGCACTCGTGGGTGCCAGCACCCACTAAGCATCATCCCCGGGGCTTGGGGGACAGAGCCCAGAGGTGGCATCCGACACACGGGAGGGTTTGGTTGGGTTTTGCTGACCACAGCAAGAGATGGTGCCCGTGATGGGGACGCCCGGAGGACGCTGCCAGCTGGGTGGCTGTGATCTCAGGAGGACACAAGAGGCCTCGAGCTCTCGAGGAAGCAGTCCTGGTTCCTCCCCATTTCCATGCCCCCCCCCCAGTCTCCTCCACCCCCTGTGCCCGTCGTGCCAAGGACCAGCAGGTTTCTGCTTCAAAGCAGGTGGGACCAGAGCGAAGCCCCCCTCCCTCCAGCTGCATCAGGCAGCCACTGGCACCAGCCATGGTGCCCACGGTGGCCAGAGCGGCGTGGGCGCAGGGGTCCTGCCAACTGCCTGTGCCCAGCGCAGGGCAGGGGACCCGCTTCACCCGCCCTGGTTAATATTTAACCGCAGCTTCCTGTGACAGCATGTCGCAACCGCAGAGCAGAGCCGGCATTCAATAAATCATCGCGGCGGGCTGGGAGCTGGGCGGGGGGAGAGGGAGGGGAGATGGGGGGGGGGGGGGGGCAGCAGTGGAGCAGCGCCCAGCCGAGCGAGAGGGGGAGCCGATAAATAATTCATTAAATAAATAAACATGGCGAGAGCACAGGGAGGAGGCAGGAGTGTAACCAAGAAAGGGCTCGGTGAACGTGGGCATGAAATATTCACCAGCCACACCTACCCGGCCCTCGAATGCGCTGAGCTCAGGGCTCCTGACCTGCCAGCGAGAGCCAGGTGCTGGCATCTGTCCAGCCGGACACGGCAGAAACACGCCAACAGCACGCAGAGCGGGTGGCCGGGGCCACGGGGCCACGGCACCCAGGTCAAGCAGCAGGTAGCCAGTGGTGCCAGCACATCTGCACGGAGCTGAGCAGCCCCCCGGCCCCTGCCAGCTCCTCCTGGCAGCAATTCGCTGTACAAATTGGGCAGCCCCGCGCTGGCACTCGGGCACTCTGCCGTCCTGCCAGGCGGCGGGTCTGGCCGGCACGCCTGGAGCGGGCTCGCCGCGCACCCGTGGGCTCGCAGCCACCCTGCTCCTGGCTGCCCCTTTCCTTTTTTATCCCTGCTTTGGTCTTTAAATTTGAATGAAGGCCTCACGGATGGTCGCACCGCGTCAGCATCTCGGCGAGCACCGGGCGAGCGCTGCCCCAGCGAGGCTGTGGGGTGCTGAGCCCCACCACACCGGAGGAGGGGGGGGGGGGATGCTCGGCCTGGAAGCATCCCATGGGAGCTCCCGGGGCTGGGTTTGGAGCGGTGGTGGCACTTTCTGCAGTGAGGATACGGCACACGGGATGTGAAGATGGGTGGCAGCGCCAGCTGGCCACCAGACCACCTCCCTGGTGAGCCACAGGTCCAGCCAGAGGGAGACCTCACTCTGGGTGGGGGAGCAGGAGGTGAGCCCCGCCATGCAGATGGACATGGGGTTGATTCGTTAATTAGCACCTCAGTGGCTCGAGTTAATTGATGGCAGAGCTTGATGGCATGGCATCGCAGAGGAGGGTTAATTGCCAACACAAAGCTGCCAGCAGCCCGGCTGCAGCCGCGATCAGGCGGCTCTGGCGGGTGGCAGCGGCAGCGCAGAACGCGGCTGTCAGAGGAAATCAGCTTCCTCGCGGAGCTGCTGGATGAAGCCAGGCATGGCTCCCGGCCCCAGAACCCTCCAGCCCCGGGCTGGATCCTGGCTCTGGGGCTGCTCCTGCTGCCCGCTGGGGAGGAAGCCGTAGGGTCCCTGCCCTGGGCGCCAGACGCCTGCTTGCCGGAAGCCTGGCACCGGCAGGCTCCGCCGTGCCAAATAATCACAGGATCCCAGAATTGCGTTAGGGGTTGGAAGGGACCTCGAAAGATCGTCGAGTCCAACCCGCCTGCCAGAGCAGGGTCACCCAGAGCGGGTCAGACAGCAGCAGATCCAGGTGGGGTTGGGATGTGTCCAGAGCAGGAGACTCCACAGCCTCCCTGGGCAGCCTGGGCCAGGCTCTGGCACCCTCACCATGAGAAAGCTTCTCCTGATGTTTCTATGGAACCTCCTGTCTTCCAGCTTGTACCTGTTGCCCTGTGTCCTGTCATCAGATGTGACTGAGCAGAGCCCGGCTCCATCCTCCTGCCACCCGCCCTTTACATATTTATCAACGTTAATGAGGTCACCCCTCAGTCTCCTCTTCTCCCAGCTCCCTCAGCCTTTCCTCCACAGGCAGACATTCCACTCCCTTCAACATCTTTTTGGCTCTGTGCTGGACACTTCCGAGCAGTTCAAGTGGGTGTGGGGGTACCCAGAGGTGCCAGGTGGGAGGTGCAGGCAGCCAGCTCCTCATGGTCCCCCCTGGCACATGGTTGTGGCACTAGCGGGTGATCCCAGGTAGAAGAAACAGGTCACACACCCCTCTCATTTTAGACCACCCTGAGGCACCGTGGGTGCCGGACTGGGGTGCCAGGGTCCCAGCTGCCCCCCCCTGCCACATCCCATGGCCTGGCAGCCCACGCGTTGGCAAGAGGGGCTACCTGGCAGGAAGCGCCTGAGTCAGCAGCCGGCACCGGGTGACTCAGCCGGCTCCTCTCCTCCCCTCCTGCGTGGCAAAGCTCCCTCCCGGCCTCAAGATCACTCCAATATCATCTGCCAGTGGTAGCCCCAACCTCACTGGCCCCAGCCCAGCCCCTCCTGCTCTGCTATGGCAAGGTTGTGCCACGAGGGCAGTGCCAGGAGGGAACCATCCGGTGTGGGCAGGGGGGAGCAGGGTGGAGGCTGGCACCCGGCCCCATTACAGCACAGCAACCACAGCTCCCCAGGGAGGGGACAAGGGCATGGGGATAGATTTGCAGCCACCAGCCCCAGCACTCAGCTCCACACTGGCCTCGTCCCTGCCCACCCCGGAGCCTGGTACCCCGCTCCCCCTGGCTGTCCTGCCCCGCTGTCCCCTTCACGGTGGCTGCAGGAGCTGCACCAGGCACCGTCTGGACCACTGACTGCCTGGACCCCATCAGAGCCGGGCACACGGCACGGGCGGTGAGCAGAGAGTCGATGGAGAGCCAAGCACGGGGCTGATGGTGAGCGTGGCTGGGCCATGAGGAGCCACCAACACCATAAAATGGTGATGGAACCAGTGGGACTGGCCCGCAGTGGCAGGTTGGAGCTGGAAGAGGATGGTGGTGCCAGAGCCCCCACCAGTTCCGCCCCATGCCTGGTGGTGGATCTCCGCTCTGCCCGTTACCCGTGCCTAAGTGACGTTAATCCGATCGCGGGGTGACGGGCAGCATCAATATCCGGCTCCCGCCACGCATAGATCACATCGCAATTAGCAACGGGAGCACAGAGATGGAAGGGGGGGGAATGGGGGGTGTGCCAGGCTGGGGGTGATGGGATAGGTCCCTGCTGTGGCCCGCCCCAGGTTGTGCCCGCGCTCCTATCCTGATGCTGTAGGCAGAAGTGCCAGGGGAACTGCAGCCCCTCGGTGCCTCGGTCTGGGGATGGATGCAGAGGTCTGGGGGGGGGACATGGGAGCCATCCTAGGGATGACGTTAAGCTCAGCACCGTGGGGCTGCTCCAACCCTGTGCAACCAGCTCTGGCATTGCCCACCCCACCCCAGCAGTGGGTGACCCCCCTCCAGCCTAGGCTGGGTGCACGCGGTGATCCCGCTCCGCTGCACCCTTGGTGCTGAGCAGAAGTATGGGGAAGCCAATAAGCTAATAAACTTGGGGGGCAGGGGGGAAGAGGAGGGGGCTCAGAACAAAAGATGAGGGAACAGAAGATTTCAGGGTCTGAAATATTCATCAGGCTTGACGTGGGGCCCGTGAGCGCTGGTGTGGGGTTCGTTTAATAATGCAATGCTTGTTAAAGGCTCCCGAGAGGGGCCGGGGGCACGGGTGCCCGTGGCTCTGCCCTTGCCTGAGATGCAGCAACCCAGCGAGGACCACAGTGGAATCGAGTGGTTCCCTCTGCCAGCTGCAGCCACCCCAGCCTCATGCTGCAAGCCTGGTGATGCCACAGGACCAGATGCTGGGCAGGGAACAGAGCAGGAGGTGCCAGCAGCATCACCTGGGCACGGTCAGCGGAGCACAGAGTTGCTGCGTGGGATGTCCTGTGCCACCAACACTTGCCACCCAGGTGGGGTGGCAGAGGACCCAGGGTGGGTGCGCTGTCCCTGAAGCAGGTGCCCAGCTACCCTGTCTGGGCCAGGTCGAGGGATGCCATGCCCGGGGACAAGTGTGGCCCTGTGCCCCCAAGCAGGGCGATGCATTGCGACCGCTAAATAATTCAGCGCATCAATCCGCCTCCCGCCACGCCTGCTTCTGACCATGGACCAGCCACACCGGGCTCCTGCAGCCACCAGGACCTGCTTGTCCCTGGGCAAGGACTGGCAGGGACCTGGGAGGTTGCCCACTGGGCACACCAGCCCCACGCCAACTGCAGCCAGCTGCTGGGCAGGCAGCACAGAGCGCTCGGGCGGTTAACGAGGTCTTTGCCAGGGGAGCTTGTTAGCAGCCTGGTGATCAAAGGAACACGGGGCGGATCAATGAACCCGGGGAGCAGGCACAGAGGCAGCATGAGGCTCCTGTGCCACGGCCCCTGGCACGAGGGTCTCGCTGCGAAGGAGACTGCCAGCCCTCCCCCCCCCGCCCAGGGGCTCACCTTCACCCTGTGCCCAGGCATTCCATCTGCAGCTCCAGTCCATTGGCATCCTCCCAGCTGGATACACACCTAGAAGGGACAGATGGGTGGCAAGAGCTGGGCACCCCTTGCCTTTGTGAGCTACCCCTTGCTGGGGCTGCGTGGTGGTTTAACCTCTGCTGGCAGCTGAACACCACGGAGCTGCTCATCCACCACCTCCTGCCCCAGCTCCACATCCCCTCCTGTGGGATGGGAAGGAGGAGGCAGAGGAAGAAAAGAAGGCGAGACCCCGTGGGTTGAGATAAGAACAGTTTAATAACACCAAGAGAGAAGAAAACAACGGCACTAACGATAGCACGAACGAAATGATGGGCAGAGCGAGTGATAGAGACCGAGAGGCTGTACCTGTGCCCAGGGTGCCACTTTCCCTGCTCCAGCCACACTGAAGACAGTAGAACTCAGACACCCTGACCTCGGGCCAGCCCTTCCCTTGTATCGGATCACGACTCGGTGTGGTGCTGGCTGTCCCATTGGCTGGCTCCGTAGTTTATCCGATAAACTGGTGATAATTAACCTGAGCCAAACCCAGGACAGGCCGCGATGAAACCCTGACATCCAGTCCCACTGCCAACCCTCACAGCACCCACTCCAGGCACCCTCGGAAGATGCTGCCCTGGGTGGGCACCAACCCCACCCCCCCATCACCATCTGGGTGCCCCGGGAACACCGCACTGGGGGTAACACCGGTGAGGGGCAAGAGGATGGGAGGCTCAAAACCCAAGCGGGAGCCCTGCTGCCCACGTGTCCTGGTGCAGATCCCACGCTGCCAGCCCCGTGCCCAAGGATCCAGCGAGGGTGCCAGCACAGGGACCCCAGGGCCTGGCACAACCGGCCCCAGCGCCGCGGGCCCTTAGTATGCAGCAGGTGCAGGCAGCGCCGACGGAGCTGGCAGATGAGTCGTGCTGCCGCTGCAAGGGCAGCTCCTGCCCATCCCAGCTCTGGCACAGCAGGATTATTGTCCATCAGGATTACAGCGGGCTGAGGCGGGGGGTTGAGGCAGCTCTGCCCAGATGCTGCTGGCACCCTGGCACGCTCAAGGGCACGGGCGGATGGGCGCAGGCGGGGATGGACGGACACCCCAGCAACCGTAGCCCTGGATGTGCAAAGCCACCAGTGCCCAGGCTGGGGAGCGCGCACCCCACGCTCACGGTGCCCTCTCTGCTGTGCCAGCTGCCACCCTGGCCCCGGGCCAGCAGAGATAAGTGGTGGTGCCCTCTGCTCTGACCCGGCACTGGGAATCAGCCAGCAGAGATTCAGCTGCCTAACTGGCACCCAGACCCACGGGATGCCAGTGGGATGCGATGGCCCCTGCGCTGTGCCGCACTGGTGCAAGCTGGCACGCCTGGTGCACGTGCCCTCATTGCTATGGCAAGTGTGGGCTCGGCACGTGTGGCTCTGGCTAATTAGCCGGTGGGGGCTGCTAAATTACAACCTTGACGATGCTCGCCATCATCATCATCATCATCAGGCGGCTGCTGGGGGAACGGCCAGCACCCGGCGCTGGGCACCGGTGCAGAGCTGCCCAGATGGGGTGGCAACACACCGGAGTGGCATCCCGCTGGGGTGGCATCCTGCCAACGTGCCGGCAGCCGCTGGGTGATGTGGGAGCGGGACCGAGGCGGGGTGATGGGCTCCGTGGTGTGATCCCAGGGTGCTGGGAAACCTGTGCCCGGTGCCTGGTGCCCGGCTCGCCCGGTGCCGCGCTGCTCGGGGCTCGGCACACATGTCCCCTCGGCATGGCGAGCCGGTGGCCCCGTTTCCATGGTGACACGGAGCCATTTCCCATCTCTAGGATGCTCTCGGCAGCTCTCAGGGTGGCGGCTGCAGCCGCTGCCCTGTGCCCATGGGAGATGGGCAAGGACAGGCCCCGCTGCCCGTTGGGGGGCCGTGCTCCTCCCTTCCAGCCCTCCGAGGGGGTTGCTGGGCCCCACATCTCACCTGGTGCCTCCTGGGGCTGCCCCTGGGGACAGCCGCGGTGCCTGAGCTCATTCGCACCCCGGGGTGGCGAGGGGGGTCGAGTATGCTGGGCACCCTGTCCTGGCATGGCTGGGTGGGGGGACCCTGGCAGGGTGGCCAGCTTGGGGAGAGGGTGCCAGGAGCTTCCTTTTGTGCTGCTGAAACACCACAGGGCTGGGGGCCTTGTGCTCAGGCTCGTCCCGGTGCCACCAGGCACCCGTGATCCCTGTCCCACCAGTGAGCCCACACAGGGCTGGGCACAGCCCCCATCGTGCCTCCATCTCACCTCCCAGCACGCTGCCGTGTCTCCTGGGCTGTGGCACGGCCGTCGCCTCTTTATCCCCCTCTTCATCTCAAGAGTTGCCTGTAACCACCTCACATCATTTTCTGTTCCCGGTGATGATTTTTTTCCTTCCCAGTTCCTGAGGGTTTGACTCCCACCCTCCTCGCAGCACCCAGGGCTGCCTTGTGGGGCACGGTACCGCTGGCTGGGGGTACCTGGGTGCCCTCACCCCACACCTTTCCCCAGTGGGACCTGGGTGCCCACCACCTGAGCAGCCTGGCTGGCGTGGGTGGCAGCGGGGAGCCAGCGCCAAGGCAGGGAGATTGTGAGACAGAAGGGACGGGCTAATGGAGCCTATTCCTTTAATAGATTCAATTTCTGCCGCGGCTGGCTGCGGGGCGCGGAGCCATCAATTCGATTCAGGGGACAGGGAATCTGATTTGGAGCGGCCGTGCCATCAATTAGCTTTTATTGATGGCATTGCTCATTGGAAGTCGATGGGATTTGAAGCCAGCAGCAGCTCCCGCATACCAAGCAACCCCCGCTCAAGGACAGGGCCCCACTGCTCCTGGACCCGACACCCACCCAGGTAGCAGGGTCTTTGCAGGGACCCCCCCCCCCCCCCCCCCCGGGGAAGCCCTGGGGGACTGGGGTGGCGAGATGGGCAGCCCTCCAGAATCCCGCATGGGGGACCCGCAGGACACGGTCCCCCAGAATCCCTGAGTGGGGGATCCCACAGGGCACCGTGACCCCAAACATCCCCACACGGGAGTCTTTTCGGGGTGGCCTCCACCCAGCATCCCCTCATGGGGGTCCCTTGGGACATGGGTGCTCCCAGCCTCCCGCATGGGAGTCCCTTGGGTACCGTCCCCCCCGCCCCCATGGCACCACTCCCCACCCGTGGGATTCCCACCAGGAACGGTCCCCCCACCATCCCCATGCTGGGGGGGGTCTCACAGGGCATGCCCCCCCCCCCCGCAGCAGGCAGCCTCCAGTCACTACTCCCATGCTGGGGCCAGGTCCCACCACCCCCCATGGGGACGGGATGCCCCTGCCCCCCGTGTGAGGATGGGGTGCAGGGTGCGGCGGGGGAAGGGCAGGCAGCGGCGCGGGGGGGAGGGGCACGGCGCGGTCGATGCTTTTGCTCAGCTTCTTGCCAAGCAGTTTCTCCAGAGAAGCCATAAAACCTGTCTGACGTGCCCAGCACCACTGCGGCAGGCGGCCGGCAACGCCTGTGCGGGGAGGGGGCTGTGGGGGCCTGGCAGCCCCACAGGGAGTTCAGCCTCAGCTGGGCCCCCCGAGGAGGGCAGATGGGGGCTGCACCCTGGGCTGGGGTGGGGTAGAGGGGGACAGGGGGTTCTGCAGGAGCCTCAAGCAACCCTGGTGCTGGCAGGCGAGGCTGGGCCGTGCCGCTGCTGGATGCACCCCGGGGCCGCCGGCTGCACCCCAGGGCTACCCCAGAGGCAGCACCCCAGTGGGGACCTGGCTGAGCCGTGACATCAGCCCCCGCAGTGACCTGGGTGCCCTGTCAGCAAAGGGTGAACCCCCAGCTGTGGCCCCCGAAGCCCCCCCTCCCCCCCAAACTTCACGGGGTATGCAGCGGGCAGAAGGGCAGATGGACAGAGGAGCAACACCCCACGGGCAGCCCAAACTCAGCAGAGAGCAGCAAGCGGGACCAGGGTGCCCAGCTGGGGGTTCTGCGTGAGTGACCCCCCCCCCCCAAAACCCTCTCCCCTGGCCCATCCCAGGCGCCAGCAGCCAGCTCAGGGGGTCCTGTTGCCAGGTGCTAATTGCAGCCAGCTCGGCTGTAATTAAAGCTCTCCCTGTGACACGAGCTGACGTCTTGATATCAAATCGCTGCCATTAAATCCCCCCCCCCCCCCCCCCCGCCTTAAAGGTTGTGTGGAGAGGCGCAGGGACCCAAGGGGAGCGGCTGCCCCAGCTCCTACCCCAGCATCCCCCCGGCCTCTACCCCAGCATCCCCCCAGTCCCTGCCCCAGCATCCCCCAGTCCCTGCCCCAGCATCCCCCCCGGCCCCTGCCTCAGCATCCCCCCAGCCCCTACCCCAGCATCCCCCGGCCCCTGCCCCAGCATCCCCCCGGCCCCTGCCCCAGCATCCCCCTGGCCTCTACCCCAGCATCCCCCTGCCCCCTACCCCAGCATCCCCCAGTCACTGCCCCAGCATCCCCCCAGCCTCTACCCCAGTATCCCCCCAGCCCCAACCCAGCATCCCCCCCGGCCACTGCCCCAGCATCCCCCTGGTCCCTGCCCCAGCATCCCCCCGGTCCCTGCCCCAGCATCCCCCCGGCCCCTACCCCAGCATCCCCCCAGCCCCAACCCAGCATCCCCCCAGTCCCTACCCCAGCATCTCCCCAGCCCCTACCCCAGTATCCCCCCAGCCTCAACCCAGTATCCCCCCAGCCCCAACCCAGCATCCCCCAGTCCCCCCAACCCAGCATCCCCCCAGCCCCAACCCAGCATCCCCCCGGCCCCTGCCCCAGCATCCCCCGGGGACCGCGGGCGGTGGGCGCGGGGAGGAGGGGACGGCGGCAGCGCGAGGCCAGGAGCGGGGGGCTGCGCAGCCCGGGGGCGGAGCGCTCTTGCAAACACTGTATTGCTCGGCTCAGTCACTACCAGGGCTTAAAACCAAACCGTAGGGACGTCTTCCCAGAAGACAGATCGGTGTGTCCTCGCTGGAGGACAAGGGGCCAGGCGCCCTGCCTCCATCCGGCAGCCCCGCTCCAGGGCCTTGGGGGGTCCCCGGCCCCCTGAGGAGGGGGGGTCCATGGGGGGAAGGCACAAGGTGAGGCGATGGCCCTGGGGCAGAGCAGGCGTCCGCCCGAGCTGCGGGGAGCCCAGCGCCGGGGCCGATGTGTGACGATGCTGGTGGGAAGCGAGGTCCCTGGTGGGGGGAGAGAGCCGTGTCAGGGGGTGCCGTGGCACGGCAAGGGGGGGGACCAGCCCCCAGGAGCACCCACTGCCCCAGAATGCCCCCCACTTCCCCCTCACCTTCCAGCCCGGAGCTCCTGGCCCCGGCTCGGCTCTTGTGGAGGTCTGGCGGGGGAGTTGTGGCCCAGGGCTGCCCCACAAGCTTGGGGGAGGGGGGGGGAGATGGCGGTGGAAGAAGAGTCTGGAAGTGGGCGGTGGGCCAAGGGAGCCCGTCTCCCCGCCACGGGCAGCGCCGAGGGTCAGATCCAGAGCGGGGCCAGGAGCGCGAGAGCCAGGCACAGGGCACGGGGCTGCAGCGGGGCCACGATGCCCCGGGCGGGCACCGCATCTGCCAGGGCAGGAGCAGAGGTCAGGGTGAGGCAGCCCCCGGCCCCCCCCCCCCCCCCCCCCCCCCCCCCCCCCGCCTCCCCCCCCCAGTCCACCCCGTACTCACCCTCCGGCCCCCCACGCCCATGGGGCTGCGAATTGGGAACCTCCGTCGCTGGCTCTGGAGCTGAAACAAACCCCAAGAGTGTCAGCGACCAGCGACCTCGGGCCCCCAGTACCCCCAGCGGGGACCAACCAGGCTGCCCCAGAGGCAGGGGATGGGGACCCCCCAGACTTTTGGGGTGCAGCCCCCCCAGACTCACTGGTGCCTCTGCAGCAGACGGAGACGCGCAGCTTCAGGCAGCGCCCGGCGCTCCCGGGGCTTGGGACAGCTGGGAAAAGGGGGCACATCAGCGGCTTCCTCCCCAGAACGGACCCCCCCAGCACGGACCGGGACCCCCCCAGCACGGCCCGGGACCCCCCGACGGCCGGGCCGGGCCAGAGCCGGGACTCGTGCGCCCCCTCCCGGCAGGAGGCGGCTCCGGCACCCCCCGTACCCCCCACCCCGGGCACTGCGACTCCCCCCGTGCACCCCGATCCTCCCCCATCCACCCCGATCCCTGTTGCATCCGATCTCTGGGTGCGGCCGGACCCTCCTCCTCACGCATCCCAGCGCTGGTCGCATCCGCACCCCTCCACCATCACCCCCCCCCACCCTCCCAGTTCACCCCAGCGTCTCACATCCAGAGCGCTTGGGGGGGCAGATGCGCCTTCCTCCGCACCCTCACCCCAGCTGCACCCAGATCCTTGGGGATCCTCCCATGCGCTCCAAACCCAGTTCCACCCAGTGGGACCCTACCCTGTCTGCCCCCCTCGCCCACCTCTGCCGTGCCCAGCCCCTCGCTGCCCCCCCAACCCCGGTGCCGCTCACAGATGTAGTAGTAGGTCTCTCCCGGCTGGAATTCGAAGCCGAGGGAGAAGGGGGTGAAACGCTGGATCTTCTCGGAGAAGCGGATGGGCCCGAAGGGCGCCTGCGGCCGGTTGCACTCCCAGCGCTTGATGGCACCGGGGGTCTCGTAGCAGCCACGGTAGCCCTCCTGGTCCACCATGAAGAGCGCAAAGGTCTCTGCCCAGCCGGCGGGCACGGCCCCCTCGTAGTGCGGGCAGTAGATGTCCAGGTAGTCATTGATGGCCACCTGGATGGTGTAGTCGTCCCGCAGGAACCTGCCGGGCAGGGCGAGCTGAGGAGCGGGCATCGGGGGGTCCCACGTTCCCCTGGGAGGGCCACCCCCCCCCAGCCCTGGCAGAGCGGGTAGCCGGGCTTTTGGCAAAACATCTGCCCGGGCGCCCGTCCGCTCCGCACAAGCAGGCATCATCTTGGATTAGCCGCAGGCCGCTGGAGCTGAATGGGCCCGGCCGCAGCGGTCGGGGGGAGCCCGGCCACGCTGGCCGGGGCACAAAGCCCCTCGCCCCAGGCACCCGCCTCACCGTCCTGGCGCTGATTGGCACTGACACCTCGGCGGGGGCCCTTCCCGCGTGATGCCGCCCGCACCAGCACGTGCTGGCAGGGGGGCGGCCGGCCGGGGCAGGGGGCACGGGGGGCTCCGGAGGCCGGGCAGGCAGGGGAGGGGGGCCCAACCTGGGGACCCGCGCGGGTAGGCAGGCACCGGTGCGGCTGCTGGGCTGGCGTGAGCTCAGGCGGGTGCAAACAACACGCACGGCCGTGGCGGGGTGGAGCAGACACCTCTGCGTGTGCACACGCGTGTGAGCGCACACACGTGCACGTGCACGTGCTTGGTCCTGCCTGCCCGGGCCCAGGCGACGGAGCCAGAGTCCCTCTCCCCATTCCCAGCCCCAGCAGGGCAGCAACCTCCACCCTGTGCCCACGTCTCCCAGAGGGCCGGATCCTGACGCAGCCTGGCCACGTACCAACCTGGCAGCACCCTGGCCTTTCCGGCAGCGCTGTGGCAGGGCTGGGGCTACCGAGCTGCCGCTCAGCTGGCACAAGGTTCTGTTCTGCTGGGGAGGGGGCTGGAAGGGGACACCACAGCAGACCCCATGCTCCTGCCCCAGAGTGGGCACAGGCCGTGTTCCCACCAGGTGCCTGGCACCTGCGACAGAGCCCGGTGCGTTCATCCCCAGGCTGGCAGTGCTGGCTGCTGGGGGGGCTCTGGCCTCAGTCCCCCCCCCCATCCGGGGGCTCTTCGAGGACAGGACCAGGCACAGGCTCCTGCTGACTCAGAGCATCCCGCCGGGTGACGCTGGCCAGGGCGAGCCCGGGCAGGGCTGAGGGCTGCCAGGGGCTGGGGCCCTGCCCTGACCCTGCGGAGGGGCACACAGCACCCCCGTTCCCCAGGCACCCACGGATGGTGGGTTCCCACGTCTCCCATCGGCAGGTCTCCGCTCCCGGGGGGTCAGGCAGCATCCATGCACCCAGTCCTGCCCAGCGTGTGCCCGCCTGCCCCAGCACATCCCTGTGCACCCAAAGCACGAGACTGGGGGGGAACTTGGCCCCTGTGCCCCTGGCACAATCCCCTGACCCTGCTCCCAGCTCCCCCCCAGGCTCTGAGGAGCCCTGAGCTAGGAAACACCTAAAATGGAGACTGGAGGGGCTGGGGGTGGGCCCCGGCCCCCCGATGATGGCAAAGCCTGCGGGCAACTGCCCTGCCTGGGCAGGACTGGGGCTGAGCCGTGCACGATGGTCCCCACCAGCGAGGGCATCCACCACGGGGACCCACAGCCCTGGCAGTGCCACCCACTGGCTCAATGCCACCCAGCAGGCTCCCAGGCTTGGTGCCCACTGACTGCAAGTGCCCAGGGCTGCCCACCAGCCCCACGACCAGCCAGCGTGCCCTGGTTTGCTGCCTCTTGAGGATGCCCAGAGCTCAGTACCACCAAAGGTGCCCAGGCTCAGAGAAGGTTGGTACCACTGGGGACTTGGCACCCCTAGGAGAGCCCACTGGCTTGGTACAACTTGGGGTTTGCTGACACTGGGACTGCCCGCCAGCTTGGTACCACCAGGAGCACCTCGGAGTACTCACCTACTCACTACCACCCGGGCCACCAAGCAGCATCTGGTGGGGTGGGTCAACCCCCCTGGGGATAGATAGCTGGTGGCTCAGTACTGCCCGGGGCTCAGCACCATCGGGGGTACTCATGGGCTTGGTACCACTGGGGATGCCCAGTGGCTCGATAGCACCCGGGGGCTCGGTACCACCGGGGATGCCCAGTGGCTCGGTAGCACCCGGGGCTCGGTACCACC
>JANVCC010000123.1:699373-713212 GCA_025345505.1 Todiramphus chloris collaris | reverse complement strand
CCATCCCTATGGTGCTCCCTGCCCCATGGTGCCCCCATCTCCATCCCTACGGTGCTCCCAGCCCCATGGTGCCCCCATCTCCATCCCTACGGTGCTCCCAGACCCACGGTGCCCCCATCTCCATCCCTACGGTGCTCCCAGACCCATGGTGCCCCCATCTCCATCCCTATGGTGCTCCCTGCCCCTAGTGCCCCCATCTCCATCCCTATGGTGCTCCCTGCCCCACGGTGTCCCCATCTCCATCCTTATGGTGCTTCCAGCCCCACAGTACCCCCATCTCCATCCCTATGGTGCTCCCAGCCCCATGGTGCCCCCATCTCCATCCCCATAGTGCCCTCATCTCCATCCCCATAGTGCCCCCATTTCCATCCCCACAGTGCCCCCAGCCCCCACACTGCCCCAGGCCTGAGCAGAGCTTCTCTGGGGCGGGGGCGCGGGGCAGACAGAGAGCCGGGCACGGGGGGGGGTCCCTGCTTCTCCGTTTATTACCAAGCAGCCTTCGTTTAAAAAAACAAACACAAACAGACAGACAGACAGACAGAGGCGACCTGGCGGGGCGGGGGGCGGCCGCCCGCCGATTATTCTTTTTGGTTCCTGACACCAGAGAGGTTCAAGTAGCCGAAAATTTCAAGTTCACCATAAGGCACTTTAAAGCCATGACGGGAGCCAAGCCCCTCGTCCCCATCACCCCTCCCGGCACCCCATGGCAAGGGACAGACGCGCGGGGGGCCGGGCAGCACTGGCGGGCAGCAGCGGAGGGGCTGGGGGTGGGGTTGGGGGGGTGGGGGGGTGGGGGGGGAATATATTACATCATCTTTTTAAATATAGATAAACTCTTATTTTAGGCAAATAGTGCCGGTCCCCTGCTGTCCCGGGGGGGCTGCGCCCTGGGGTTTGGGGGAACATGTGCAAAGGGCAGAGGGTTGACCGTTGGGGCCCGGCCACCCCGGGGGGGGGGGGGGGGGGGGGGGGATGGGGGGAAAAGAGGGGGGGGTCCCACGGGGCGGGGGTGGTTTGGGGTTGGGGGGAAAAGGTCGGGTGGGGGCTGGGGCTGCCCCGCACCCGGGTGGGCTCACCCAAATAGTGCAACCAAGAGAAAGCAGCCGGGAGTGCAGGGGCGAGGGGGGGCTCGCCAGGGAGGGGCTGCTCGGGATGGGGAAGGGGAGGGGGGGGGGTGGGATGTGGACACAAGCTATGTACAGCACGGGGCAGGTACCCCCCCGACCTCCAACTGGGGAGAGCGCTCCTCCCAGTTTGAGAGCTGGGGGGGGTGGGGCTGGGGCTCGGTCCGTGGGCACCCCTGCCCGGTCCCAGCCCCGTTGGAGGTGGGGGGGCATCCACGAGGGAGGCTTTGGAGGGTCAAATCCCCGTCCCGCTTTCCCCACCCTGCCAGGGCTCTGCCACCCGGGTATAGCGGGGTGGAGGCGGGGGGCCCGTGCCCGGCAGGGGGGGTGGCGGGGACCCCCCACCCTATTGTGCAAATCGGTCAGGGGGGAGTTTCCCCCTTTGCATAACTGGGAACGAACCGTGACGGGAAAAACGGGAACAGAAACCCCGGCGGGCACGGCACGGCTCGGGCACAGCGCCCGCCGTCGCGGCGGCCCTACGCCGTCTCCACCTTGACGGCGACGTCCGGATGCGGCCCTTCCTCACCCTCCGGCTCCTCTTCCTCCTCCTCGGGCTGTCCCGGACCCCAGTAGCGGGCGATGGAGAGGCGCAACCCCTCCAGCCTCCCGTTGGAGAGGTCGAGGCCGGGGGGCCCGGCGGGCGGCGGCGGGGGTTCGTCGCGACGGCGGCGGCGGGTTCGCACCTCCAGGCAGTTCTGGCCCTTGAGGTGCCGCTGGAGGTGGTCGTCCTTGGCGAAGGCCTTGTGGCAGAGGTAGCACTCGTAGGGCCGGGCGCCCGTGTGCAGGTGCATGTGGTTCTTCAGGTCGTAGCTGTGCAGGAAGCGGGCGCTGCAGTGCTGGCAGGAGTAGGGCCGCTCGCCCGTGTGCTTGCGCATGTGGATCTTCAGCTTGTCGTTCCTGGGACACGAGAGGACAGACAGACGTCAGCACGGGGCCACCGGCATCCCCTGGGAGGCACAGTTGGCAAAGGGATGGTGCCGGCAGCCCCGCAGCAGGGATGCTCAGCAGGGATGCTCAGCAGGGATGCTCTGCAGGGATGCCCAGCAGGGATGCTCTGCATGCTCTGGGGGTCTGGGGGCTCCGGTGGGGCAGGGGATCACATCCCAGCTGCCTGGATGGGGCACGCAGGGACCACCGCGGCACCGATGGTGGTGGGAAAACGGTCCCTGTGTCGTAGCACGCCAGGGATGCTGCTGGGTGCTGGCAAGGGGAGATGTGGCAGGGGATGCTGCGGGGTACCCCAGCTGGCAGGTCCATCCCGAAGCGCTCCCAGGGTGCAGAAGACCCCAGGGACCTGCATGGCACCACGCAAGGAAAGCCACGGGGTCCACCTGCCCGGCGGCACTCACCGTGTGAAGCGGACCCCGCAGACCTGGCAGGCGAAGGGCTTCTCGCCCGTGTGCGTGCGCATGTGGCGGGGCAGCTTCCCGGCGCCGTGGATGACCTTGTGGCAGACGGGGCACTCCTGGGGCATCTGCGAGCGGCGCTTCCGCACCAGCTTGTCGGGCGTATCCAGCCCGGGCGCCAGCGACTCGTGGTTCAGCGAGCTCAGGTACGCCATCAGGTCGGGGTCGATGGCGTCCTCGTCGGAGGCAGCCTCCTCGGGGGACAGCGGGGGCTGGTAGGGGAAGGGGAAGGGGTGCGGGGGCAGCTCCTCCTCCTCGGGCAGCTCGAAGCTGTCGTAGGGCAGGGGCAGCCCCTCGGGCAGGGGCGGCGAGGGCGGCTGGGGGGGAGGCGGGGGGCTGCCGCAGCCCTCGGCCTCGGCGGGCGTCTCCTCGGCGTGGTTGTTGAGCCGGGCGCCGCGGGCTTGCAGGAACTTGCGGGTCTTCTTGCTGCGGCGGGCGGCGGGGCGGGGGGGCGGCGGGGCGGGCACCTCGCCCTCGGGGAGGGAGGCGAAAGCCTCCAGGTAGCGCCGGGCTCGCTCGCAGTCGCCGTCGTCGGGGCCGGGCGCCTCCATCCCGCTGCCCTGCAGGATCTCGACGCAGGCGGCGATGACGCAGGGGATCTCGAGCAGGCGGGCGGCACGCAGCACCTCGCCCATGTTGGCGCTGCTGATGGTCAGCGTGGCCGTGTAGGCGAACTCCAGCAGCGCGCCCAACGCCTCCGGCCCGACAAAGTCCAGCTCGCAAACCTCCTGCCCCGGCCCCGGCCCGGCGAAGAGCTTCTTGAAGTAGCGGCTGGAAGCGGCCAGGACGGCGCGGTGGGTGCGGTACTCCAGCCCCTGCGTCTTGATGGTGACGTCGCAGAGCAGCCCCAGTTGCCGCTGCTCGTTCAGGCAGCTCAGCAGCTCGCTGCTGTGCTCGGGGAAGGGGATGCCGATGAGGTCGTCCTCCGGGCTGGCCATCGTCCTCACCTGCGGGAAGGAAGGAAGGAAGGACGGGATGCTCACCGAGCGGGCACGGGAACCAACGGGAAGACTGGCGCAGGCGAAGCGTCGGCCACGCCGCAAAGCCGAGGCGCGAGGAAACCTCCCTCACACGAAGCCTGGGACCGGGGTTTCGGTGGGACACCGAACCAGAGCCCTGGCTCAACCCCCCCCCCCGCCTTCCACCCCACGCCGAGGTTGGCGGGTGGCAGCCCCCCCTTGCCCACCGCCGCCGCAGCCCCCCGCGCTTCCTCTGCCACCAGCGCCCGGCCGCCCCCCGCGTCGCCACAGCAAAGGGGGAAATCTCGGCGCGGCGCCTTTGAACGGTGCCGAGGCGCGGCGTTTCCTGCGCCAGCCCCCCCACAACCCCCTCCTCCCGGCCCCCCAGCACCGCCGGGCGCAGCCGCCGGCTCCCGGCAACCCCCGTCCTGGGAACGCGGGCCTCGCCGGCGGCGGGCGCGGGTGGGCGGGCGAGTGCCGGGAAGAGGGCCCCGAGGGCCGGGGGGCCGCCCCGCAGAGCCCAGCTGGGCTGGGAACGGGGGCCACGCTTCCTGCCACCACAGATTAGGATCAGCACCCGCGCCGCCGGTTCCTGCCCCCGCTCCCAGTGGGGGCCCGGCCCCCTCCCTCCCGCTTTGCCCCAGCCCGGGGCCGCTCCTCGCCCAGCCAAGCCCTGCCCGTGCGAGCCAGGCCTTTCCCACGCTGCTGCTGGCAGGGCTTGGCCCCAGCCATAAACCCGGCGCTGGCACCCGGTGTCCCCACGGTGCTTCAGTGGGGAGCCAACATCCCTATGGAGGCCGCGCTGGGCGGGCGATGGAGCCTGTGCGAAGAGAGAGCCCATCGCCCTTCTGACCCTCAGGCAGGGCCTCGGCAGCTCCAGTGATGCCATCTGGTTGGCAACCCCGCACCTGGGCACGGGTAGCACCCTCCCGGGTGGCACCGAGGCTGCTGGGCGATGCCAGGGCTGGGAGGCGGTTGGTGGCCGCAGCCCTGCCCGCCACCCTGGGGAAGGCGGAGGCGAGAGCGCGAAGAACCGCCACGTCCAGGCCGTTGGTGCCAACGCGAGCCACGGCCGGGCCGGTGATGCACGGCACCGGACGTTGCCGAGCCGCGCCAGGCCCATCCGAACCGAACCGAACCGAGCCGCGCCGCGCCGGCCCGTGCCAAAGCCGCGCCGCGCCGTCGGCGGGCGCGGGGGGACGTGCCCCCTCTTGCCCGTGGAGGGGGCGGCGCGGCCGGCGGCCCCTGGCACAGGGGCCCATCCCCGCGCCGGCCGCTCCCTGCGCTTGGGCGGCCGCCAGCCAGGGCTGCCTCGGCAGGCGGCTGGGAACGGCCCCGGAGCAACCGGCTGCGGAGCCGCCCCAGCCGCTGCCAAGCAGGCCCGACCGGCAGGGCAAGCGGCAGCCGCCCCTGAAACTGGGAGCCGGGCAGTGCCGACCGCCCGGGATGCCGGCGCCGACGCCAAGCGCCCATGGCCTCCCTTCCCACCCTTGCCAAGAGCCCGTCCCGCCGCTGGCCGGGGTCCCCGCTGCTCGTCGGGGCGGGGGCGAGCGGATTAGGGGTGATTAAGGCATCAGGGCCCCGGGAGCCAACAGGCAGCGACAGCCCCCGGTGGGATTAGGCAGGATTAGCAGCGGGGGTAGGATTAGGGGAGGTGAGTGCCCCGCGCTGCGGCTCGGGCAGCTGGAGGGGGACGCCGGGGACGTGGTGGCTGCTGCGGGCAAGCCCAGAGCTCGCCGGACCCCCAGGGAGGTCGTAGGTGGCGGTCCCCGGGGATGGGGTGGCACCCGCGTCCTCCAGCGCTGCCTGCCCCGGATGAACCCCGGACCCCCTGGGGTCCTCGTGGTGCTCGCAGGGCTCTTCCTGCCCGCAGGGTCGGGGCTGGCACCCGCTGGCATGTGCCAGTGCGGTGGCTCTGGCAACGGGCTGCACACAGGCCCAGAGCAGCAGCCTCAGCTGCACCGTGGTGGGCACAGGTGCCCTGGGGAACGGGCACGGCCACCGGCCTCGCCGTGCCACAGCAGAGCGGGCAGCAGCCTCGACACCGCCGGTGCCACAGAACTCCCCGTCGGAGGCCCAGCTCAGTCCGGCCAGGACCCCCGTGAGCGGCCACGGGGCCGGATGCCCGCGGACCAGGGCGTGGGGCTGGGGCAGGGAGGGGGTGAGTTGGCGGCAGCAGGAGGGGGATTTTCCGTCGCACCAAACCGCCCGTTACGGCTTCTTCCCCGACACCCCCACCCCACCCCATCCCCCCACCCCCCCCCTCCGCCGCGCATCCTCCCCGCTGGAGCGAAGTCACATGCTGAGCGGGTGCTGCCATCGAGGAGATCGCAGCGGCGATAAGGAAATGGGGGGGACGAGGTGTGAAGGAGCGAGAGCCGCCCCGAGCCCCCCGGCGTTCCCCGGATGGCGCCGCAGACGATGGCTCGGGGGGCACGGGAGGGGGCCAGCGGCGATGCCCGCGCCCCTGACGCGCCAGGGCTTTCTCGGTTACGTCAACGCCTGCGGCCGGGCCCGTTTCGGCTGCGGCAGCCGCAGCGGGTTGAGGAAAGGAGGGGTCGCCCCCCCCCCCCCACGCTGAGCCAGCTCCCATGCCGGGGAGGGTGGCAGAAGGAACAATGCCTGCCTGGGTCACCCTGACATCCCATCGCCGGCCCGCGCCGCCTGGCACAACCGCGGCCGGTCCTCGTTCACCTGCCAGCCCCCCCCCTCCTCCCCTCCCCGCCCTGCCTCGGGGGGTCCGGCTGCCCTGACACAGCCGCACACGGCAAGGGGGGGGTCCAGTCCTGCAGCACCCACCCTGGCTGTGTCCTGTGCCACCGAGCCAGCATGGCACCCTGCACGCAGGCACAGTGCCAGCCTGTGCCGGCACCAGCCCCGGCCTGGAGACAGGGGGGAGATGTGGGGTGGGGAAGGGGTGCCTGGAGGGGGTTCCCCCACTTGCTTCCCCACGGTGAAAGGGGGCAGGGGTCCCTGGGATGACGGCCCCCGCACCGGGCTGCTGCCAAGCGCCGCTGCTTTCGGTCACAAGAGTCGCAAACGCTGTCGAGGGACTTCACAGCCGCACTGGGGAGAATGAGTCACCCAGGAAGGGGAGCGCGGCGCCAGGCATCGACCCGGCCCCCAGCCCCTCGCCCCGCAGGGGCCCCTCGCCCTTCAGGAGCTGGGAAGGGGACCCAGGTACCTGGACCGTGCATCCCCCTGCCCCACCCGCCCATCACCCTGCCCGAAGCTGGTGGGGAGCAGCGGTGGCCCTGGCGCTGGCCGGTGCGGTGCAGGGGGGTGGCACAGGCGTGGGCAGCCCCTCTGCCCACCCGGCAGGGAAGGCGGTGGGCTGGGGTCCGGCTGGGATGGTGGCCCTGAAGCGGGCACATGCCGGAGGGGTGCTGAGGGTCCGGTGCTGGAGGGGAGGCAGCCGGGGGGAAGCGGTCCCGCTCTTTGAGAGAAGAAAACAGCGAGCAGAGGCGAGAGGAAATGGTTTGAAGAGAGAAGAAGATAAACAGAGCCCCCCACCCCACAGCACAGGGAAGGAGCCCCACAGCACCACCCCAGCCCCCCGCTGCCGTCTGGCCCCTCGTGCCCGCAGTGCCACCCAGAGAGCTCCCACTCCCCGGGCACCTCGAGTGCCTCGTGGGCACGGCCGTGTGCCCCGGCTAAGGGACGGCAGCCATTGGCACAGAGGAAGGGGTTGCGGGCGCCATAGCTCAGACCTGCCTCCGCATCCAGCCAGCGCTGCCCGGTGCAGCTCCCGGGGCCCAGTGCCAGCCCGGCACGATAGCTGGGCTGCAGGCTGGGCACAGGCAGCCCTTGCCATAGCAGAGCAGGCGGCTGGAGGACTGGCAGCAGAGTCCCCAAAGCCAACCCCAGCACCTGCACCGGCAACGAGCAGCCGCCGAGCCCCCGCACCAGCCCCCTTGCCCGCTGGCCCCACGCTGGCATCACGGCCCCCCTCCTGCTGCCAAAACCTTCGCTGCCGCCCGGGTCAGGCAGAGGCACGTCCAGCTGCCTGGCATCGCTGCCGCAGGGTACGGGCCCTGCTCTGCCAGGCCACGGTGACCCGGACCTCGGCGCCTGTCCCTTCCTGTCCCATCCCATCTCACCCCATCCCACCGGCAGCAAGGGCGGTGCAGGGCTCGGGCAACGCCAGCATCCTGGCAGCCTTCTCAGATGGTGCCAGAGCAGCCGTGCCCAACCCTCCCCGTGCCTGGTGGCACCACACCAGGTCCCCCACCGCCCCAGTACCTTCTCTGCCAGGAGGGCCAGAGGCGACAGGGTGGGAGCGCAGCTCACCTGGAGCGTGTCCCGCTGCCACTCGACGCTGCCCCGCGCCCGGGTCGGCGGCCCGCGAGCGAGCGGGCAGGCGGGCGGGCGGCAGGGAGGGGAAGGCAGGGTGCTGTGTGTGAACTTGGCCCAGCTCCCCGCTGCACTTGAGCGCAGGATCCCACCTCAAAAGGAGTCGACGCCCACACCCCGGGTCACGCACCTCCCAGCCCCGCTTCCCAGAACACACACGGCATTAACCCTTCGTGGCCGGCGCCCGTGCCGTGGGGTGCCAACCCGGAACCGGGCAGGGGGGGGGTATCCCCCCCCCCGGTCCCCTCCCGCCGGAGGAAATTCCCACCACTGGCAAGACGGGCGCCCAGCGCTGCGGGCATCCCCTCCCCGCTGCCGGCATCACCTCCTCGCCGCCTGCCCCAGCCCTCGTGCCAAGGCGTCGGACAGGCCCTCGCCCTCCCGTTGCCCCAAGGCAGGGCGCTGGGCACTGGGTGCTGGGTGCTGGGTGCTCGCCGCTGGCCGCGGCCGGCCCAGCCAAGGCGGGAGGGTGCCCGCACCCGGTGGGAGCGGGGCTGTCACCGCAGGGCTGGGCTCGGTGCTGCGTGCCATGGCCTGCCTGGCCAGCCCCGGAGCCGCCCCCCAGCCCTGCAGATGCACGTCCTGCTCTGCCCCTGGAGAGGATCCTCCGGGTCCCACGGGGGATGTGGGACGTCGGGACCCAGGGAGGGGGTTGGGGGGTGGCCCTGGCTCCACCGCCTTGCTGGGTCCCCTCCACATCCTGGACGGGGGCAGCTGTGGGGCACGGCCCCCCCACCCCCCTGCATCCCCCTGGGGCCGGCTGTAGGTTCACGCAATCCCCCCCTCGTAATTACACCCTCTGCGTCCCCAGCTAAACAGCAATTAGGAGCCCGGGGAGCGCTCCCCACACCCCACCGCCAGCACCCAGCATCCGCCCCAGCCGCCCACACCAGCCCGGCCAGAGCCGTGCCAGGGCAGGGGCAGCCCCCCCCCCACAACGCCTGGCACGGCCCCGGCCAGGGCTCTGGGCAGCCTGGCTCTGGGCAGCGGTGCCAGTGCTGCCAGCAGCACGAGGCCGGGCAGAAAGGGGAAGAGCCCTGCACCAGCGCGGCCCTGCAGCCGGGCAGGGAGGGGGCCTCCGGCCCCAGCAACGTTCGCGGAAAGAGCCAGGTTGTGCAAGAGCCCGACCACACGAGAGGGCAGAGGGGACGGCGGGCAGAGGGGCAGAGGCCGCGTTGGCATCTCATCCACGGCACGACATCCCGCCTCCCCCCCATCAGCAGCAGCGGGCAGGGGCTGGCAGTGCCACCACCGGTCAGCCCGACGCCCGGAGCGCAGGCAGCAGGCGGGCCGGAGGCAGCGGCAGCGTGGGGTGCCTTGCCCATCCCGCTGCCACGATGGCCCGGGCTGGCCATCTGCTCTGGTGGGTGGCACGGCGGGGGCACAGCCCCCAGGCCAGCGTCCCTGGGAGAAAGGACGTGGCACCTGCCTGCCAACCCTCCGCCTGCCCTTTGCTCCCCATAAAGGAGGGGAATGGCGCCAGCCCCCCCTAGCCCAGGTGTGCCAGGTGCTAAGGGCGGGAGATAAGGTGGGCGAGGCGGGCAGGGAGGGGCACGGCATGGGCACGCAGCCCTGACTCAGGGTTCCCGCTGGTGGCCAGGCCCCGCTGGGGTGAGTCACCACGTCCCCCCCACCCTGGGGGTGTTGCAACCACCCACGCGCCGGCCGCAAACTGCTGCTCGCCCCAGCTGGGGGGCACTCAGGGTGCCCACCCGAGAGGGACCAGGCGGTCGAGGTGATGGCCTTCAGGGAGGATGAGTTGACTTTCATGCATCCTCTTCCACGCTCCACCCTCGCCCTGGCCAGTGGCACCCTGACCAGTGGCGCTGGAGATGGCATCCCACACGCAGCCAGGACGGGCTCCGGCATCACCCTGGCTCCCATATGGCACCAGCACCTCTCCTGACGGCAGGACGGTCGCCCTGGCCACGGGCATCCTCATCTCCTGCACTGCGTCCCGACATGGGACAGCCCAACCTGCCAGGACAGGAGGTGCCACAGCCACCTGCTCGGCCAGGAGTGGCCAGGACAGGCGAGGCCGAAGGCGCGTGGCCTCTACGGGCCACCACCGGGCTCTTCGCTGTGAGCATCACCGTCCCCAGCGCCGGGGAGAGGCCACGTGAGGCCGGACATGGGCTGTCCCCAGCTGCTCCCTGCCAGGGCGGCCTGGGGAGCAGGGCCACGCACAGGCAGGAGCAGGCAGAGGGAAGGAAGGTAGGAAGGAAGGAAGGAAGGAAGGAAGTTAGGAAGGAAGAGATTGTTGAAATGGAGCTCAGGAGGGAGGGAACAGGAAGGAAATGGTCAACAGCAAACCCCGCATGGGGCAAAACCCACCCGCAGGTCCCCCAGCAGCCGGGGGGCAGGGCTATGGTTGAGGTGGGTGGCACTTGGAGGGGCTCCAAGCCTGGCCGGTGCCCAGGTCACCCCTGCCAGCACTGAGAGGGGCACAGCAGAGCCAGGCATCCTGCTATGCCCCGGCTTGCACAGCCCAGCCTGGCCGGGACCCCACTGGGATGGAGCAGTACTCAGCTGCCCGCAGGCACCCTGGCAACCTGGTCCGGGGCACACGGGTGCCGGTGGCAGCAGGATGAGGCTCTGCCAGCCCTCAGCCTGGGACAGGCAGCCTTGCCCGCGGCTGGTCCCGCTCACCAGCCCCAGGGTGAGCCAGCTCCGGTGCCGCTCGCCCTGCAGCACACAGTCACGGGAGACCCTTGGAGGGCAGCCAGACCCCCTGGGTCCCACAGCGTTGCACAGCCCCGGGGGACCCCCCCAGGCTGGTGGCATCTCCTCCCCGCCATGGGGTCCTTGTCCTCACAGCACCCTGGGCACTGAGCGGCACCAGCCGGCACAGGACAGGCCCCGATGCTCCATCCGGGCACCGGGGCAGTGCTGGTCCCAGTGGGGTCACCCAGCAAGGACAGTGCCAGCCCACGGCCCCCCCTCCACACCCCCCGAAATAGCCCGGCTTCCGCCCCCACGGCAGCTGCCTGCTGCCAGCTCCCCGCTGCCCACGGCTGATCCCGGGGGAGCGAAGGCGGGGGGGGGGGGGGGGGCAGGCGGCTCTAATCCCCCCGAGCCCACGTAGCGCTGCCAGCGAGGCCGTGCCCGCCGCAGCCTCCCAAGCCGCACGCAGCACCAGGAGCGAGACCCCGGGCAGCCCCAGCATCCCCGGCCCCACAGCCCCGCGCTGAAGCGGAGCCGGGGCAGGCGGCCGTGGAGCCCCGCGGTGGCACACGGGGCCGTCCCGGTGGCGTCCCCAGCCCCGAGCCCCACCGGAATGTCCCCGCTGTGCCGGCTGGCTCAGCACAGCCCGAGTGGGACGGGAATCCCCTTCCCCTCCCCTCCTCGGCCCTGCAGCGGGACAGAAGTGGAACATCCTCCTTGCCCGTCCTCACCGCAACCCCCAGCCCCGCATCCCCTGGGGATACCCGCGGGAGGGGAACCGGAGCACAACCGCCGGGGTGCCACCGTGCCCACCGTGTGCCAGCCAGCCCGGCCGCGCTCCCCAGCCCGCTAAGTGTCCAGGGCGGGCAGCGTCTGGCACCCACCCTGCCCAGAACCCAGCATCGGGCAGCAGGACCCCATACTCACCCCCCCCTCCAGCCGCTGCCCATGGGGCCCGGGGACACGGCGGGGACAGCCGGGGCAGAGCGGAGCACGCAGCGCAGCCGAGGCTGCCGGGAGAGGCCAGCGCTCGCCTGACCTACTTCTCCTTCCGCATCACCTGCTTTCATTTTCCCTCGCCACGGCTCGGTCCCCCCGCCCGCCCACGGCCCCGCCGAGTCACGCCACCGGCTCCGGGGGGCACGGGGCACCGGGGTCCCGTGGCTCCCACCACAGCGGCGTGCCTGCAAACCGGTTACCCATCCCCAGACACGGTAAACGGGGCTGGGCACTGAGCGCGATGAAGGTCACCGGCCACGGTCCACCTCCCCCGCTGCCTGCGCGGCCACCCAAGCGTCACCTCCGTGGCATGAAGCGAGTTTGACGGGTCTCAGCCCAGCCCCTCGCCGGGTCCCCCGGCCGCCCCAGGGCTTGCTGGGGTGTGGACATGCAGCTCCCGGGGCATGTCGGGGACGCCAGCGCTGCCGCAGGGAGCCGGGCAGGCGCCAACACCCCCCCCCCACCCCCCCCCCCCGGACAGGGCGGCCTCCCCCGCCTGCACCCCGCCGGTTCCCGCGGTGGGGTTACCATGGAAAGGCGGCGGCGGCGGCGCAGGGGGAGCGAGAGCTCCCGGGGGCTCCCGCCAGCAGCCTGCGCGCTGCCAGGAGAGATTTCTCCGTGGTTTCATCATCCGCCACCCGCCCCGAAGGAGAAGTTCCTGCCGCACACACAGGGCAGCGGCCACCCCTCGAGGTCCAGGACGAGGGGGGTGCGCTGGGCCCGCACCCCCCGCCCCCCACCCCGCTGCCCCTGCTGCCCACCGGCCGCGCTCAGGCCCGTGGCACTCGTGCCACGTGTGCATCAAGGGTGCACGGCACCAGCTGGCAGAGCCGCGCTGCCACGGCCTCGGGATCAGCACCGCGGTGCTGCCAGCGCGGGGTGGGGTGAGGGGGGGGCGGGCAGCCAGCCTGTGCCCGGGTGGGTGCTCTCAGGAGGTCCCCAGGACCCAACACCGACAGCCACCCTAACCCATCTGTCACCTCCTCATGCCCAAGGGCTTCTACCCGCTCCGCACCCCCATTCCCAGCAAGACCACCTCCGGCCCCGGCCAGCCCCCAGCCCAGCCGCGCTGCCCCACACCCTCCCCTGCCCCACAGCTTCCCCTTCTCCACGCACCCACTTCAAGTTCCTGAGCCCAGCCCCTCCCTCCGCACCCGGCACCGGCATCACCGCCGTGGCCTCGAGTTGCCGGCAGCTGCTGCGTGCCTTTGCCGGTGCCAGGGCACCCCAGCCTGCTCCCTGCGAGCCTGCTCCCGAGCCAGCCAACCTGGCCGCGGCAGGGGAAACTGAGGCACGGCGAGACTCACCCCACACCAAACCGGACACCGCGTCCCCTCGCCCAGCAAAAGGAGCCCTGGGTCAAGGGCGGCCGCGGCCCAAGACGGAGGCTCTCCTCTGGCACAGGCCGCGGCGGGAGGGTAAATACCGCACCCCGCCCGGGCAAACAGCCGGCTGGGGGCAGCCAGCCAGGGGGGGACAGGTACAGCAGGGCTGGGTGCGTGCGGGGCAGAGTCCACTGGTGCTCAGCGGGTGCTGCTGAGCCACCGGATCCAGTGGGCACCCCTGTGCAGACCCTGGCTAGCAGCAAGCGGCGAGGCACCCACCACCGCTGCCAGCGTGCCAGGCCCACCGGGTCACCGGCACGGCGCAGCGTGCCGGGACACGGAGCAACCCCTGTCTGCTCCCACCTCTACCGGCACCAGCGCAAACGGGGGGTTCCCGACTTGCCTCCCCATCGCGACAATGCCCGGTGCACCCGGGGATGCGGCCGAGTGGCTCGCAGGGCCGGGAAGGGCAGTGGGATGGTGGCAGCACCCATGGGGCGAGCCCAGGGCGGATCTCGGCTGGATTGGCACCCTCACAACCAGACCCCGGCCGGACGCTTGGCAGCCGCCCCGGAGGCTGGCGGGAACCTTCCAGTGTCACCAGTTTCCTGTGCGAAGGGACTGAGAGCAGCCCACCCGTGACCGCCCCCCACCCAACGGGCGACGTGTCCAGCGGCTCCGGCGCGGAGCAAAGGCGGGAGGGCACGGTCGGGGTGCGGAGAACCACCGGCTCCCGGCGCACGGTCCCACGCTCCGCACCCCGGCCGTTCCCGCCGGTAGCATCCCGGATCCACGCGACTCACCGCAACTGGGCTGCTAAAGCGGTCGCCGCACCGGTCCCGCTACCGGTCGGTCGGTTCCTCCGAGCAGACCCCGTCGGTGGGTCCGTCCGTTCCCCACCCGTCGCCGCTCACCTGCAAGCCCCGCCCGAGCTACGGGCCGGTCCCGGGGCCGCGGCCCCGCCTCCGCCTTCACCTGCCGCCGCCGCGCCCCGCCCGCCCCCCCC
>JANVCC010000123.1:682214-694373 GCA_025345505.1 Todiramphus chloris collaris | reverse complement strand
TGGGTGAGTGGGTGGGCGAGGAGAGGCTCTGGCGGAGCCGCCGGCACTCACCGGGCAGAGCCAGGCGGCTGAAGTGATGCGGGTTGCAGCAGAGCGCGGCTGCGTCCCCGCAACCCCCCCGACCCCCGGCGCAGTAGCAGAGGGGCTTGAGCTCGTGGGTCTGGCGGAGGTCAGGCCAGCGGTAGAGGCGGCAGAGCAAGACCTGGGGGGGCAGCGCCTGCTTGACCCCCCGCGCCTCCCCCCGAGGCGCCCAGACGCAGCCGGACTCGCAGGCGCCTCGGCTTTCCACCGCCTGCACCAGCAGCTCCAGCTCCTCGTCCTTCAGCTTCTTGAAGAGAGCGTGAGCCGCCGGTTTGAGGGCACCGGGGCCGTCCTCGGGACCCGCAGCCGAGCAGCGCTGCCGCCACAGCCGCCTCACCAGCCCGGCCCGGCGTGAGCGGAACATGGATCGCCTGCGGGACCGGGAGAGGGGTCACCCCCGGGGCCGGGAGAGGGGTCACCCCCGGGACCGGGAGAGAGGTCACCCCGGGACCGGGAGAGGGGTCACCCCCGGGACCGGGAGAGAGGTCACCCCCGGGGCCGGGAGGGGGCTGCGACCGCCGGGGACCTCGCCGGAGACCTCGCCGCTTCCTCCTGCCCCGGCAGAGCCAGGGCATCGCTTCCCTTGCCGGTGTCCCGGGCTAGGATGCCCACCCCCGGTTTGCTGCTGCCCCACGGCTGCCGGTCCCCGCAGCCACGCGAGGATGCGGCGCTGCTCCCAGAGGGTCCGGTGTCCCCAAGGTTACGGGGGGATGTGATCCCCGCACCCCCCCCAAAACCAACCCCAGTGCAGGGGAACCCGCCTGTGCCGGGACGGCGCGGGCAGAGGTCCACGCACCCCTGCCTGCAGCGATCGTGTCCATCGTCCTCCCCCTTCCCCCCCAGACCGGGGCTGGGCAAGGGGTCCCTGGGGAAGGGGAGGGGGTCTCACTCACGGCGGGCAGCGGAGCTGGGTGCGAGGAGCCGGGGCTGTGCATGGGGCCGTGCTCTCGGGCGGCCGGCACCGCTCTGACCAGGATGAGCCGCTGCCAGGAGTTTTTCCTGTGCCGGGACATTTCTCCCCACCCCCGGACCTCCCTGTTTGGGGAATTCATTGATTCGCCCGGTCCTGGCCAGCCCCGGGGCCGAGCTGTCGCCGAGACTAGGACGCGGCAGCAGCAGCACGGCAGGCGCCAGACGCGTGGGCTCCGTCGGGCAGGGGATGCCCAACACAATGTTACCAGGGCTGCCGGAGCCAGCCTGGCTCCACCGGCAGCCGGGATGGCACCGGTCACACCGGAACACGGTCACAGGGCAGGGTCTGACTGTGGGAGTCAGGCTGGGTAAGGGGGGAGCCGTGGGGTGCAACAGCAGGGCACCATCCTGGCAGCATCCCTGCCAACGCACAGGTCACCAAGGACCACCCGAGCCCCCTGAGGCAGGGATTCCTGCCTCCCCCATCCCTGCCCCCCAGCCAGAGTCCCCCACGGGTGCTGGGCGAGGGTGGGAGCCACTCCACAACAAAGCTGGTAATGTAAACGGGACCCTTATCCTGCACCGGGCCACGCTTCCTGCTCCCGACTTCCCGCCGAGATAAGGGCGGCCGCGCTGGCGCCAGGCGCTGCCGTCGAGGCCACGGCACATGGAGCTTCCCCCGCCCCCGCCACGGGGCCAGGCACCGACGCCGGGGCACGGTGGGCTCAGCCATCCCCACGGCAGGGCCCCCGTTCCGCTGGCCGTGACCTTCGCCGCAGCTCCAGCCAAGGCTGGGCCCATCAGGGACATTTTGCTCCGGCCGCTTCCCGCTGGGTCTTGGCAGCGCCGGTGCCGGCCGGGCGCGCGGAGCCGGGGCAGGAAACAGCCTGGAGTGGGGACAAGCGGAGACGCTCTTGAAACAAGGGGCTGAGTCACAGGCAGGGCCGAGGGACAGGCAGGGAGCCAGCGCTGTCCCCAAGAGGCCTGGGGACCCTCGACCCCGAGCAGAGGTCAGACCCTCACTCCTGCCCATGGTGAGGGTCAGAAAGTTTAGGCAGGGGGGGGGTCTTATGCTCCCAGGGGCCCCCCAAGCACACTCGGTCATTCAGGTGCTGCTCAGGTTTATTGGGGTCTGTGTGACCGGGGGAGCACAGGCTGGAGCGGGGTCCCAGCGCTGGGGGTCTGGCAGCTCCGTCAGCACCGGGCAACAAACAGTCCTGGGCAGGGGAGAGAGGCACAGGGGGTGAGGAGCCAGCACCCAGATCACCCCCCCCGGAGCACTAGGGGCCCCCTCACCCCCAAGCAGCACAGCCAAGCCCATCACCCCCCTCCCAGAACACACCGGCCAGGACCCCATCACCCTCCAGATGCCAGAGCCAGGCCCTTCTTACCCCCAGCAGCACCAGGGCTGGGCCCCCATCCCCAAGCAGGCAGCCGAGGGCAGGGCACTCACCCATCAGGCAGGGGGGCCGGGGGTCCCGTGGTATCCGGGGTTGGGGGGTGGGGGGGGAAGCTGTTCCCTAGTCCAGCAGCTCCCGGATGCACCAGCTGCAGAGCAGGAGGTAGACGCACTCCCGCAGCAGCCGCAGCAGCCAGGAGCCCAGGCGCAGCCCCAGGGAGCTATCGGCGGCTGCCGGCAGTGCCATCGCCCGTGCCACCCTCCTGGGAGCACCGGGCGGGCGAACGGCCGCGGTCCGGAGCAGGCGCATGGCCGACGAGGTGCGAGCGGGCTCTGAGGCGGGGAGGCGGCCGCGCTGACAGGCGGGTCCCCGGCAGGCGCTGGAACCTGCTCTATTCTCTGCGCTTCAAAAGCCTCCACAATAGCGGGCACGGGGAGGGGGCACTGCCCGGGGACCCTTTTGTTCAGGCACACACCCCCCCCTCACCCCGCTCCCGCCACAGCCCCGTGGGGCTGGAAGGATCCGGCCCGGCCGAGCGCGAGCGCAACACAGAGCACGGGCTGAGCGCAGCAGGTTTATTCGGCGGGTTTATTCGGTGTCATCCTCGGCGGCGCCAGGGATGGCGGCCGTTGGCAGCGGCCCAGCAGAGCCTTCTTCACTGGCGGGAGGTGCGCTCCTCTTCCTCGTTTTCCAGCTCGTAGGCAGGCCGGTAGCTCTCGCGGCCGCGGGCGTCGGTGTAGCGCAGCGCCGGGTTCTTCAGCGTGTTGGCCATGCTGCCCAGGGAGGTGTAGCTGCCAGGGGGGAGAGGGTGGCTGCAAGGCTGCACCCAGGGGCATCAGCCGTGCCAAGCAGGGCGGGCAGCGCCGGGCACTCACCCCTTGTCGTAGAGAATGCAGTAGGGGACAAAGAGCTTCCGCAAAAACTCCCAGATGTCCCGGTAGGTCCAGTCCTGCGGGCAGAACGGGGCAGGGATCGCCGCAGAGGCTTGCGGGTGATCCCCCACCCCAGGAGCACACAGGAGGGCAGCTGGGCCCCCCAGCACCCCCTGGCCCTCCCCAGATGCAGGAGCGAGCCCTGCCCGACAGCACCAGGCAGCTGGTCTGCAGCGAGGGGCGCCCGCGCGCCAGGGCAGGAGATGCCCCAGGGAAAGGGGGAAGCAGGAGGGAAGCTCTCCGGGAAGGGGGTGAACCCACTGCTGGCTTCTAGCCCTGTCACTTGAACCCACTGGGCTCCCCTGCCCAGCAGGGACAGCCCCGTCCCCGTCCCCGTCCCCAAGGCAGGCGGAGGCCACGTACCAGCAAGGGGTTCACCCGCATGTAGGGGGGCCAGCCGGGGTCTGTCAGGCACATGGGCGCCAGGGTGCGCGAGTAGGGGTCCGTGCGCCGCGTGCCCATCAGGACGGCCTCCAGCTGCGGCCGCTGCTCCTTCAGGCCGGCCAGGGCCTCCCGGATGGAGCCCTCCACGGTGCACAGCTGGATCCCGTACCTGCGCGGCAGGACGGGCAGCTGCCCGCGGGGGCTGCGGGACACGGAGCTCAGCCCCTGCCCCGCGGGTCACCCCGTTCTGCCCCGGTACCTCTGGACGGTCGCCTGGATGAAGGTCTCCATTTCGGGGAAGGGGGACGTGATGCGGATGTAGAGAACCTGCAGCTTCTCCTGCCTCTCCGGGTACCGCCTGCGGAGAGACCCATCCCAGCTGGGCTCCGGTGGATGGTAACTGGAGGCAGGGCAGCTGCCCAGTCCCCACAAGCCCTGGAGCCCCGGCTGGGGTCCACGGGACCCCTTCACCCACCCCCAGGCCAGGCCAGGCGAGCCCCGTGGCCGGGTACCTCTGCAGGGCGGCATGGACAAGGTGCAGCAGAGCCGTGCAGTCCTTGCCCCCGTTGAAGCCCACGCAGATCTGGGCCAGGCTATACCGGTCCAAAGCCTCCTCGATGGTCCCCAGCGCTGCTGCCACCTTCTGCCCCAGGGCTGAGCCTGCCGGGAAGGGATGGTCGGTGCCCGCCCGGGGGCTGCGTTGCCTCGGTGCGGCCCCAGGGCCTGCAGCACTTAGCCCTCCAGGCACATCTTGTCTCCAGACGCAGCATGGAGCCACCGTCTGCTCTGCAGCCCGGAGCCAAGAGCTTCCGCAGCTTGGAGGTTGGTGCCAGGGATGGGAGAAGGATCCTGCCTGCACTGGAGAACCGTGGCACCGCTCCCCCCGACACGCACTGCGCTCTTGGGGACTGGGAACGGCACCATCCCACCCCAACTGGGGTTACGGGTCCCAGTCCCACCTGCACAGGGCAAAGCCTCAGCGCCGCTCAAGCCCCCAGCACACCCAGAATGTCAAGCTCTGCTCCCAGGCCAGTATTCCCACTTCCCCACTGGGCCGCAGGGCCTGCGTGGGAGCGGCACACGGGGACACCGAGCCGAGCTGCAGCTCCGCCTCCCTCTACCTGACTCAGCCAGGCCATAAACCTCCGCGGCCGCCGTCGAGACGCAGTCCGTCACCAAGGGCACGACAACATCCGGAGGCAGCTTCTCCATCAAGAAGCGATGCGCTTCCTCCAGGTCCTGCTCTGACTCCGAGTCCAGCGTCAGCTTCACGCGGTAGTAGTTGTTGGACCAGTCCGGGTAGGAACCCAAGCTGACGCGGCCCTGGAAGGTGGCGTCGGCCTGGTCCAGCGTGGGCGCGAGGAGGATCTCATCGGCCGCCACGTAGATGGCGCGGGAGTGGAAACGGATCCGCTCGCTGCGGAAGAGGTGGGCGAGACCGTCCAGGGCGCGTTCCATCAGCGCCGGGATGCCGGGGAAGATGTAGACGTTGCGCACGCTGACCAGCGGGTACTTGAAGGGGCCACCCGTGCGCTCGTCCGTGCCGTAGTTGAGGCGGGAGGACGCGGGGACGCGGGCCAGCTTCATCTCGGGGCACCGCGCGTCCGTCTTGCCAAAGAACTTGCGCACCAGGGCCACCAGCTCGGGGTGGGGGGTCACCTTCTCCCCGAAGGCCCTGGCCACGGCCTCGAAGGTCACGTCATCGTGCGTGGGGCCGATCCCCCCGGAGGTCAGCACGTAGGTGAAGCGGGAGGCGAAGGCGGCCACCTCGCTGGCGATGGCGTCCACCTCGTCGGGCACCACCGAGATGCGGGCCACCCGCACGCCCAGGGCGCGCAGCCGCCGGCACATGAAGAAGGAGTTCGTGTCCTGCGTGTGACCCTGCGGGGAACGGAGACACCCGTGACGGGGACACCCGTGACGAGGGAGGCGCCTCGGGCCTACTGGGGCCTGGGCCCCGGGTCACCCGGTGGCCACGGGCCCGACTCGCCCCCACCTTGAGGATCTCGTCGCCGATGACAATGATACCGGCGGTGGCGGCGGAGCCCCGGGAGGCCGCCGCGGGGTCGGAGGCCGCCATGGGACCGGAGGCGGAGGCGCGCAAGGCGGCGCGCACGGCCCCGCGCGCTCCCCGCACCGCTCCCCACATGGGCCCGCACCGGTTGATCCAGCCCCACCTCCTCCTCCCGCCCCGCCGCTCTCATTGGCCGGGCGGCACGCCCGTCACGAGGCGCTGCCAGCGCGGATTGGTCGAGAGGCGGGACTTGCGGGAAAGGGAAGCCGCGAGTCCTCCGAGCCAGCGGGGGGCGCTGTCGCCGCCGCACGTCCCGGGACACCGGGAGGGACCCCCGCCGGCCCCCCCCCCCCCCCCCCCCCGCCCCCCCCCCCCGCACGGTGCTCCAAGAGCCCCGCAGCCCCCCGAAACCCCCCCTCGCAAAACCGCAGGGAAGGTGCGGGTGGCACCCCCCGGGAAAGCCCCCTCCCCGCCCCGGTCACCGGGAGCCAGCCTACAGCACCCCCCCAGGATGCTCGGAGGTACCGGGAGCCCCTCACGCATCCCTCCCCCCGCACCCCCTTCCCCGACACGGCAGCCAGGAGCTCCCAAAGAATCCATTTATTGAAGTTTCAGAAGGTGTTCAGGTGGGGGAAAAGGGTCCCCGGTACCGGTACCGGGGCTGAGCTGCCGCCCGAGCATCACCGAGGGTCACAACCAGCACCCGCCAGCGCGGCACCGGAACGCCGAGAAGAAAGAAGTTCCTGCCCCAGCTCGGGCGGCGCTGGGTCGGGGGCTTCACGGGGCCCGCAGCTCCTCACTTCTCCGGCTTCTTGGGCAGGGGCCGGCGGAAGAGCAGGATGTGGGGCTCTGGGGAGGGGAGGAGAGGGAGGCGGGGGGTGGGAGGCAGGCCGGGCACCCCCGGTCGTCGCCGCCGCCGCCGCCGCCTCCCCTGCCGGGGCTCACCTGGCTCGTGGATCATGTAGTGGACCCAGCCCTGGCTCTGCTGCACCCCCAGGTTCCGCCACTCCGACTCCGACAGCAGGTGGGTCTTGGGCACCAGCTTGGCGATGTCCTTGGGCAGCATCACATGCCTGCGGGCACGCGCCTTCAGCGGGCACCGGGACCGGCCCCTCCCCCCTCGGGTGGTTTCCTCCCGTTACCGGGAGAATTCCCCTCTTTCCCCGCCCCCCACCGGGGAGACACGGCTCGTCCGCTCTCCCCCTGCCGGTAACGGCCTTCCCCCCCCCCCCCCCGCACTAGGGAACCGCTACCGGGGAACCGCCTCTCTCCCGCGGCAAGCAGCCGGTACCGGGCCACCCCCCGCCCCAGGGAGCCCTGACGGGGACACCTCGTTCTTACCGGGGAAACCGTTACCGGGACCCCCAGCCGCCCAGGGAGCTGTTACCGGGACTCCCCACTCTTACCGGGAAACCGTTACCGGGACTCCCCACTCTTACCGGGAAACCGTTACCGGGACCCCCAGCCGCCCAGGGAACTGTTACCGGGACTCCCCCCCTCTTACCAGGAAACCGTTACCGGGACCCCTATCAGCCCAGGGAGCTGTTACCGGGACTCTCCCCTCTTACCGGGAAGCCGTTACCGGCACAACCCCTACCCCCCCCTCAGGAATCCGTTATCAGGCCAACTCCCCCCCGGGGAGCGCTGGGGACACTTCCTTCCTCCCCCCCCCCCACCCCGAGTAGCGGTTACCGGGCCGGTCCCGCCCCGCCTCACCGGTACTCAAACTCCTCGTCGTCGTACTTGTCCGAGTAGTAGATCTGCTTGTGCGCCATCCCCGCGGGCCGCCCCTTCCCTTTTCCCGGCCGCCGCCCCCCTCCCCCGCCCCGGCGCCCTCCCCTCTTCCTCCTCCTCCTCTTCCTTCCCGGCAGCCCCCGCGCGCGCCCCTCAGAGCCTCAGGCGCCCCGAACCGGCCGTTGAGGCGCTCGCGCTTCCCGCCCCCCCACATCCCCCCCACCCCGTCCTCCCGCGGCCGCTTTCAAACGCCGCCGCCCCGCTCTCCCATTGGCCCAGCGCCTCCCTCGAGGGCCGCGCGTCACGGCGCGGGGCGGGAGCGAGGCCGGCCAGGCGCTCGCTGGGCGGTGCCGCTTCCTCGCGGGCCGGGCGCGGGCCGCCATTGGCTCACGCTCGTCACGTGACGGGGGCGGGAGGCGGGGTGGGGGGGGTGAGGCCGCGGGCCGGAAGTGAGTGGCGGGGCGGCGGGAGGGGGAAGGGGGGGGGGGGGGGGGGGTCCGGGGCCGCCGGGACCGGAGGAGGCCGGCGCGAGACCCAGGGTGCCGCGGGGAGCGGGGGGGCGGGCCGGGGGGGGGGAAGGGGGGGGGGGGGGGGGGAGCCGCGGTGGTGATCGGCGCGGCCTGCGCAGAGTCCCGGGCCGGATGAGGCCCCGGTGGTGCCGGGCCCTGCCCCGAAGAGCTTCCGCCGTGGCGACGCTGCTGGGGGCTGAGTTCGCACCCCTCGCCGCTACGATCTTGCCGCCGGAGCGAGCGGAGGGTCCCGCCGCAGCCGCCCCTTGCGCCGCCGATCCCCGCTGCCGCTGCGTGCCCGGCGCGGAGCGGGGGGCTCGGGGCCCCTCCCCTGGGCGGCCCGGCCGGAGGCGGTGCCGGTGCCGGTGTCGGGCTGTGCCAGCCTCTCGGGGTCGTTCTGGGTGCCCTGTCCGTCCGTCCCGGTTCCTCCCCCCGCCACCTCCGGTGGGGTGGCAGCCGCTGCGTGTGCCCAGGGCCGCTTGCCGGTCTCCGGTTTGCGTCGCCCGGTCCCGGTGCTTAGGGACGTGTGACCGTGTGGCAGCCGGGAGAGTCGCTGCTCAGGGTGTTTCTCAGGCCCCAGACCGGCAGCAGGGACGCGGCACCAGCCGGGTTCCACGCACCCTGCCCCGTCCCGCCTCGAGGGCGAGTACCCGGAGCGGGCCCGGCCGTGGTTGATCTTCCCCCTTGCAGGCCTTTGCCGTGCCCCCGGCAGTGCGCCGTGTCCGTGCGTCTGTCCCTCGCGGGCTGTCACCGCTGCTCCCGTTTAATTTCTCAGGAGGGGGGTCAACCCCCACGCTGCGCTTCCCCTGGAGGCCCTGGACACGGGTTCTGGGCAGACATCACCCGGGCCTTGCCCGCCGGGTTGGTGCTGCCGAAGCCCGTGGGCAAAGGGCAGCTCTTGGGCAGCGTTGCCGGGGATGCCCTGGCCTGTCCTGAGAGCTGGAAGCCATCGTCTCTTCCCAGCCAAGCTGGGCTCAAGGAAACCCCCGCAGCCCTTTAGCTGGGGGAGCAGCGTGGCTGGGCTGCCCGTGTCCTCGGGACCTGCGCGGGGCAGGGTCCCCTCCTTGCCGGGTCACAAGCCCCGAGGAGGCTTGGGTGAAGCTGAGCGCTCTGGGTCGCGGTCTCCAAGCTCTTTCCCTGCGTGCCAACCTCAGCCCCCGGCGTCCAAAGGGCCTCGACGCTGCCTCTTCTCGGCAGCCGGTGACTGGCGCGGTGCTGCCGGGCCCTGCCCACGGCTGAGCTGCCAAGCGGAGCCCTTATCTCGCAGCCTCCTGAGCTAATCGCGTTAGCGTCCGCCTGGGCTCCAGGCACAGGCCCCAGATAAGGGCAGGATTGCTGCAAGGAGCTACATCGTCTTTGCTGCCCTGCGCCGCTCGGCCGGGAGCGGGAAGGGCAGGGGTCGCCCAAGAGCTGCTCCTGTTTCTCTTGCCTTGTTTTCCTTTTTGCAGAGCTTCCTGCCCCTCCTGGCTCCCTCCTGCAGCCTCTTTCCACGACTCCCTTCTTCACCCCCCTGCAGCTCAGGGGGCTCTGCGTGTCCTTCACCCAAGGGGGCGGCAGGAAGGGGCAGCTCTGCCCCTGCCCCGGCTGCCTTCACTCTCCCCCCTTGTGCGTGGCCTCTGGGCGCTGGTTTTGGGACCGGGGAGGGATCGGTTTCAACTCTTGGCTTGGCTCACGGAGTGACTCTTGGTCTCCAGTGCCATTTGCTGCTGCGGGCACGGTCTGAGCAGAGCCATGCTCGGCCTCATCCCCCTCCCCAACCTTGGCACATCCAGCTCCATCCTGCCCCGGGGCGAGAAGCGGGAGCCTTTCCCGACCCTCTTGCCCCGCGGCTGCCACGGCCCCGTCCGCCTGCGGTCAGCGAGGAGGAGCAGGGTCTGCCCTTGGCGCCAGGGCCCCCGCCTCGGCGGGGCTGGGACAGGGCTGGCTAACTCCCTGTTTGTCCCCGAACCGCAGGTCGCAGCGCCAGACGAGAGGGGCTGTGCGGTTCTGTTCCCTGCCCGGGGCCTGCCCTGTCCTCCGCCAGCGATGGAGTATGTGGTAAGGACTTCGGTGGAGGACTAGGTGGCTTCGGTGGCGGATCCTGCCTCCCCTCTCTCCCCGCTGGCAGGGCCCCAGCCTCCTCCCCGCAGCTCCGCTGGCATCTCCCGGCCCCTCTTCGGAGCGCGTAGGCGCCGCGTGATGCTGTCATGGTGTTAAAGGAGGGGGGGGGGGGGTGAAAAAAGTAAGTGTTGGCTGGATTTGAATGTTTTTCTTTGCTTCCCCAAGCCCCGGGGGCTCGGGGGTGGTTCCTGTGCCGCCGGTGTCGGACCGAGGGGGTCCCTGCCCCGGGTGAGGTGCGTACGTGCGGCAGGGGCTGGATTGTGGCCGCCTGCTCCTTGCTGTGATTTCTTGCCAAACCACTGGCGTGTTCCAGGTCTCTGACTCAGCTCCCAGTTTGTGTTTCCTGGGAGGATGTCGGGCGCTGGCCCCGGTAGCAGGGCCCCGAGCGTCCCCTCTCTGCTTCACCCCAGGCTGGGCATGAAGTCCCAGCCCCAGGCGCCTGAAAGTAGCCCCAAAGCTGCCCACTGCCTGCGGGGGAGGATCCAGCTGATCCGGCACCTCTCCTGGCTGCTGGGGCACCAGTAGCGACCGGGCCTTGTCCCCGGAGCCCCTGGGGCGCTGTTCTGCGTGCTCCGCTCTCCTCCGCTGCCGGGCAGGGGGTACGGCCCCTGCCTGCGGGAAGGGGCCCTGGGGCTGCCCCGTGGTCAGGGGTGTTGTTCCGCAGCTCTGAGCGCGTCTCCCTTCCCCGAGCCCGCTGGGAAGGGGTCTCTGACACCCTGGGGGGCCACGGTGGCACCACCTTTGGCATCTGAGGGCTGGGAGCGGCCATGTGTTTTGTCAGCAGGCGGGGTGACGTGAGCCCGCTGGGCCCCGGGAGGCTCTGATAAAATCAGAAATGATTCCATCTTACAAAAGCAGAGGCCCGGCTGAGGCAAGGGGGGGGCTGCGTGGGGCTTGCTGGCCCCTCTGGGTGAAGCTGCACCCTGGGTCAGGTGGGAAGGGGCCAAGGAGCCCCCCACCCCTGCCCGCTTCCCTCTGCTCAGATCCTCGTGGAAGCGTCGGGGCTGGGGGACCCCAGCTCCACGCCCACCCGTGCCCAAGCGCCAGCGGGCAAACCCCGCTGCCCTTCTCCGCCGCCCAGGCGGGGCTCCCCCCTCCTACCCCCGGCAGCGGGGGGCTGCGTCTGGCCCCTCGCTCGGGGCTGGCGGCTTCCTGGCTCCCTGGCCTTGGGCTTCCTGCTTTTCTTCAGAGCCTCGGCGCTGCCGGCTACGGGAAGGTCACAGCGCCGAGTGGCCGGGGGGCCCCCGGTGGGGACGAGCTCTTCGCGGGACGGCTGCCCTGGGCTCCCTGCCCCCCTGGGACCACCGCTGCCGGCAGCTGAGGTGGGGGCTGACGCTCACACGGAGACGGAACGTCCGGCTCGGGCGATGCTCCGGGACCGGGCGGGTGACGACGGTGCCGCCATCGCCATCGTGAGCCACGGCCCCTCGTGCCGTGCGGGAGGCAACTTCCAGCTCCGTCCTGGTTTCCATTTCCCCAGCCCCGCGGCAATGTGGCAGCGGCCGGGAAGCGGGGCAGGCAGCTGCCAGGGCCGAGCGATGCCCGGCGGCGGGTCCGGGCGGGCAGAGCCCTTCCCTTACGTCGGATTTACCCGGTTTTGGATCGGTGGCCGGTTTTGCGGAGCGCCCGGTACCCGGGAATACCGTGGCTCAGGGGTTGGGCACCGAAATCCCGGCCTCGGCGCACGGGAGGTGGAAACGGGGAGAGCTCCTACCCCCAGGGATGCTGGAGAGGAAGAGGCTGGTGAGGGCAGCGCGGGTGCGTGGGTCGAGGTCCTGCCGGTGCGTCGAAGACGGGGGAGCGGAGACTCACCCCTCGCACCCCTGCCCGCTGCCGGGGGGGCTCTGCCCGGCTCCCCTCGCTGGCAGAGGCCGAGGTTTGCCCCCCGGCGCGCTCTCGCCGCCCGCTCCCGCTTGGCTCCGCCTGTGACCTTGATTTTTCTGCTCCAGATCGGCGCTGGGTCCCCACCCCTCGCCCCTCCTGCGCTGCTCCCCAGCCCGCGCAGCCCCTACCCTGCCGCCCGTGAGTCAGCACGGCCCTGACCGAGCAGCGGCAGCCCCTTCCCATCCCCTCCCGGGGGCAGCCGGGCAGCG
>JANVCC010000123.1:670703-682204 GCA_025345505.1 Todiramphus chloris collaris | reverse complement strand
GCAGCGGCAGCCCCTTCCCATCCCCTCCCGGGGGCAGCCGGGCAGCGGCAGCCCCCTCTCTGTTCCCGGGATGCTGGAAGCAGCAGCAGCAGCAGCAGCAGCGAGCAGCAGCCACTGTCTCGCCCGCCGGTTCCCCGCCGCGACCGGGGACCAGTGCTGAGCCCAGCCTCGCCCAGCCCACCTGTATCCTGCTCCCCAGCATCCTCCTCTTCCTCCCGACAGCTTTCCGGGCAAGATCCGCGCTCGAAGGACTGGATGTCCCCGCATCCCAGGCAGCTGAGGGCACCGGCGGCATCTCGGCATCGCTGCCCCTCCCGGCTTCGGGCTCCGCTTCCCCCGGCAGAGCCCCGGGAGCCAACGGCGGCCGCTCGCCGCTGGCACGTGGGCTGCGTGGCGGCCACAGAGGGACCTTGTTCGCTCCTGGACGGTGCTGGGAGCGGGGCCGAGCCGGGCTGGGATGCGCTCTGTGCCTGCCTTGTCTCAGGGCTTTAAATATTCATGCTTTTGATTTCCTCTTAGCGCGGCCGGCGAGGACGGACCCGGTGCTGGGCACGGGTTGGGGAGGGGGGACACGGATCTGGCCTTGCCTGAAGACAATGGGATTTGCCGGTCCAGTGCAGGAGCGGCGTGGGGGAACTGGTCTGGGGGATCTCCGGGCGAGGGGCCGAGCGTGCTGAGCCCCCCTCCCGGTGCCCGCAGCTCTCCGGGGCGTCTCCGCGGCCCCGTTTCCTCCTCGCCGCGGCGGGAGCGCGAGGTCGCTCCGCATCTGGCCCGGATCCTCGCTGACGCCCATCAACGTCCGTCGGCAGACGGGCGACCCCCCGGACCCGCTGCCAGCATCCCGGGGCTGGGTCTCCCTGCCAGCCATGCCCGGGGCAGAGCTCAGCGGAGGCTTCTGCTCTGGGGCGGTTTCTCGGCGGCTGCGGGTGCTCGGACCCCCCACGGGGCCCCCGTGAGACCCAGTCCGGCTGCCTCAACCCCGGTGCCGCCCGGGCCGGGTCGCTCGCCCGCCGCTCTCCGGCATGGATCTGCTGCAGAAGAGCAAATACAGCCACCTGCGGAACGAGTCGGTCTCCTCGCTGGAGGAGGCCGTGGGGGGCCTGGGGGTCCCGGCCACCCCCGTGGAGTCCCTCACAGGGGCACGGTCTCTGCCAGGCTCCCCGTCCTCCTCCTCATCCTCATCCTCCTCCTCCCTCGGCCCCGCGGCGCCTCTCGGGGAGCTCTCTCCCGACTCAGAGGACAGTCCCACCACCCTCTGCTCCTTCTTCCCCAAAATGGCCAACCTGAAGCTCTCCAACCCCGCCAACCTGCTCAGCCTGCGGAGCTCCTCGGCCGGCGGCGGCCCCGGGGAGCCCGGCCCCACCGCGACGGCGGCACCCGAGGGGGCTGCCGGCCGCGACTCAGCGGGACCCGTCGCTCTCTCTTCCCAGGATATGAACAAGCTGAGCTGCGGGAAGAAGACGCGGGTGGAAGGCGGGCAGCTCGGGGGGGACGAATGGACTCGCCACGGCAGCTTCGTCAATAAGCCCACCCGCGGCTGGCTGCACCCCGATGACAAAGTCATGGGCCCCGGGGTCTCCTACCACGTCCGGGTGAGCGCTGGGGGGCTCGGGGGCAGCCTGGGGAGGGTTGCGACGGGGATTTGGGGACCCACTGGTGTATTCCTCAAAGGTTGGGTGGTGGGGTTCCCACCTCTGTGGAGCTCGGGGGGTGTGGGGGGAGCAGACCCCGGGGCTGACCCTGCTCTCTCCCCCAGTACATGGGCTGCGTGGAAGTCCTCCAGTCCATGAGGGCTCTGGATTTCAACACTAGGACGCAGGTCACCAGGTGAGCTCTGCCCCTTTGGGGTTCATGGGGGGTTGTCTGAGAACCACGGAACCCTCTGGTGGGTGGTGGGTGGGGCTTTTGGTGCAGCCCCATCCAGCATCGCTTCCCCTGCCCGCAGGCTTCCTGTTTGTCACCCTGGTCCCCGCGTCTTCGGTCCCATGGCTGGGCTGGGGGGGGGGTCACAGGGGAATGGGGAGGGCAGGCGCCAGGGGGGGACTGACCTCTTGCTGTGCCCCCCGCAGGGAGGCCATCGGGCTGGTGTGCGAGGCCGTGCCCGGTGCCAAGGGAGCGGTGCGGAGGAGGAAGGTGAGGCTGGGCTGGTGAGGGGGGGCATCCTCGGCTGTCCGGGCACGGGGCCGAGAGCTGGATCCCAGCCCAGCAGCCTGAGGTTCTGACAGGCAGTGGAGCTTGGTGGGAGCAGTGGTGAGGATGTGGTGCCCCCTCATCCCCCCCGCCTCTCTGGGCTGTGTCCAGCCCTGTGGAGAGCCCCTTCCCCAAGCTGCTGTTTGCCCCCAGCCCTGCGGCCGCTCCCTGAACTCCATCCTGGGCAAGAGCAACCTGAAGTTCGCCGGCATGCCCATCACCCTGACCATCTCCACCAGCAGCCTCAACCTCATGGCTTCTGACTGCAAGCAGGTGAGAGAGCGGGGAGGGGGTGGGCAGCTGGCTTCAGACCCCACCCCGGGCCCTGCTGGGGCAGGGGATGGCTCCAACCTTCCTCTGGGGTGTCTGGCTGGGCCGTGTCACCTCCTGAGCGGCCACCTCCCCCCGGTCCCCGGGGTGAAGAGGTCAGAACGATATCCCGCACGCTTTTGTCGGATCTGCCCTGGAGATTGTTGAGACCCAAGACCCCTGGACCTGGGGTCAGGTCTCCTGGTCTTGACCCTGCTCCCAGTGGCCCATTTGGTGGCCCTGTCCTTTTCCTGGTGGCCCATGACTCGTAACCAGGGCTCCAGAGGCTTGTGAGCCCCCGTGCCGGGTCAGCCCGGGGAGGAGTGCGACAGGCAGGTGATGCCACCTCCAGCCGGGCGCAGAGTCGCTCCCACCTCTTACCTGACAAACCCTCTGCCCTGCAGATCATCGCCAACCACCACATGCAGTCCATCTCCTTCGCTTCTGGGGGAGACCCGGTGAGTACGCAGGGTCCCCGTCCACGCGCGTCCTGCCCCGCGCCGGGGATCGGTGCCTCTCAAAGCCATGGGCACCGTGCTCCCCTGGCAGCCTGGTCTCACTGCCAGCTTCTCGCCCGCAGGACACGGCCGAGTACGTCGCCTATGTTGCCAAAGACCCCGTCAACCAGAGAGGTGAGTCCCCCAGAGCCCCGTTTTCGTGGAGGTTGAGGCTCAGCTCGGTGTGGTGGGTGGGCGTTGGGTCCCCCCGGGGCGCACGGGGCCGCTTCGTGGGGTGGAGAAGGCGACGTTGGGGTTCCACGCTCCCATCCCACCCCTCCCCAGCCTGCCACATCCTGGAGTGCCCCGAGGGCTTGGCGCAGGACGTGATCAGCACCATCGGGCAGGCCTTCGAGCTGCGGTTCAAGCAGTACCTGAAGAACCCCCCGAAGCTGGTGACACCCCATGACAGGTAAGGGCAGGAGGGCGGTGGGAGGGTGGTTTGGTTAGTTTTGGAGGTGGGGGGGGACAGCCCTGGCTGCTCTCAGCTGCTCACGGGTGCCGTGCCCTCCCAGGATGGCAGGGTTTGATGGCTCTGCCTGGGATGAGGAAGAGGAGGAACCAGCCCCAGACCATCAGTACTACAACGACTTCCCCGGCAAGGAGCCTCCCATTGGGGGGGTCGTGGACATGCGGCTGCGGGACGGGGCTGCTCAGACCCCCAACCACTTGGGAGCAACCCTGGTAAGACTTTGGGCACGTCCTGGGGGACTTCCGTGTGACAAGGGAGGTGCAGGGACCCCACCCGTGCCGTGGGCTCAGGATTGTTCCCCCACAAGACCCGTGGCATGCGTCACCCCAGCACCTCCAGCAGCCCAGGGCCTGGGGAACAGGATGGGGGACAGCAGAGGGGGCTCACTCCCCTCCTCTCCCTGCAGCCCGTGGGCCAGTCGTCCGGTGGGGACTACGACCCCCGGAAGCAGCACGCTCCTGCCCAAGGTAACGTGACAGACACGGCCGGTCCCCGTCTGCTTTCCTGGGCCCCAAGCGCTCTGGCACCAGACACTGGTGTTGGGGCCAAGGAAAGCTGGGGCTCTGCTGAGCCCGCTGCTCTTGGCAGCAGGGAGAGAGAAGTACCCGGCCCCGGCGGGTGCGGCCGGCCGCACGGACCTGTTCGATGACCCGTCCTACGTCAACGTGCAGAACATGGACAAGGCACGCCAGGCATCGGCCGCTGGCACCCCCGCGACTGCCAACGGTGGCACCCAGAGAGACCTCTTTGACATGAGTGAGTGGGACAGTGGCCGGGGCCAGGCCTGGCCCGGGAGCTGGGGGTCCCTCCTGGGCTGCGGCGGGTCACCGTGACACGGCGTGCGTGTCCCCCTGCTCCTCTTTCCCTCCAGAGCCCTTCGAAGACGCGCTGCGTGTCCCCCCGTCCGTGCCCGTGGGGCTGCCCCCCGCCCAGGTGGTGGCCTCCATGGAGGAGCAGCTGAGACGGGAGCCCTGGTACCACGGGAAGATGAACCGTAAGGAAGCCGAGAAGCTGCTGAAGGTGAACGGAGACTTCCTGGTGCGGGAGAGCACCACTACCCCCGGCCAGTACGTGCTGACCGGCCTGCAGGGCGGGCAGCCCAAGCATCTGCTGCTCGTAGATCCCGAGGGAGTGGTGAGTCCACCTAACGGAGCCTGGCACAGTTCAGGGGGTGGGCCAGGGGGGTTACCCGAGCTACCCGGCCATTGGGCTTCCCCCCCAACTCCTCAGGGGCTGCCTCTGGGCTGGCCCCAGGGGGAACGGAGAAGGCCTGGTGGAGCGTGGGGGTGAGGGTCAGCACCCGGCCCACGGAAGGTGGCGATGGGGTTGGCATCCCCCGGGGCAGTGGCAGCCTCTCGAGTGCCCCTTCCCCGGTCCCCTCAGGTGCGGACCAAAGACCACCGCTTCGAGAGCGTCAGCCACCTCATCAGCTACCACATGGACAATCACCTGCCCATCATCTCGGCCGGCAGCGAGATGTGCCTGCAGCAGCCGGTGGAGAGGAGACTGTGAGCGCCTGGGCTGGGGGGGCCCCGGTGCGCAGCCCCCCACCCCGGCCCTGCTCCCTGCCCCAGGGAGCCCCTCGGACTCTGGCCGGGTGCTCTGCCCAGGACTGAGCGTGGACTTGGCCGTGGCCGGGGCCCGTCCCCCCCTGCGCCGCGTGGAGCCGGTGCCCGTGGGAGCTGCCCGCAGCGTGGGGGGGGCTGTTCGTGCCAAAGCCCCCGGCCCCCTCCCAGCTCCAGCCTTTGCACAGTGGCTCAGCTCCTACCAAAACCCGGGCTCGGGGCTGGCAGAGCCCAACTTAGGGGCAACCCGGCCTCGACCCCTGCCCCCGGGCCGCGGAGGGGGCTCTGGGGGGGGGTTCCGTGCCCGCAAGCACAAGCCCCGGCCGGCCCCGCACCGACTGTACCCGATCACTTTACGTGTTAACTCTGTGCCTTGACCCCGCAGGTCCCACTCTCTTATGCAATGGCGGGGGGGGGGGGGTCCGGAGGCAGAGCCCCCCCCTTCCCTGCGCTCCCAGAACCCCCCAACCCTGCCCCTTCCCGGGCCGTGCTCCTGCGCCCCCTCCCCACCCGCTTCCTCCCGGGGTCCCGGCTCCGGGGGGTCAGTGGGAGGGTCATTTCCCCTCTCCCCTTTGCATGCCCGGTGTTTCCCCGCCCCCCCCGCCGAACCAAAGCGCAGCCCCGCCCCGCGCAGCCCCGGGCCCTCCCCCCCGGGGCCCCGTTATACCAAAGGAACCGGCGGTCGGTATTAAAGTTGATATTTCTCTAGGCCCCGGCTGGTGTGCGGCGGGGGAATTAGGGGAGGGGGGCGAGCGGGGGGGGGCACCGGGAACGCGGCGGCGGCGGCCCCTCCAGCGGCACGTGGTTCTTGCCTCCCCCCGCCTTGCAGATGGTTCGCTCCGCTTCCCCCCCCCGCTCCGCGCTGCACTTGGTCCGCCCCGACTCCCCCCTCCCGCTCCCCGCGCCAGGCGCGTGCTGGTGCCCTCCCCCCCCCCCGCGCGCCCTCCCTCGCCCCGCCCAATCCAGCGCGGCCGCCCCGCTTTCCGCTTCCGCTTCCGGCCTTGCCGGGGAGCGGCGGCGGCGGCGGGGCCATGGCGGCCCCGCACGCGGAGAAGCTGGAGGGAGGCGTCCCGGCCCCGCCGCCCCCGCCGGGGCCCCCGCACCCCGCGGGCAGCGCTGCCGCCGGCGGGCCCGGCCGGAAGCAGGGGAAGGCAGGTGAGTGCGGGGGGAGGGGGAAGGACCGGACCGGCCCCGGTTGACGCGGCCCCGGTTGACGCGGCCTCGCTTCCCCCCGTAGGGCTGCAGATGAAGAGCCCCGAGAAGAAGCGGCGCAAATCCAACACGCAGGTAGGGCCGGGCTCCGGAGACACCGGGACCCGGGGCGGGGGGACACCGGGACCCGGGGGGAGGGGGAACCCTCCGCCGTGACCGCCGCCGTCTCCCCGCAGGGTCCCGCCTATTCGCACCTCTCGGAGTTCGCGCCGCCGCCCACCCCGATGGTGGATCACCTGGTGGCCTCCAACCCCTTCGAGGACGACTTCGGGACCCCCAAGGTGGGGGCGGCCCCCGCCCCTTTCCTGGGCAGCCCGGTGCCCTTCGGCGGCTTCCGCGTTCAGGGGGGGATGTCGCCGCAGGTCCCTCCCGGTTACGGGGGCGGCCCCCAGCCCCTGCGGAGGCAACCCCCCCCCCTTCGCCCCCGGGCAGATGGGCCCGGCCTTCAGCATGGCTCCCCAGAACCCCAACTACGTCCAGCCCGGGGCCATGAGCTTCCCGGGGCAGCCCTTCAGCCAGCCCCTCGGACAGAACTTCAGCCCCCCCACGGGGCAGCTCATGCAGGGGCCCGTCGGGGGCTTCGGGCCCATGATCTCCCCCACCATGGGGCAGCCCCCCCGGGGTGAGATGGGCCCCGGGCCGGCCCTCAACCCCCCTGGGGGGTCGGCGGTGGCCCAGCGCTTCAGCCAGCCCGGCAACCTCTTTGGACAGTCGCCCATGCAACGCCCCGGGCAGAACATGCCCCCCCTGCCCCCCACCGCCAGCCCCTTCCCCGGGGCCGACCCCGGCTTCCCCGCCGGCAGCGAGGAGGGGGGCAAGAGCCTCAACCCGCCCCCCAGCACCTTTGCCCAGGAGCAGCACTCGGGTTCCCCCGCCGCCGTCAACGGGGCGCAGCCCGGCTTTGCCCCCGGCGGCACCGCCCGCGGCGCCGGCACCCCCGAAACCAACAGCCTTCCGCCGCCCGCTCCCGTCAAGGCGGCCGGCGGTTCCGGTCACCAGCCGCCGCCGGGGCTGGTGTACCCCTGCGGGGCCTGTCGCAACGAGGTCAACGACGACCAGGATGCCATCTTGTGCGAGGCCTCCTGCCAAAAGTGGTTCCACCGGGAGTGCACCGGGATGACGGAGAACGCCTACGGGCTGCTCACCACCGAGGCCTCCGCCGTCTGGGCCTGCGACTTCTGCCTCAAGACCAAGGAGATCCAGTCGGTCTACGTCCGGGAGGGCCTGGGACAGTTGGTGGCCGCCAACGACGGCTGAGCCGCCCTCCCGCTGCCATCCGTGGACGGCTTCCCCCCCCGGCCATTTAGGACCAAACCCCCTTTTTTCTTCGTAGCCGTCGTCCCTCCTGCCAGCCAGAGAGATGGGGCCGGGCACCGGCTGCCACCGTGGGCTCCGGGCTGGTTGTGCCAGGGGAAGCTCCAGCCCCGCTGCACCGGCCCTCGGGGACTCCCCGGTGCCACCCTGGCCCCCCAGCTCTGCCCGGGGGGCTCGGTGCCCTTGTGGGAGGAGGAGGAGGAGGAGGATGAGGGAGCAACCCGGTGACCACCGCCATCCATGATTCCCCCTCACCGGGGCTGGGCAGTGGTCCCGGTGCCCCGCTCCCCATGCTCGGGATGGTCCCGGTGCCCCCCTCCCCGCGCACGGGATGGTCCCGGTGCCCCCCTCCCCGCGCACGGGATGGTCCCGGTGCCCCCCTCCCCGCGCACGGGATGGTCCCGGTGCCCCCTTCCCGGTGCCCACTCCCTGTGCTCGGGATGGTCCCGGTGCCCGCTCCCCCAGCCCCTTTTATCCGATCGTTCCATGGAAACTTTTGTACCGTCGCTATAAAACTTTGAAACGCGCGTGTCCGTCTCTTACTCCGCTCCCGTCGAGGGGGGGGGTAGGGGTGCCCGGTACCGGAGGATGCCCGTGTGCCCCTCGGGCCATCCCATTGGTCCACCGACCCCACCGCTCGTTGCCATTGGCTGCCCACGTCACGTGCGCGCCGCTTCCCGAGGGCGGTGACGGGCACCGGGGGGGGGGAAAGTTACCGGAGAGACCGGGAGAAAGTTACCGGCGGGATCGCGGCCGCGGCACCAGGTACCGCCCGGCCCCGGGAAACGGCTGCGGCGGGGTCCGCTGCACCCGGACGGGACCTGGGGAACCGGGACCCGGGGAACCGGTGCTGCGCAGCGAGGCCCCCGGGAACGGCTTGAACGGGCATCGCCCCGGGGAAAGGGGGGAGCGCGGAAATGCCGCCGGCGGGACGGTTCCGGGTCCCTGCGGGGGCTGCCCCAGATTCCCCCCCAGCCCCTTTCCCGGTACGGCCGCCTTCGAGCGTGGCCCCGGTGTCCCCAGCCCGGGCCCCCCGTCCCCCGACCACCTGCTGAGCGGCATCACCGGCTAAAAATACCCCGCGGAGGCAGCTGGAGCCGGGCCGGGGGAGGGGGGGACACGCGGGGGGTCCGGTCTGCCCGGGGGGGTCCGGTCTGCTCGAGGGGTCCGGTCTGCTCCGGGGGGGGTCCGGTCTGCCTGGGGGGTCCGGTCTGCCCCGAGGGTCCGGTCTGCCCGGGCTGGACGGAGCCAAGAGTCCCCCAAGCCGCAGGCAGGGTTCTGGGGGTCGAGGGGACCGCGGCTCTCCCGGTCAAATCGCGGGGGTACCGGGAGGCGGGTCACGGGTCACGTCCCTCGGTCCACCCGTCTCCTCGCAGGTGGCTCCGGGCTGTCGCCATGGCGGAGAAATCGGAGTCCCGGGACCCCGACAGCAGCTGGGTGCTGGCGGGAGGAGAGGTGAGGGGCGCGGGGTGCCCCGAGCAGCACCCCACGGTTCGCCCGGGGCTGCGGGCAGGGACCGATCCTGCCACCCGCTCCCCCCGTTCTCCCAGGGTCTGCGCATCGACACGGTGGGTCCGGAACGGGACTCGGCCTCCCATGGGGCTGAGGATGAGGAGCTAGAGAAGGAGGAGGATGAGGAGCAGGAGGAAGAGGAGGAAGAAGACACCCAGGGCACCGTTGCAGGCAGGCGGCAGCCGCGGGGCTCCCCCGGTGCCCCCCGAGCTGGCCGTGGCTCACCGCCGCTCTCTGCCTCTCCCCAGCCTCCTGCCCCGGCCAGAGCCAGCGCCCCGAGGGCAGCGGGCTGGGGGGCAGCCTGGCAGCCGGGGTCCCGCGCGTCCCACCCCAGTGCCCGAGGCTGTGGGACCCCGCGGAGAGCTGGGAGTTCGAGGCCGAGACGATGCCAACCCCGGATGGCTCCGCAGAGCCCGCTGCGCTGGGTGGCACAGAGCAGGAGGAGCCCGATGCCAAGGCTGAGCCGGAACCCTGGCCTGACACCCCCAAAGCAGGTCAGGCCCCCTGAGAGCAGCCCCCGTGGGGGGGGGCTGTGCTGGCAGTGCTGGGGTGCGGACCCTCCCTGGAGGTCTCCCCGTTCCTTCCCCAGAGCCGCCAACGCCGGAGGGGAGCTGCACCAGCAGCGACGACGACGCGGAGGGGCTGCGGCGACGGCAGGGCCGTGAGCCCCGTCCTGGGGCCCCCCCTCCTGCGCCTGCCGTGCACCGGGGGACGCCGGACGCCGGCGACGAGGACGGGCTCAGCATGAGCAAGTACCTGCTGGGTGCCCTGGCGCTGGTGGCCGTGGGGCTGCTGGTCATCTCCGGTGAGCGGGAGTCCTAGGAGCAGGGTGGGGGTCCCTGGAGCAGGGCTGTGGCCACAGTGTCCCTCTCGTTGTCCCTTCCTCTCCCCAGGAGGCATCTACGACCTGGCAGATGGTGAGGACACGGAACTGCCCCGCACGGGCACCGCGCAGCCCGGACATCCGACCCTGGTCAGGTGTCCCCATCTGGTTCCCCCCCAGGCCCAGCGGAGAGCGTGGTGAGCCGGGACGTGGCGCCCGGAGAGCAAGAGTCGCTGCTGCCCGTGGAAGGCAATGTAAGGAGGGGGTCTGCAGTGGGGTTCAGCCCCCCCCGAGCCACCCCGGGGCAGGTGGCATCCCCAGCCCGTCTCATCCCCCAGGACTCGCAGGAGAAGCCCCTCACCCCAGACGCCGGGGACCCGCAGAGCGTGCAGTCCCTCAGCCTCCTCCTGGACAAGCTGGCCAAGGAGAACCAGGAGATCCGGCTCATGCAGGCGGAGCTGCAGGTGGGTGAGCACGGCCCAGCTCCGGGGTGCCACGTCCCGCCGCTCCTCGCCCCTTCCCACCTCGCTCAGGACCCCCCCTGCCCCAGGCCCACAAGGAAGAGCTGCGCGTCCTGCTGCGGAAGAGCGAGGGGGAGGCGGCGGCGGCCGGGGCGCAGCGGCAGAGCCTGGCAGCGGAGAACGCCCGGCTGCGCGTGGCACTGGAGCAGGAGGCCGCCGCGCTCCGCGACGCCCGGGCCGAGCTGCAGCGCTTGCGGGACGCGGGGGCACCGGGTGGCCCCGGGGCCGGGGAGCCGGTGGCTGAGCCGCCCCCCAGCACCGGTGCCCCAGCCCACGGCGAGGACGTGGCGCAGCGAGAGGGTGCCCGGCGGTACGGCACGCTGGCTTCGGTGCGGCAGGAGCTGGTGGGCGCCCTGGAGCGGGCGAGGGGTCCTGGAGGTCTCGAGGGGCTTGTGAAGGAGCTGAGCGCCCTGGAGCAGCACCTGGGCCGGGAGCTGGAGGCCGAGCCCTTCCCCGGGCCCTGGAAGAAGCCGTTCAAGGCAGAGAAGAAGGAGGGCAAGCGGCACAAGCGGCACGGTGCCGGGCGGGACCCCCACGAGCGGGAGAGGAAGGAGCAGGGCAAACCTCATGGGCATGGGAAGGACCGCCGGCCCCCCCGGGAGCACAGGCCGGGCAAAGCCTGGGGGAAGTCATCTCACGGCCCCCACCAGCGCGGACCCCACGAGCCGCTCCCGCTGAGCCGGTACCGGGCACCCCAGGGCTGTTCGGGAGTGGCCGACTGTGCCCGTAAGGAGGGCCGGGAGGTGCTGGGGGCTGCGCTGGAGCCGGTGCAGAAATCGCAGTTCCTGCAGCTGCTGGAGGGTTTCATGGGGCGGCTGGGCTGGGGGGCACACTTCGGGGGGCTGGCAGCGCGGCTGGACGGCGCCTTCGGGGCTGATGGCACCTTCGCCCACGACCGCTTGCGCTTCGTGGACTTCGTGGATGATGTGGAGGAGATGCTGGAGGAGGTGGCGCGGCAGGAGCGGGGCGACGAGGAGGCGGCCGACGGCTTCGAGGAGTACGTGCTGCGGCACTACGCTGGGCAGAGCGGGTGAGCCAGGGTGCCCGGTGCTGGGGAGGGGGGTCTTGGGGGGGGCATCGAGCCCC
>JANVCC010000123.1:650613-660703 GCA_025345505.1 Todiramphus chloris collaris | reverse complement strand
TGAGCTGGCTGCCGTGGCGGTGGCGGGGGCGGCGGCGGCGGCAGCGGCGGCGGCGGCGGCGGCGAGCGCGCGGCTCCCATTCATGATCCCGGTGCCCGGGAAAACGGCGCCGGTGCCCGGGAAAACGGCACCGGGACCGCCGCTATGGAGACATCGGGGCATCTGCACGATTCGGGCGTGGGGGACCTGGAGGAGGACGGGCGATGCCCTTGCCCTTTACCGGGGGATGAACGGGCACCTCCGCCGCCTCCCGCCGCCTTACCGCCGCTTCAGCACAGCCTGTTGCACTCCTCGCCCGGGTCGTTACGGGCCCCTCCTCCTCCTCCCGCCGCCCCCGCCGCCCTCCACCCTTCCTCCCGCCACGGCAGCCAGCTCAACCTCGGCGACCACCCGGCCGGTTCCGGGGTTGGGAGCGGCAAACACCGGCAACCCAGCCCGTTGGTTCACCGGCGGGACAGCAACCCCTTCACCGAGATCGCCATGAGCTCCTGCAAGTACAGCGGCGGGGTGATGAAGCCCCTCAGCCGGCTCAGCGCATCCCGCCGGAACCTCATCGAAGCCGAACCGGAGGCTCAGCCTTTGCAGCTCTTCGGTGCCAGCGGACCCCCCGAGATCGTCGTCTCGCGCGAGGATAACCACGCGCCCGCCGCCCGCCGCCCCGATCGCCCTCCCGCCCGCCCGGCCCCCGCCGCCTTCGCCAAGGGGCCCAAGCGTAAGGCTCAGAACATCGGCTACCGGCTTGGGCATCGCCGGGCGCTCTTCGAGAAGAGGAAGCGCCTCAGCGACTACGCGCTCATCTTCGGCATGTTCGGCATCGTCGTCATGGTCATCGAGACCGAGCTCTCCTGGGGGCTCTACTCCAAGGTATCGATGGGTCCAGGGGTTGGGCGTGGGGGTATCGCTGGTGGTTGGTGCCCAACGGAGCCAGCGCGGAGCTCTGTGCCCCGCCTGGTGTCCCGCGGGGTGAAGATGGAGGTGTTCGCCCCATCGGCTGCGGGACGGGGCCGTCCAGGCTGGCTGGGCATCGACGGGCAGCCCCAGGGCCTTACGGGGAAGCTGTGGCCGCAGGTGTCGGAGAGGGTGAGCGCCGGGCCGGGGACACCGGAGCCGCGTGCCGCACGGTGTGTGCCAGGGGCGGGCGCTGGCGGAGATGCCCCAAGCTCCGGCAGAGTCGGGGGCCGAGCCACCGGGGTCTGCAGTGCCCATTGCCAGCCTGGCTGGGCCCTCCGCAAGGCATCATGCCCTCAGCTGTGTGGTGGAGCCCCCCCCCGCCTCCTCCTCCTCCTCCTCATCCTCCTCCTCCTCATCCTCATCCTCCTCCACCCCCCTTTTTTCCATGTTTCCCCCCCCCATCTTTTTTGCAGGACAGTGCCTTTGATTTATAATTCTACCCCCCCCCCAACGCCCCTTCCAGCTCCTGCTCCCGGGCTGCGCTGGTTGGCAGCGATATGAATAACTCTTTGTATAGACATCTGTCATGTTATTTATACCTATCCAGAGAGGGGAAGGCATCGGCACCCGCTCCAGCAGCAGGGCGTGCGTGGCACCCATGGGCGTCAGCGGGACGCTGCTGCCGATGGGGGCTGGGTGGGGGGGGGGGGGGGGGGGTGGCCAGTGGGGGTCCCCCTGCCGCAGTGCCGCTGGCGGAGGGGAAGGAGTCGGGTGGGAAGGGGCCATTTGCCGCTTCCTGCCATTATCTGGCGCGGGCGGCTGGGGAGGGAGGCGCGGGCGGAGGAGGCGATGGAGCTGGAGCAGGTGGAAGGAGGGAGGGTGGGAGGGAAGGACGCGACTTGGGGTCCCGTGGGCACCGGGGGGACCCCGCCACCTCCCCACGGAGGTGCCCGGACAGCGGCGGGAGGCTCCCGAGCTCCGGCTGCCTGCAGCTGCCGGCCTCGGTGGGAACGCGGGAGCTGCCGGCAGCGGTTCCCTGCGCTCCGTCGGAGACCGAGCGATGCTTCGGTGCCAGCCCGCGGCCCCGGGTCCCCCGCCGAGAGAGGAGGAATCTTTGCCCTGCTGCCAGAGCCTCTTCCTTGACGGTTCCGCTTCCCACTGGCAGCGGCGAGGCCGAGCCGCCGTCCCCCTCCTTGTGCCCGCTACCTGTTGAGCCGCTCTCCCCGAGCTCCCCGGGCCCATGTGCCCGGTGCCGGTTGGCACCGGTTGCCTTCGCCAGGCCGCCAGCCATGCTCGCTGGTCCCGGCACGCCGAGCTGCTGTGCCAGCCGGGGAAGACCCCGTGAGTCAGCGCTGCCACCCGCAGCCCCTGACCCCTGACCCCGTGCCTGCCGCAGGGTGCCAGGGAAGGGGTTCCCTGGCTCTGGGAAGGGGTTCCCTGGCTCCCGGTCGTGCCAGACCCTTGGCCGGAGCTGCAGCAGCGGGCGACCGTTTATAAACCCCCCCCTCCCGGCAGCCCCCGGTGGGAAACCGGAGCTCGCTGGCGGAGACGCGGCCGTGAGCGATGGAGAGCCCGCGGGCAGCGCTGGCAGCTGTTGTGTGGACGGGGACGTCAGTGCCGCCCGCCCTGGCCTGGCTCCAGCTCTGCCCCGTGGCAGCGGCCGTGCCACCGCGTGCTTCCTGGGGCCGGAGGGTGCTGGGGCTGAGCTGGAAAGCGAGGATGCGGTGGCTGGGATTTGCTCCCTCTGCCCCTTGAGCGAAGCGTGGGCAGGATGGGGCCCTCCCTTGCCTCCGGGATGGCACCCGCTGCTTCCCAGAGCCACACGCAGCCTCCACGGCATCCTGCATCCCGCTGGCAGCACGGCATCGGGCGGGAGGGCACGTGTCGGGGGTGCCAAGGCGTTGGCACCGGGCAGGAGGGCACGTGTCGGGGGTGCCAAGGCATCTGCACCGGGCAGGAGGGCACGTGTCGGGGGTGCCAAGGTGTCGGCATCAAGCGGGAGGGCACGTGTCAGGGGTGCCAAGGCATCTGCACCAGGCAGGAGAGCACATGTCAGGGGTGCCAAGGCGTCGGTATCAGGCAGGAGGGCACATGTCGGGGGTGCCAAGGCATCTGCACCGGGCAGGAGGGCATGTTTTGGGGGTGCCAAGGCGTTGGCACCGGGCGGGAGGTCGTGTGTCGGGGGTGCTGAGGGGTCCCCGGAGTTCAGGCCGAGCCCCGGTGCTGTGGTTCACTGGGAGCGTGGGATCCAGCACCGGCTCTTCCTGCCGGGTCCCTCCGGACCGGGCACTGGCAAACACGGTGGGTGAACCTCAGCCCCTGCCAGTAGCGCTGCCAGGAGGGCCACGGGGTACCCGGGAGGTGCAGCCACCGTGACCGTGGCAGCCACATCTCCCAGGGAGCCACCCCATCCCCAGGGGGTGCCCCTGCTTGGGGCGGGCGGGCTCAGTGCCCGCGGGAAGGGTCTGGCCAGAGCAGGGTTGGCACGAGTGCAGCCCCAGAGCTGGCCTATTAATAGCGGTCGTTGGGTGCCCGGCCCTTCTCTCAGCACCAGCCATTATATCCACACAATCGTGCCGCCCGTGCCAAGTCCTTAACAATGCTCCGCCGCCGCGGCAAAGAGTCCCTCTCCGTGGGGATGGGGAACCCCGGGAGAGGCGGAGGAGGGAGGCCGAAGGCAGCTTGGCACGCGGGGGAGCAGGGGATGGGCACGGTGTGCCGTGAGGGTGTCAGGGTCTGGTGTGCCAGGGGCATGCCAGGCCACAGTGTGCCGTGAGTGTGCCAGGTCTCTGTGCCATGAGTGTGCTGTGAGTGTGCCATGAGTGTGCTGGGTCTCAGTGCCATGAGTGTGCCAGGTCTCTGTGCCATGAGTGTGCCAGGTCTCAGTGTGCTGTGAGTGTGCCATGAGTGTGCCAGGTCTCAGTGTGCTCTGAGTGTGCCAGGTCTCAGTGTGCTGTGAGTGTGCCATGAGTGTGCCAGGTCTCTGTGCCATGAGTGTGCCAGATCTCAGTGTGCCATGAGTGTGCCAGGTCTCAGTGTGCTGTGAGTGTGCCATGAGTGTGCCAGGTCTCAGTGTGCTGTGAGCATGCCATGAGTGTGCCGGGTCTCTGTGCCATGAGTGTGCCATGAGTGTGCTGGGTCTCTGTGCCACGAGCGTGCCAGGTCTCAGCGTGCTGGGGGTGGGCGGAGGTGTGGGAGGGGGGTGCTGGCAGGGCAGGTCGGTTTGGAGCTACCAGCTTGGTGAGGGGCTGCCAGTGTCCCCTGGGTGCACCGGTGCCTGGCAAAGAGTCCGGAGGGGACAGTGAATCCTGCTCTTCCTTCTGGGGTCCCCGGGAGCAGCCTCTCGGGTGACCCATGAATCAGGAGCTGGTTTAATTTCCATGGAGCTAATTAGCCAGGAGGATCTAATTAGACTGCCCATGAGGGTACCCTAATACCGGGCTCATGCTGGACGCAGCCAGGGTGCTGGCACCGCACGTCCCAGCAAGGGGAGGCTGGTGATTACCCTGGGCAGAACTGGGTTAAAGAAAGGTGTTGGAGAAAGGGCTGCTTGTGCCCGTGGTGCCCACAGTGCCCTTGCTACCATGCCAAGCTGCTCAGGGTGGGAGCTGGGGCGGCCAAAGTGCCAGCTGGGGGGATGGAAGCAAATGCTGTGAGCGTGGAGCCCGGTGCTGGTGCCATTGCGGGCAGGGTCCCGTGGCCACGTCCCCCCTAATGCCCACCCTGCTCTCTCTTTGCAGGACTCCATGTTCTCCTTGGCCCTGAAATGCCTTATCAGCCTCTCCACCGTCATCCTCCTGGGCCTCATCATCGCCTACCACACACGGGAGGTGCAGGTAGGTGCCAGTGCCACCCGTGCCGAGCGAGGGGCTGCCAGGGCGGGGGGCTGGGGCAGGCTGCGGGGTTCGCCTGCCCACCCCGGTGGGACGTGGTACCCAAGCTCACAACCTGCAGGGAGCCTCTTCCCTCCTCTCAGGGGGCAGAGAAGGATCTTTGGGGCAGTGCCAAGGGGGTCTCGGGGAGAGACCGGGCACCGAGGGGTCTACCCGGGCACAGGGTGCCTGGCCAAGCTGCTGGTGGCCGGGGGCTGCAGCCAGGAAGGGCTCGGGCCAGGTCAGGTGCCAAGGAAAGCTGTGAAGTCCTTTCCTAATCAGGGCTGCCCACTCTCTTCCTCCCTGCCTGCCCCGGTTTTGCTGGGAAATGAAAGGGCTCCCGGTTTGCTCCAGGAAGGCTGCGCTTCCCGGCGGGATCCGGCTTCAGCGCGATGCCGGCTTCTTTGGGGGGCACGGGAGGAATGAATCACCGGGCAGCAGAAGCAGCATCCCCAGGGATGCCACAGCCCCTGGCCCCAAGCTCCCGGTGTTTGGGCCCACCAAAGATGCCACCTCGTCCTGCTGGGTGCCAGGGCATGGGGGAGTTTCTCTGGCTGTGGGGGGGTTGGTGGCCAGTGCCCCACTCCCTGCCTGGCTCCCGCTTGCCAGGGACCTTCCCAGGAGCCAGCGTTCGGGCTCAGCCTGCCCGTGGGTTGCCCAAAGCAAATATTTGAGAGCTCCTTTTTCTTTTTTTTTTTTTCCCTTAGAATAATATTTACCCCGGGGTGGTGGCGGCTGGGGTCAGCCGGGCGGGCCGTGCCCCGGCTCTCTCCAGCTTCCTCTGCTTGTTGTTCTCGGGAGCAGGTTGTGCAAAGGCAGCGGGGGCACCGAACCTCGCCCGGGTCTGCTCCCGGGCTGGTTACGCTGGCAGGGACCGGAGGGAGATGGGTTTGACTTGATTTGCCCCGGCCAAAGCCACCCTGGCTGCTGATCGCCCTGTTATCTCTTAGGTGCTTGTAAAGGGATTGCTGATAATCCTGCAATGGAAACGGGGTCGGCGGAGCTGCAAATCCTCCGCTTCTCATCCTAAGGGGGGGCTGAGCTCACCCTGTGCTGGCACTGCCAGACCTCCCTGGCCTCCTAGAAAAACCCCAACGGTGGCTTCGGTCTCTTCCCTCAGTATTAGTTGGGTTGGCAAGTGCCGTGGGGTGTTTGCAGCTCTCCCCGTGCCTCAGTTTCTCCAGGGCTGGGGCATTGCTGTGCCTGGGGTTCAGAGTCCAGCTCCTGGGGTCCTGCCTGACCCCTCCTGGCCGCCTGTGCCCGCTGTCACCTGATGGGCTGGGATGGCAGCGGGTCCCCACCGTGTCCCTGTGCCCATCCCCTGCCAGCCAGCGCCATAGGTCAACAAGAGGGAGCTGCCAGCTCCAGACGGGGGACTTTGTGGGGACACAGCCCCCTTGTCCCTCCCCTCGGGGTGCCCGGAGCTCTTTGTCTATTTAGGTGAAGCTTTCCCCCCCCTTCCACGTGGCTTCTTGGCAGGTTTCCTTGTGCCTCCTTGGAGCTGCAATGGCCAACGCGGTTGCTCCTTCCCCCGCCGTAGCTGGTGCTGGGGATGCTGGGGATGCCCCGTTGGGTACCGCTGGACCGTGCTGGAGTTGCCATGGAAACCCGCAGCGATGCGCCGCAGGTGCCGGGCTGAGAAGGGCTGGCGCAGGGCGAACCTGCCTGAATCCCTCCTTGCTCCTTCTCTTCCCCGACCTGGCCCGCTGCAAACCCCCCCCCCCCAGATGCAGTCAGAAGGCTCCCTGCCTTTTTCCTCTCGCAAATTTGTTTATTTTTAACACCCTTTTCCAGGAAGGGCTGGGCTGTCAGCTTGCTAAATGCCTGAGGATCTCCCTTGACAGCTTGGAGTGTTTTTATAAACAATTTCTCAAACAAAGCAGCTAAAAGGAGCAGAGCTTTCAGAAAGTTAAAGGGAGGTGGCCCCGGGGACGGCCGCTCCGTGAGTCGGTCCCGGCAGCTTTTGCCATCCCCGGGGAGAGCCCCCGTGTGCCGTGCCGTGCCGGCTGGCGCAGGTGCACCGGGGCCTCGGGCGAGGCGGGAGGGTTGTTCCCGGGCTCAGCGCCAGCCGGGGCCGTGCTCCCACCACCCCCCCCAACTCCAGACTGGAGAGGCTGCGAGGGATCCTGGCCCCCCCAATACCCACACCCCCCCGGGTGAGCTGGCGCGGCCGTTGCGGGGTCGAGGACACGGTGGTGACGGGAGCACCGGCTGCCACGTCCCCCTTGGATCCCTTCCCGGCGGCATCTTATGCCAAGCGCTGCGTGTGGAGAGGCCCCGAGCGTGGCCCCGCTGATGCAGGTGCCACCCGCGTCCCCGTTGTGCCAGGGACAGGCGATGGCATCCTCGGGACAGACCTGCTGAGGCGAGAAGTGGGGGGTGACCCCAAAGGGCCAGCCCGAGCTGCTGTCCCCCCAGCTCCTGCAGACGCCCTGGCTCCATCGCTGGCGGTACCCAGGATGAACTGGCGGTTGCTATGACAACCGAATCCCATCACCGCCAGCGGCTGGGTGCTCTGGCTGTGGCGTTCCCTCCCCAAAAGTTGCCTGGGCACTCGAGGGGTGGTGGTCGTGGGTGACACCAGTGGGAGCAAAGGGGCTGGGGTGGCTCCTGCTGGTGCCCTGTGGTTGTGCTGGGAGCTGGGCTCCTGCCAAACTGGTGTGCAGCAGTGGGTTGGGGCGAGCTGTCCCCATGCTGTGCCAGGGCATGTGCCCGAGACCGGGCACCCCAAAGCTTTCTGGGGTGTCCCCAGTGCCATAACGCGCAGGCAGAGCAGCAGAGGGGACGGCAAGAGCTCGGTCCCACCTTCTCCTTCCCCATCCATCCCCAAAGCCGTCCCTGGCTCCGCAGGGCTCTGCTCAGTTCCTCACCGCTGCCCGTGGTGGGATGCTGGTGGGGCAGGGGTAAACTGGGGCCACCAGTAACCATGTGGTTTTGCATCCCGGTAGCTCTTTGTGATTGACAACGGAGCTGACGACTGGCGGATAGCGATGACGTACGAGCGCATCCTGTACATCAGCCTGGAGATGCTGGTTTGTGCCATACACCCCATCCCCGGGGAGTATAAGTTTTTCTGGACAGCCCGCCTGGCTTTCTCCTACACACCTTCCCGGGCAGAGGCGGACGTGGACATCATCCTGTCCATCCCCATGTTCCTGCGCCTCTACCTGATCGCTCGGGTGATGCTGCTGCACAGCAAGCTCTTCACCGACGCCTCGTCGCGCAGCATCGGGGCTCTCAACAAGATCAACTTCAACACCCGCTTCGTCATGAAGACTCTCATGACCATCTGCCCTGGGACGGTGCTGCTGGTCTTCAGCATTTCCCTCTGGATCATCGCTGCCTGGACGGTCCGGGTGTGCGAGAGGTGAGAGGAGATGAGGCTGGGCTGCTTTCGGGATGCTCAGCGCGGCTGCGATGTCCCAACACCCCCTGAGGGGGATGCAGAGATGCAGGGGGGGCTCAGCCGCTGCGGGTACCCCCCCAACGAGCCCCCATCCCGGGCAGGAACAGAGGCAGGGGCAGCCCTGTCCCCGCAGCGTAGCGCCCCGGGGACCGTGCGCGGTGCCAGCTGCTGCGGGAGCCCCGGGAGGGCAAGTGGGAGATGTGGGGAGCACTGGGAGCTTGGGGAGGAGGAAGCTGCGGATGGGGAGAGGCCGGAGGTGCCGCGAGGCTGGCGGGTGGCAGAGCCTTGGCTCGGGCTCCGGCGTCTCTTCGAGCGACTGCCATGACAACACGGCGATGACAAACCCACTGCTGGATGGCATCACACCAGCATCGCTGTGCTCGGCGCAGGGGTTGCTGTGGCGACCGGTGCCTGTGGGTACCGCTGCGCCTCCGGCTCGTGGGGACGTGCCAGCACCCCTTTGTCCCCTGAGGGGACCCAGGGCAGGGTGAGGGGCTGTGGCAGAGCATCCCCAGCCCACCCCGGTGCTGTGCTGGGGGGTTTTCTCCCCAAGCACGGTGCAAGGTGCCGGTGGCACCCATCTATCCTGGGGCACGGAGGGCAGGTCCCCTGCCAGGCATCCCATCCCAGCGTGGGGTCATCCCCATCCCCGGGAGGCTGGGCTTTGGTGGCAGGGTGGATAATTGTCCCGGAGCCTGGAGAGCGCCCGAGACACCACACTTGGCACAGTTTGATGTCCGTGGGTTAGCAAAACCCCACGAAACCCCCTGAAGTCGTTGCAGCAGCTGCGTGCCATCCTCGCAACTGAGGTGCCAGGGATCGCACCCGCCGGCGCTCAGGGGTCCCCTGGGACACCCCAGCTTGCTTCTGGGCCCTTGCATGGCAGGAGGAAGGCCACTCCTCCTCTTCTCCAGGACAGGACCCCCTGCGTCATGCCCGTCGCCCTGGGAAGGGGCATCAGCCCGGCTGCAAGTGCGGGCGGTCTCCCCGGGGGCACGCGCAGGGCGTTGGGTCCGCACCCGGGGGACTCAGGCTGGAAAAGGCGACGTAAATAAAGAATTATTGGTGACAAGGCAAAAAAAAAAGATATGTGGCCCCTCGGGGGCGCAAGCGAGGTGCTGCAGATCAGAGGATCAGAGGCGTCGCGGCCGCCGCCACCCCCCTCTGCCCACGGGCGAGCGGATGTGAAAGCGGGCAGGCTCCTGGCTGGGCTGGGGTCTCGCCAGCCCCCCCGGGACGTGCTCCATCCCCGAGGGTCCCGCCATCCCCAGGGCACGTGCTGGCCCCGGGGGCTTCCGCGAGGATCATCCCCAACCAGCACCCGCCGGTGCCAGGCAGCTTGGAGCTTGCGCCTCTCCAAGTGCTGGGTTGGCACGGTGGTGGCACGGCACCGTGGCACCGCGAGCCGTTCCAGTGCCAGCGTGGCTGCCGGGCATCCTCCCGTGCGCGCCGGGGGCTCGCAGCTCTCCGAAGGCAGCGAGTCGCTAGGCAACCTCGCCCGCTCGCCCGGCCGCCACGCAGAGCTGCCTGCGGTGCCAGCAGCGCCGACGGCCCTGCCCGCCGATGCCACGCACGTGTGTTCACACGTGTGTTCACACGTGCGCTCGCACGTGCGGCCCGTGCCGCTGCCCCGGGGTGATGGGGCGGCCACCCCGGAGCTCCCCGAACCCACGGGGGGGGTTCAGCTGAGCCAGGGCTGCCACAGCCGCCCGGAGAGGCCGTGCTCCGCTTGGCAGTGGCATGGCACTGGGGCGGTGCTGGTGTGGCACTGGGGTGATGGTGGTGTGGCACCGGAGCGATGCTGGTGTCGTGGCACCAGGGTGATGCTGCTGGTGTGGCACTGGGATGATGCTGGTGTTGTGGCACCGGGGCGATGCTGGTGGTGTGGCACTGGGGCGATGCTGGTGGTGTGGCACTGGGG
>JANVCC010000123.1:635567-650603 GCA_025345505.1 Todiramphus chloris collaris | reverse complement strand
TGGCACTGGGGTGATGCTGGTGGTGTGGCACTGGGGTGATACTGGTGTGGTGGCACTGGGGTGATACTGGTGTGGTGGTGCTGGTGGTTTGGCACTGGGGTGATGCTGGTGGTGTAGCACCCAGGTGATGCTGGTGGTTTGGCACTGGGGTGATGCTGGTGGCATCCTCGCTGGTGGGTGATGACCGTGTCCTTAGTGGGGGTGGGTGAACAAGGGGGGTGATGGAAAACCAGTGCTGGGGTCTAACCGGCTGTGGCAGCCCTCGGCGTGAGCAGGTGGACCCTCTTCCTGCCCACGCTGCCCACGGCACGTGCCAGCCCCTCTTGTTTATCATCACCTTCTGCTCAGAGCTCCTTCTCGGAATGGAAAACGTCCGTCTGTCTGGCTGTGCTGCCAGCCTTGCCCAGCACGGTGCTCCCAGGATCATCCCCACAGCTCAAGAGCTCACATCCCCTGGACCAGGCTGGGCTCAGCCTTTCCCAGGGGAACAAAACGGCTGGAACTGGGGGTACAGCGCCGTTGGCACCGGGATCTGGGGACCCCCACCGTGGCCACGGTGATGGGCTCTGGCTCCCCTGGCCAGCTCTGCTCGGAGCACGGCAGCCTCTCTTGCCATGGCTGAGGGCTCTGTTGTGCACCAGGATCTTCTCGGAGGCTGGGGAACGTTTCAGAAGAGAACACCCAACTGCTCCAGGAGCGAGGAGCTGGGATCATCCGGCGCGGTGGGGGTGGGGGGGGGGGGGATTGCCAAAAGCTCCATCTGTTTTCCCTCGAATGATTCCGTGAAGAGGCTGGGAGAAGCCTGCTGGGGAGAGGGATGCCTGCAGGTGGGAGGGTGATGCTCCTGCCCACGCCAGGGCAAAGGTGCTGCCTGCCCCTACCCACGCCAGGGCACGGGGCTTGGGGACCTGCCGTGGGCTCTGCCACCGGAGCCAGCGCTGCATCCCCTGGGGACCATCCCTGCGCCGCTCAGCCGGGCAAGGACAGCCGGATGCAGTCGGGGCTCCCAGTTGGGTGTTTACTGGAAGAGCCGCGGCGGCTGCTGGGCCGGTCGAGCCGCTCGCTGACCCCGCAGCTCGGCGGGGACGCGGCCAGGAGAAGTTCTCAGCATCCCACATGTGCTTCGTCTCGAGCGTGTGAGCCTTTCCCCCGCACCGTCCGAGGGCCAAGGACACGCCGGAGGCTTGGCAGGATCCGTCCCCCGGGGTGGGGGAGCAGGGGGATGCGGAGGAGGGGGGGATGCGGAGGAGGGGGGGATGCAGAGGAGGATGCTGTCAGCGAGCTGGCGTGGTCGGGGGCTTTGCGGGGCCGCAGCTGGGATGCGGTGACAGGTCTGAGTGAAAGCAGAACCCCTTCCAGTTGGGATTCTTAGGGGTTTTTTGGCATCAGTTTTGGCCACGTGGTTTTTTTCCCCCCGCGCCTGAAATTGTGCAATGGGCTGCTGCCGCCCCGGGGCATCCACGCTGTTAATCCCTGGGTGCCCCCCGCTCCTCCCCGCATCCTCCCCCGTGACACCGGTACCCACATCTCCTCGGCAGGTACCACGACCAGCAGGACGTGACCAGCAACTTCCTGGGTGCCATGTGGCTCATCTCCATCACCTTCCTCTCCATCGGCTACGGCGACATGGTCCCGCACACCTACTGCGGGAAGGGCGTCTGCCTGCTCACCGGCATCATGGTAAGGGCCGTGCCGTGCCGTGCCGTGCCGTGCCGTGCCGTGCCACGCCGTGGGCTCTGCCTGTCCCCGTCACGGCAGCAGGGCACCCGGGTTTCGTGGAGACCCGTTTCCCGACTGGTTTTTCCGTGCTCGAGGGGTAACATCCCTGGCTCCGGGGTCTCGTGGCCTGGGAGCTGAACAGCAATTACCATCTCATGGTAATTAGTGGGCTGAGGAGGTGATGGGGGGGTGTGCCTGGAGGCACAGACCAGCGGGACACGTGGTGGGACACCAGCCCCCCCTGCTCCGTGGTCTCCGCCGGCCAATTCAGGGGGGGATTTGGACCCGCGTTGGGCCAGGGAGGGGAACCGGATGGCGGCAGCGTCGGGGGTGTCCCCGGGGAGCAGAAGGGGCCCCAAGAATCCCTTGGCCGTCCTTGTTCCCACCACCTGACTCCCATCACCCGGAGCGATCCCAAATGCTGCCTCCGGGGCCAGCTGGGAACCCTCTGCCCCCCACGCTCCCGCCAGCATCATCGCTGCGCTGTGGCTTCCTTTCCTCACGGCCCAAAAGGTCGGCGTCCTCCGGGGCCGTACCTGCTCCACGGCACCCGTGAGACGTCCCCGTGGTCACCTCTCCTCTGCATCCACCCCAGCACCCAGCACCCAGCCTCTGCCCCGCTCAGCTCCAGGCCCTCGGGCAGAGCTGCCCCCCCTTTCCCAGCTGGCACCGGGCACCAGCCGGGCTCAGCTGTGCCACCCGTTGAGAGCTGTCGGGCGAAGCGGCTCCGCCGCCGAGCATTAATTTTATATTATTTGCAAGTCTTTGATCTGTCTGCTCTGAAGTCGGGCACCGGCGAGGCTGGCGCTGTCGGCAGGAGCTGAGCCGAGGGAGAAAACCCCCACGGTGGGGGTGGGGAGGTGGCATCGCCCGGCAGCGTGGCACAGGGGAGCAGCCAGCCCGGGCAAGGGGGTCCCGGTGCCACGGGCTCCCCGAGCCCCCCGGTTGCTTTGAAGTGAGCCGTGACCCGCTCCTGGCACCCGCCTGGGGCTGGGGACCCCCCGTGACCCTGGGGTCCCCCTGGGCTCCCTGAGCCACATCCCTGGGGGAGGAGGAGTGGCGGGAGCCAAGGGCACGTGGCAGGACCTCGGGGGATGCTCAAGGACTCGTCTGGGAGCGTGGTGTTAATTAATGGCTCTTTAATAAATGAAAGGAGCGTTTGCCAGGGACCGTGGGCCTCTGCTCGAGCACCAGGAGCGGGGGGAGCGGCTGCTCTGGTGCGGGCAGCGGCTTTGCTTTGGCTTTGCTTTGGCACCTTTGCTGTGCCAGGCTGGAGGTGACGGCTGATGCCCGCTGCCAGCCCTAATCGCCCGGATAAGCGGGTTCCCAGCTGTTGCTGTTGGGGGACGCGGCGATTCGGGGGGGGGGTCCTGATTCAGGGGTGCCTTCTCCAGTCTCCCCCAGTGCTTTCCCACCGGTCTCCCACCCCTCATCCCCCTTGGGTGGGGGGTCCCCATCCTGCAGGGTCGCTGGTGAGCAGGCTTAGCCCGGGCAGGGGTGCCAGGGAGGAGAAGGCTCACCGCCGATCACTGCTGACCTCCTGCATCAGCCTCTCCTGGAAGCTGCTCAAGGACACCCGGGCTCGGCGATATCGCTTCATTAGGATGATGAGGCTGATGGAGCTTTAGTTAATTAGCGGGTGGCGCGGGGTGGGGGGGGAGCGCTGCTCTCACGCGAGGTGCCGGAGGGTGACGAGCGGTGACCCCGGGCGATGTCCCCGCGCAGGGTGCCGGCTGCACGGCGCTGGTGGTGGCCGTGGTGGCCAGGAAGCTGGAGCTCACCAAAGCCGAGAAGCACGTCCACAACTTCATGATGGACACGCAGCTGACGAAGCGGGTAAGGCGGGCATGGCGGGAGCTGGGCACGTGGGGTGCCACGGCGGGAGGGGGAAGGTCGTCGGCACCCCTGGGTGCGGGTCCCGTGGCGGGGGAACGCTCCGAGTGCCGGGGGATGCGGCGCGGGCTCCGGGTTGCGGCGAAAGCCGACGGCGCCGGCTCCGCATCCGGCACTGAGGCAGCGCAGGATGCTCGGCGAGAGGAAAAGCCCCCGGTGCTGTTTCCCCTGGGGAGGATGTGGGGCCCGCTCCCCTCGCAGAGCGTGACCTCCCTTCGCTCGGTGCCGGGAAGACAACCGGATTTCGGTGACCTCGCCGAGAGCCGGGCGGGAGGCTCCTGCCGTTTCCATCCCCCAGGAGGGACCAAGAGGGGGGCCGTGGGGTCGCTGGTGGTACCCGGGTCTGGCATCGCATCCCCAGCAGCGTGTTGGGGGGATGCAGGAGGGCTCTGCTCTCGGCATCCTCGTCACGACAAAGCCTCTGCCTCCCGACAGCACCTCAGGGTGCGATGGGCTCCACGTGCCGGCAACGGGAGGGGGATTTCACGTCGGGAGAGCCCGTGGCAGGGTGACCTCCCGTTGCTGGGATGTGGCTGGGGCGCCCGCTTCACCCCAGAGGGCAAGAGCCCCGGGCTCTGGGGATACTCAGAGACCTCAGTGTGGCCGGGCCAGGAAAACAGCCGGTCGGCCCCGTTCCCCCCGCCCGTGGATTTGGCTCCGCGGGCTCCGTGCCAGGCAGACGGCGGCCAATTCATCTCGGAGCGAGCGGCAGAGCTGCGGTTTACCGGGGAGCCTGCGGAAGCCACGTCCTCGTGCTGGCAGCCCAGCCGGGACCTGCCAAGAGCGGCAGATGGATGTGGGAATCGAGAGAAACTTGGGGGTTTTATTTTTTTCTTTATTTTTTTTCCCTTCGTCTCGAGGCTTGGGGTGCAGCAGCTTCCCTGGCGGAGCATCGGCGCGGGGTGGGGATGCGGGTGCGCCGGGGACCGAGGACCCTGCCGCTCAGCGTGGGCATCTCTCGCCCATCCTTGCTCCCTCGAGCTGCCCGTGGTCCCTCACAAAGGCAGGGGAGACTGCGTGGGAGTGGAACCCAGTGCCTCGCTCCAACTGGGAACCAGTCAGGGGCTCACGAACCGGCGGCTGGCGTGGAGTCCCCGTGAAGCCCCGCGTGCCCGGGGAGGGGTGGGTGTGATGTGCAGCCAACTCTCCTCTTTGCAGATCAAAAACGCGGCCGCCAACGTCCTGCGGGAAACGTGGCTCATCTACAAGCACACCAAGCTGCTGAAGAAGATCGACCACGCCAAAGTCAGGAAGCACCAGAGGAAGTTCTTACAAGCCATTCACCAGTAAGGGGCCGCGCGCCGGGCAGCGGGATCGGGGTGGGGATGCTGAGCCCCCGAGGGAATCGTGGTTGGCGGGGCTGTGGGGTCAATCCCCCGTGGCCTGGGCTGCGGGACGGGCACGTCTCTGGTTGCGGTTGGCATCTGGGGAGGCCGTGCATCCCACGTTGCTCTTTCCTCCTCCCCAGGTTGAGGAGCGTGAAGATGGAGCAGAGGAAGCTGAGCGACCAAGCCAACACCCTGGTTGACCTCTCGAAGGCAAGTCCCCACCGTGACCTCTCAGCTCAGCCAGGTTGCCCGAGGGTTTCTCTTCACTTGGGAAAACTGCAGAGGACCCGGCTGACCACAGAACGCCCCGGCTCGGTAGATGCCAGCCGGGCGTGGGATGGCTGCCCCTGCCAGGCAGGAGGAGAAACGGGCACCTGGGGCTGCTGGGGCATCACCCCGCTTCCAGGGAAGGGCTTTGCTCCCCGCACCCCCCCCCTTTGTGGCCCCAGCGAGGGGGGCTCAGCCACCCCTTTCCCCTCTGCCCTCACAAAAGCAGAGCTTCCTCGTTGCCAGCGTCCCAGGGCAAGTGCCCCGTGAGCTCCCAGAGGAGGCTGAGACCTCTCGGCAAGAAGCGGAGGCTCTTTGGGCTCTGCTCATAGAAAGAAGTTAAAGGGCTTGGCGTTGCCAGCGGCACTCAACCCCCCCCCCCCCCCCCCCCCCCTCCCCCCCCCCCATCCCCCTTCCCCCCAGATGCAGAACGTGATGTACGACCTCATCACCGAGCTGAACGATCGCAGCGAGGACCTGGAGAAGCAGATCGGCAGCCTGGAGTCCAAGCTGGAGCAGCTCAGCGCCAGCTTCAACTCGCTGCCGCTGCTGCTGGCCGACATGCTCCGGCAGCAACAGCAGCGCCTGCTCGCCGCCGTCCTCGAAGCCCGGGGGGTCAGCGTGCCCGTGCCCACCTCCCAGACTCCTCTTTCCGAGAGCCCCATCGGGGTCAGCTCCACCTCCTTCCCCACTCCTTACACGAGCTCGAGCAGCTGCTAAAAAGGCAGCACCCCCCCCGCTCCCCCCCCCCCCCCTCCCCCCCCCAAAACCCCCCCCCCCTGCACCCCCCCAAGCCCCACACACGGACAGGTCCCGAGGTCTCCACGGACTTTCTCCTGGTCCTCGAAGCGCCGCGGGAACCCTTCGGCCGGAGCCGGTGGGACCGGCAGCGCCCGGCGACGCTGGAAGCTTTGCCAACGCCTTGGCATCGGGAATCGCATCCCCGTTCAGGTGCCTCTACCCGCGGTGAAGGAAAGGGGGGCTCGGAGGTGACCCCCCCCCTCCCCACGCCGCGGGGTCCGGCGGCGGACGGAAAGCCCACGCTCAATCTCAGGTCTATCACGTTTGGAAAAACAAACCAACGCAACCGGTCAGAAGCACTGAAGCAACGGAGACACCAGGAGGGAGAGTTTTCCCCCCGCCGCGTGGACCCCCGACGGGGATCGGGGCGCTCCCCTCGCACCCCCCGTGCCGCTCCATCACCGAGCCCCTCCGGGCAGATGCCAACGTGGTGGTTTCTTGCACAGGCTCTGACCTACGCTGCCCGCCCTCCATCCCATCTCCTCACCGGGACCCGCAGGAGCCCCCTCCTCGCATCGCCGGGCGGGTGATGAGCGTTCGGCCGTATCCTGCGTGGGGTTGAGCAGGGGGGTTCTCCGGAGCCGTGAGGGTTTTCTCACTCCGAAGGGACACTTCTTTCTGCTCCTCGGCGTCGTGCCCCGCTGGGAGACGCACGCTGGAGCTGGGAACGCGGTGCCTGAAGCGGGCGAGGATGAGGAGCCGGGCACGGTGCCCCCCGGCCGACGTGGCGATGACCGACGGCGGGGCTGGCGGGCCAGCCCGGGCACCTGGAATATGAGGGGGGGGTCTCCAGGTGCTCACATCGCCGCTCGCCCACCCGGGAGAGCTCCTTCCTCCCCTCTCCATCACTTTGGGAAGCCAGCAGGCTCTGTGGCAGCCTCGGAACTGCCGGATGAGATCAAAAAGGAAAAACCCATCGCAGCTCCAACCGCCGCGGGGAAGGGTCTGCACCGGAGCCCACGCGGCCGGGTTGAGGAGGGGGCTCGCTGGCGAGCGAAGGGAGCTGGGAAGGGGGGGCAGGCACTTCATCTGTTTGAAACAAAGCCCCATCGCCTTCCCGCTGGGTTCGGTGGGGATTGGCATCACCGTCCGGAGCCGGCTGGGCTGCCAAGCAGGGTTGGTTTGTTGCTTGCCTTGGTTTTGGGTCTTTATTTTTCTTGTTTGCTAGCATTCAGCTTCCCGAGGTACCCCCAGCATCACCAGGCTACTTCTGGAACCAGATTTTCCGTTCAGCTTCCACCATTTCCCTCTTTTTTTTTGCCTTTTTCTTCCCTCCCTGGTCACGTCCAGGGGGCTCTGCCGGATCCTCGCGCAGCCGCCGGGCTCCGGCTTTTGGGGCTGGGGGGGAAGCTGCTGCGTTGCTGCTTTCGGTGCAAGCTCAGCAGAGGCTGCCCATACCTTTTTAACCAGATGAAGCCCCCGTGTAATCACCCCACGGTATTAATTACACCTCAGCCGGCGGGGTCGGTGATGGTAATCAACGTGGCTGTGTTACTCCGCGTGTACTCAGCCCCTACGCTCCGTTGTAACTCTTCCCCTTCCATAACTCGACGCCGGATTTGGGGGCGGCTCAGCCCCGACGCCCGGGGGTTTCTGTGCGAAACTCCACTCGCTGCTGGGGGTAGGGGGTTTGCTCCTTGTGCCCTGCAACGAAAGGCACGGAGAAAACAAGCAGCATCGAGCGAGGAGCGCTCCCTTTCCACCCCTCCATCCCCTCCAGAGGAGGAGGAGGAGGAGGAGGAAGGCTGCAGGGTGACAGCAGGAGTGCTGCAAAACGAGCTCCGGGTACCACAGAGGTGGTCGCGTTGAGCCCGAGGGGGGCTTTGCCATCGCCTTACGGGGAGGGGAGGAGGCAGATTCTGGTCCCCGCTTGGCTTCTGGGAGCGAGCTGCTCTTCCCCTCTTCCCAGCTCCGGTCCCCAGTGGGATGGCAGGGCGGGCAGGATGGCTGGGAGGGTGCCCCTGCTTTGGCATCCCCCCCTCCAAGGTCTCTTCTCAGCCCTGCTGCTGGTCCCGGTGTGCCAACCAGGTGACCCCCTCCCAGCCCTACCTCCCAGGCAGGAGAAGCTTCTGCCCAGCTCTCCAAGGAGGTTTCCAGCGTGGCACTGGAGGAAAGGTTGCGGATGCCAAGGATGCGTCTGGCACGAGGTGTCTCCGCTGGCCTGGGGGTAGCCAGGGAGAAGAAACGCGTCCGAGCCTCCCCGCTGGGCTCAGCAGGAGCAAAGCGCCGTGTGCCGTGGGGCTGTGCCTTCTCCGGGGGGGGCAGAGATGTATCCTGGGGTGGCAGGGACGTATCCTGGGGTGTCAGGGACGTATCCTGGGGTGTCAGAGAGCCGGAGGAAGCGTTGATGCTGGAGAATCCGTCTCGCCAGCGGGAACCTCCTCAGGGGCTCATGGTCAAGACTGGGAAATGGCAGGGAGTCAGGCGAGGGCTGGAGGGGAGCGAAGGACGAGCAGCGAGAGCTTCGGGATGCTGGGGCAGGTCCTTGTCTCGGGGCAGAGCCGCTGCCTCGGTTGGATTTCACCAGGGCTGACAAGAGCCGGGCTTGGAGGTGGTGTGACCTCGGCACCCCACCCCAACCCTGCATCCCCCCAGCCTCACCCCCTGCCCCAGAGCATCCCCCTGCCTGAGATCTTGCAGCCCTACGCTCTGTGCCTTGCACCCTGCATCCCGTACACCCCCCTCCCACCCTGCACAACCCTCCCTGCACCCCCCTATCACACCCACACCCCTGCAGGGGCTTCAGCTCTGGTGCTGGTAGCCCTGACCCATCGCCTCGGGCACCAGACCCCACTGAGGCCAGCACTGGGACTAACCCCCCACCCCAACCCAGTCCAGCCCACAGCATCCTGTGGTGCTGGGGGGCTCTGGGGGCAGGGTGCCCACCCAAAGAGCTCACCCTGCCAGTGGCACTCGCTCACCAGCAGCTGAGCATCCCCCCTGGCTCACAATGCCCAGGAGATTGTGGCAGCTCAAGCTGGAGCTTCTCTCCCTGGCAGCGCCCGGCAGGTCTCTGCTGAACGGCCCCGGTGAACGCTGCCCGCCTGGGGCCGTCGGCACCCCCGAGAACATCGTTTTTGGAGCCTGCAGCTTCAAAGGGCACGGGGACAAGCGGAGAGAAGAGCAGGGCCCGGCGACCACGGTGGAGGAAAAGCACAAGAACTAAACCCGCAACGCAGAGTTCCAATCCCAAAGAGATGCCAGGGAAGCATCCGGCCCCACGCGCCAACGGGGCTGAACCCCGAAGCCCCTCCAGGACCCACATAGCCCCAGCCAGTCTCATTCTCAGCACAGCCTCAGTTGGGGTGGGTTTTTTTGGCCCTCCACAAACCTCCTCCTTGCGCTGAAGCATCCCAGAAACGCCAGAAAAATACCAAGCCCTCTCTGCCAACTCGCAGACTTTTCCATCCAGAAACTCCGCCCTGGGTTTGCATCTCGCCTCTGTACCGCTCGCTTCTTTTTTAACACTAGGGGAAAGCATAATAGTTTATTTTAACTATGGAAATATATTGCTATATTACAAAGGGTAACTGTAACTTTCCACGATGGTTTTGTACCTAACCCGGCGGTGGCAGGCGGCGATGCCAGCCTGCTGCCCAAACTGTCTGTTTCTGAGTACAGCCGCTGCTCCTGGAGGCCAGGGGTAGCTGGGCAGGGGTGCAGCACCCCAACCACGCCGGCTTCCCCGCGCTCCTTACCCTCTCCAGTCCCCTTACCTGGAAGCGGGTCCGGGTCCCACGCAGCCCCGCGGCACCGGAGCTTCGCGTCCCTCAGGGAAGGATCTCCCCCCCCGTTTCTCTGAGAGGTTTCTGGAAAGCCATTTCCCTGCCCCAGGTCTTGTCCTGCAGCTGAAGGAGGGATGCTGCTCCCCCCACCCCCGGCATGAGCTGGGCAAGAGCCAAAATTGCCCCTTTCCCCAGGATGGGGATGCAGGGGAGGGTGAGGTGCAGGGTGCTGCTTCCCTCCCCTGCCCGGACTGGTGGCACCTTTTGGTCCAGAACAGGATCCAGGCGGGTTTTGAACTAAGGAATCACTTGTGCCTAGGAAAGGGTGAGAGCACGGGATCGTAGAGTAGGATCATGGAATGTTTTGAGGTGGGAAGGGACCTTAAAGCTCAGCTGGTCCAAACCCCCTGCGCATCGCAGGGCCATTGGCAGCTGGAGCAGGGGGCTCAGAGCCCCGGGCAACCTCCCCTGGGGTGGCTCCAGGGATGGGGCAGTGCCCACCTCTCGGGGCAGCCTGGCACAGGCTCTGCCCACCCCCAGCACCAACAATTTCTCCTTCTCTCCGCTCTGAACCCCTCCCTGGCCAAGCTGCTCTGCGCAACACCGGCCCCCAAGCTCTTGCGCTCGGCCTGGGGACCTCAGGCAGGCGGGGGCAGGATGGTTCCCTCCTGCTCTGGATGCTGAGCCAGGCTCTGCGGGGTTTGCTCAGGAGGAGGCAGGAACAAGCTCTCGCCGTCTCTTCTCAGGTCAACACCTCACTGCTGGGATGGGGGTCAGGGCAGCCCTGCCCCACTGCCGGGAGCGATCCCTCTCTCCCGGGGTGAGATGCTCCGAGGGAACGCAGCCGCCCGTGCCCGGGTTTGGGCTTCACACCCTGCCCGGGGGAGCTGTGGCTTCTGCTCCCTGCAAGCTCAGGTGTAGGAGGACAAAGCCCTGAGCAGGAAAGAGAAGGGCGATGAGGTTCAGGGACCGCTCTGGCTCAGCCTCCCCGCTGATGCACCCTCGAGCCTGAGAGCATCTGGAGCTTCCTCACCTCCAGCCCCTGAGCTGCTGGACCCGATTCCCATTGGACCAAGATCTGTGGGCAAATGAGTCTTCAGATGATGTTTTCCAGCCCCGGTGCTCCTTCCCGGCCAGTCTTCCCCATGGAGCACGGCCAGCACCTACGGGACCAGATCCTGCTGCTTTTCTCCAGAGGAAGCCTAAAAGCCCTTGCACAGCCTCTTCCCCGTCGCAGTCACTGCCGTGCTGTCATCGTTGTTATTGCCATCGTTATTACTCTCCGGCTCTGCTGACCCTCCCAGGCCAGTTAAACCCAGTAGAGTCCAGTTAAACCCAGTAGAGTCCAGTCCCAGCAGCAATGAGCTCCAGTGGCTCCAGGAGAGGGGCTGGTTCCCCCAGGAGGGCAGAGCACCAGGTAGGTGCTGGGGGGGGGGAAGATGATTCCTCAGCAGTTTGAGGAGGAGGGAGATGCTGCTGCAAAGCTCTGCTCTGGTCCCAGTTTAGCCTCTTACTGGTTCTGGTTCCCAGAAGGCTCGGCGTGGCAGAGAGGGGTTTTTGCAGGAAAAGCTGCTCGGTGGGATGAGTTATTTCCCGGTGGGATGAGCCACCTTGGAGCCCCCCGAGTGCTCTCGGCCGGGGGCTTGGTGCTCCGGGTGCCGCGAGACGCGCGTCCAGCTCTGCTCCTTCCCCTGCCCAAAGTGTTCTTCCCCCCCTGACCCCGCTGAGGTCTGGGCACAGCTCATCCTGCCAACGACCCTTCCAGTGGGAGCCGCTCCGTGGTCAGGATTCGACCCTGGGCTTACATCCTTCCTTCTGGTCCGGTCCATCGACTGGCTGCGGGGGTAAGGAGCAGGATCTGGCCCATCCCCGACAGCGCTGCCATAAACCTGAGCTGTACCCAGAAACAGGCATGTTTGCAACTATGGCTTTAACCTGTTCACTGTAAAAAGTGCCTTGGACTTTACTCCGAAGAGGTCAGTTATCTATAGATATTTACCTGTGCGGGCGTGGACGTATGCAGCTCTCTGTGTAGAGTCACACACGCAAATATATGATGTATACGGACATCCAGAAGTGCTTCAGACCCCTCTGTTCTGCTGCTTTCGGGGTTTTCCACCTCGCCGGAGGGTAAACTTGGGGGTTCCCCCAAGGGATGCTGAGCTCTGCATCCTTGGGAAGCAGAGCTCATCCTTCATCCTTGGAAGAAGAGGTTCTGTGCCTCTCAAGGAGGGGGGGTCCCTCTCTCTGGGGAAAGATCCCTGTTCTCTCATGGTGGGGAGGGGGATGCGGGGCTGGGTGTGAGCAGGGAGGTGGTTTCCAGCCCCCAAAAGGGTTTTTTTTTTTTTGGAAGGGGATTGGGGACTCGCAGAGGAGCTCTGCGGTGTGGAGGATGCTCCACGAATGGCTCGGGTTGTGCCTCGCCTCTAAAGAAACGAGGGCAAAAGCTGGCCGGGGTGGCAAAGGGCACGAAAACAACTTTCACAGAAGGGATGTACTGGTAGAGAGAAGGGGAAGCCGGATCCTTCCCCCCCTCTGAGCGCAACTAAATCCAGGGGACGAGACAAAAGCTTCACCCAGAGCCTGGCAGCGCTGCACCGCGAGCTTGGGCATCGGCGAGCGGCCGCTAAGGCAACAGCAGCCCCTGGGACCCGGAATGTGCCCCTCTACGTGGGCCAGGAGGGTGCCAACGGGGCCAACCCCCCCCCAGCTCACCCAGCTACGGGGCCAGCAGAGGAGGAGGAGGAGGGTGATGTGCAGTAGTCAAACTCGTGACCCATCAATAAATCAGATGGGGGGGGGGTCGGTTGGTTGTTTTTACGGAGCTAATACCTGTAAATCCTAAAAATACCTCTAACAATCTGGGAGAGCCTTTGAGAGGGTGATTAAACCCCCAACCCCCCCCGAGCTTAATTTCCAGCATTAGTGGCTTAGTGCAGCAGGGCCCCAACCTACGAAGGCAGCTCCGTCGCTGATGATGCCCACGGAGACGAGGCAAAGCCCGTTTAATCTTCCCGTGGGGCACAAAATCAGGGTTTATTATTACTGCCTCCAGATGAAAGCTTCTCCGAGGAGGAAGAGAATACGTCCGGAACACGGAGACGCTGCTTTCCGTCCGGGATCCTTCGCCCATCCCAGTGGGATGTGCCCACCGGCGTGGGGCGATGACGGGAGGGGATGGGCACTTTGGAGGGCAAGGGAAGGGGTTGGAAAAAAAGGAGCTATTGTTTGGCTGGATGGTTCCACACAGAGAGGTTTTTCTAGGTGGTGGGGAGCCGCTGGCCTTCCATGGGGGAAGAGGAAAACCACAGGCAAATGGCACTGGTTTGAACTGGCACCTGCCCGCTGGGAGGGAGGGGGGTGTGGGAGGCAGCTCCTGGGGACAAGGGTGGGCAGGGAGCGGGCTCTTTGGGCCGGGCTCTCTCATTTGGAGGCAGGAAAACAGCTCCAGCATCGGTGTGCCCGTGAGCCGCGAGCATTCCGTGGGGATGGGGTGGGTGGTGAGTGATGGGGACCACATCTGGTCCATGGCTCCTCACCCAGGCAGGAAAACCTCCCTCTAAACATCCTCCTGAAGACACAAAATGAGCCAGGAGCCTCTCCTGCAGGTATTTCCATCTCGGGCAGGCTCCTTTCCCAAGGTCAACTGGTGGCTGCTCCTCCATCCACCCCAGCTTTGGGACCTGGGGATCCGACGTTCGTTATCTCCAATTAGCCCTGTGGCCCTGATTGCACCTCTGGAGAGGTCTGGGAAGCTCAGCACCACCTAAATCCTGCCTCTCTGTGCCCTGAGAGCCCCGAGAAGGGTTTATCCTGCTCCGGGGCTGTACCTGGAGGATTCTGTCCTGGTTTAGGGTCAGGGTGGCTCCTCAGACCTGTGACATCCACTCTCCCTTAACCCCCCATCCCTCCCCAGAGGGGAAGGGAAAGGGAACGATGGAGAGAGGCTCAGGGATGGGAAAAGGGAACGGGAACGGCTTGAATGGAAACGGGACTAATAAAATATCCCAGGAACAGGCTCCCCGGAGAGGCTGCGGAGTCGTGGTCTCTGGAGATGGAAGGCAGGACAGACAGAGCCCCCCTCAGATGCTCCGAGGTAGGAACCAGAAGAGGACCCGAGCTAAGCTGGCAAAGGGGCAAGCCCCTTCTGAGCCCTCCAGCTTGGCACCAGGGACCCCTCGCCGGGCACTTTGGTGCACGAGATCCAGCAGCGTTAGTCACTTAGTGCAGTTCATGCCAGTGGCATGGTTGCCCCTTCACATGGTGCCAGGTTCATGTCAGTGGCGTGTTTGCCCCTTCACGTGGTGCCAGGTTCATGTTCTTGACATCTGTGTCCCTTCACGTGGTGCCAGGTTCATGTCAGTGGCGTGTTTGCCCCTTCATGTGATGCCAGGTTCATGTCAGTGGCATGTTTGCCCCTTCATGTGATGCCAGGTTCATGTCAGTGGCATGGTTGCCCCTTCACATGATGCCAGGTTCATGTCAGTGGCATGGTTGCCCCTTCACGTGATGCCAGGTTCATGTCAGTGGCATGGTTGCCCCTTCCCATGGTGCCAGGTTCATGTTCTTGACATCTGTGTCCCTTCACGTGGTGCCAAGTTCATGCCAGTGCCATGTTTGCCCCTTCCCATGGTGCCAGGTTCGTGGTGCCCGTGGTTATCGTGCTGCAAGGAGATGTCTTTGTCTCCCAGAGCCTGCCAGCCTGGCACTCACGCCGTACGAAAGGTTTCCCAGTGGGTACCAGCTCTAAACTGGGATGCCAAACGACTCTCCCCTGCCTAAACGGGCATCTCTGGGTTTCCCGGTGGGCAGCAGCTGGTGCTGCTGCCTCCGGGGAAGCCAGGAAAGAAAAGGAGATGCGTTCCGGGCTCTTGGTTTCTTTTAGATTAAAAAATTAATAAAATAATAATTAATAAAATAAAATATATAATAAAATATATAATAAAATTTTTAAAAATTAAAAAAAAAAACTTAAAAAAAATTAAAAAATGTGCTGTTTGGGAGGAAATCTGGGCGGGCTCACCCATGAAAGTGCCACAGCTCTGCACCCGGCATCTCCTGTGCCATCCCCTGTGCCATCCGTCGCTTTGCCCGTGCCCGCCCCGCCTGCCCGTGCCCGCCGAGCCTGGGCTCTGTGGGGCTGTATAGGGCTTTGTAGAGCTCTATAGGTCCCCTGTAGGACTCTCTAGGGCTGTATAGGGCTTTATAGGGCTCTGTGGGGCTGTATATGGCTCTGTGGGGGTCTATAGGTGCCCTGTAGGGCTCTGTGGGGCTCTATAGGTGCCCTGTAGGGCTCTGTGGGG
>JANVCC010000123.1:613716-625567 GCA_025345505.1 Todiramphus chloris collaris | reverse complement strand
GGGGGGGGGCGGGGATTCGGCTGGGAATTGGAACGGAAGCGGAGGGCACGCGGGCGCGCGCGCGCGCGCGCTCCGCCACTTCCGGCGGCCGCTCCCGCTCGCGGCGTCTCGGGATACAGCGGGACCGGGAGCAGGCGGGAGCGGCAGGGGAGGCTGGGGACGGGTGCTGTGCCGCCTGCCCCGCGCCGGAGCGGCCGAACCGGGGGCCACGTTCGGCAACCGTGGCGGAGGCGGAGACGCCATAGCCGCGCGCTGCCCTGGCCAAAGATGGCGGCGGCCACGCCAGTGCCCAGGGGCAAGATGGCGGCCGCCTCAGCGCTCCCCGCGCAGGCGCAGGAGAGGCGTCGCTTACGTCATCAGCGTGCGCCGGCCGCGGCACGAGCGGCGGCAGCGGAGGGGGTAAGGGGGTGAAGGGGGGGGGTGGAGGTGATCCCAGGCCTAGGCCCAGGCCCGGCCCGGCCTGGCTCGGTTCCGTTCCAGGCCAGGCCTCGCCTCGCCGGAAAAACCCGGGCTCCGCCGGACCTCCACTAACGCCTGGGCCATTTAGAGGCCTCCCGAGCGGAGCGGAGCCGCTACCCGGGCCCGCGGATCTACCCGCGGCCTCCGCCGGGCCTGGTGAGGCGGGCGGGACGGGAGCGCGCCGGGCGTTAGGCCGCGGTTCTGGGTTCCGGGAACGCGGCGGGCCCGTGATCCAGCGGCCTCGGAACAAAAGTGTGGAATAAAGTGGAATAAAAAGCGGCCGTGTGCCGTTTTTCCTCCCGCAGCCCCGGGGCCTGAGGGAGCTCGCTCGGGATTCGCCGCTCCCCGGGGGGAAGGGGCGGCCCCCGGCGGGGGCGGGGAGGCCTCTGCGGGAACCGAAACCGAAAGGGAGCTCGCAGCCATCTTGCTGGGGTGACCGTTTGCTCGCGGCCCGCCCGCTGCGGCCTCCCTCTCCCCCATTCCCGTGAGATGTTCTGCGAGACCGGGTTTCTTTTGTCTTTGCATTGTCTCGCAAAGTGAGGGAATTTGGCTCATGGGTGAGACTGAGGTAAGAGCGCTTTTAAACCCCCCCCGCCCCTTCCTTCTTCCTGCTCTGCTCTTTGGCTCAGAAGGCGTTTTTAAAAGTAATCCCTTGAGTGGGCTGGGAGCTTCCCGGAGCTGGGAAGTGGGGACTCCTCCCAGCCCTGAGCCTCCCCAGCACTGGAGCTGGAGCCCGCGTTTGTCCCCGCAGCGGTGGCTGGGGGCAGTTGGAGGCCGTTAACAAACTTGTTTAATGGGAAAGAAATTTGAGTTGGATGAATGTGGAGATCCTTGCATGGGGGAAAAAAAAATCCCTCTTTATGAGGAGAGGTGGCTTAAAGAGGTCCCTGGGAAGAAGGTAGGATGGGGACCTCGCAGAAGGGATCAGCTGCATGTTTATATCCACCCAGTTTCCCAACCAGCTGTTGTCAAAGAGCTAGATAATAAACACACTAAAGACATCAAACAAACACCGTGCTGGGCTGTTTGCTTTTGAAAAGCATAATAAAAACTTAGCCTGATGTCCTGTACCCGAGGGGGGTGGCACTGATAGGAGGGAGGCCCAAAACAACTTCCCAGCCTCCCCAGTTGCTCTGCGTGTCGTCAGCTCCCTGCCCCCCCTGCCCTGACGCTTTACAGCTCCAGGTCTCAGTTGTAGTTTGTTTGGTTTGTTTATGTTTTGCTTCCTCCCAGCAGGTACCAGTTTGGGACTGGAGAGCGCGGAGGGGATCGCAGCCCCGCCTCTCCCGCCGCGGCCGCAGCCCGGTCCCCGCGCGCGTCCCCGCGGTGCGCTATGAACAGCGGCGCCGACCGAGGCTCGTATCTTACCTGCTCCAGACGTACCCTCCCCGCCGCGAACCGAGGGGTTTTTAACCGCCCTCGTACCCCGCGAGAAACTAATCGGGACCCCTTTTTGCACCAGCAGTTCCTAACGGAGCGGGACGGCGAAGTCTGTTGGCTGCAGGGACAGGGATCGCGCGCCGGAGGCGTGCGAGGTGCGGCGCCGGCTGCGGCGGAGCGGTGGCAGCCCGGCTGCGGCCCAGCGACCTGGCAGAGGTTCTCCGGCAAGCGTCCCCGGGAGGAGACCTCGCCACGTTGCCACCCGCCTCGGTGCCAGCCTCGGGAGGGCTCGGCGAGAGATCCTGACGCCATCGGGTTGAACTTCCAGAGACTGACTCTTGCCGGGAGAGACCACGAGCGAGAAATCCTGAGCGTTTTCGGGCAGCTCGGGGAGGGGAAGGCTTGTACGGTTCATGACCTCGCACGCAGGCTCCAAACCCCCAAGAAAGAGATCAACCGAGCGCTCTATAAACTCCTCAGGGAGGGGAAGCTGCTCAGGGAAGGGGGGACACCGCCGCTGTGGAGCATCCCCGGCACCGGCAGGCAGGGCAGCCCCGCGGGGCACGGCGGTGACCGCGCAGACCCTGCTCCTGAGGACCGAGGAGAAGGAGCAGCAGCAGCAGCAGCAGCAGCGAGGGATCCCCTCGGCTCGCCAGACACCGACCCCATCATGGCCGAGACGAAAGACAAGATCTGCAACTACCTTTTCAGCGTGGAGGAGACGACGGCGCTCAACCTGGCCAAAAACATCGGCTTCTCGAGGGCCAAGGACGTGAACGCTTTCCTCAGCGCCCTGGAGAAGCTGGGGGACGTCCGCAAGCAGAACGCCAACCCCCCGCGCTGGGCCCTGACCGACAGGAAGCGTGAGAGGATGCAGCTGAGGCTGAAGGCAGCCACCAAGGCGGAGGATCCCCCCGAGGTGGCCTCGCCGTGTCCCCCCGAGGTGGCCTCGCCGTGTCCCCCCGAGGTGGCCGTGGCTTCTCCGGGGGAAGGGGAAAGGGAAGGGCTGGAGAACGGGCAGCGGCCGGAGGGACGACCCGACCCGCGGCCGGAGGGACGACCCGATCCGCAGCCGGAGGACGTTAAACCCGACTTCTCCAGCCTGAGCAGTTACGACCACGCGGAGAACGCCCGCTGGGCCGTGGACGACATCCCCGATAACCTCAACGCCGACGGCTCGGGGCCCATCATGAATTCCCAGCCTTCCCCCAGTTACGCCGCCCAGTTCGAAACTGGTTTGCCCTGTACGCCGGTAGAGAAGCTGCTGGCTTGTCAGGAGAAGAACCCAGTGAGTGGCCTTACGGAGTATTCCCAGTACACGTCCCAGCACTGTGAGTTTGCCATGCTGGAGCAGAGCGGACCCTCTCACGAGCCACGGTAAGAACCTCTCCTGAGCTGCCTTTTTTTTGCTTCAAACGACCTGACTTCACCCACCCAGCTTTATCCCACCAGGGCCTGCTGCTCACAGTTCATTTCAGAAGGTTTGGCCTGGCCTGCCAAAAAAAATTAACCCACCAAGGCTAAAATTTAACCCCAGTTTGGGTGACACGTGAGGAGCAGCAATGGTGGCACCATCCCCCTTTGGTGGCACCATCCCCCTTTGGTGGCACCATCCCCCTTTGGTGGCACCATCCCCCTTTGGTGGCACCATTCCCCTTTGGTGGCACCATCCCTTCATCTAGGTCCTGATTTAACCACTTGGCTCCCAGTGTGATCCTGTAGAGGTGAAACTGGTTTCTAAGCCGCTGCTCTCCACGCTCTCACCCCAGAGTTGCTCTCAGAGGGGCTGGGGACACAGCTCTTGGGGCAGATGAGGTGAACTCCCCCTTGCCAAGGGGTTGGGCATCAGCGGGGCTTGCAGAGTTGGTCTCAGGGGTCCTGATTCCCCCACCCCACCCCCGAGAACCGGCGAGGCTGCGGAAGCGCCGCGTGCCCCGCGCTCGCCGCGTCAATGGAGCCGCTAGAGGGGAAAATCGGCCTGGTTTCCAAAGGCAGGAGTCCCAGGGTGGGTGGCTTGGTTGGTTTCTCCTCTCTTTAAGGAGGGATCTGAACGGATTCGACCCCTCTGGGGTCTGGTTTGACCCGTTCTCAGGGTGGGTGGAGGAGGACAAGTCGCCCCTGGGCTTTCTTCACCCCCTGTGCGGGAGGTGCCGCGAGGGCCCGGCCGTCGTGCGTCTCCAGTGCTCATGGAACGGGAGAAATCTCCCCATTCCCAGAGCTGCTCCAGCTTTTCTTCTAAGGAAGACAATGAAATGAGGCCCGTGGTGGTTTTCTCCTGCTCCTGGCACCCTGGGTTTGCTCTCCCAGCCAGAAGGAGCCTCCCTGCTCACTGCAATTCCAGGAGCCAGCCTCTCTTGCTCTGAGACGACCGAACTTTTTCACCTCTCCATTTACCCCTTGGCTTTTCTCTCTTGAGGTTTAAGTTCCAGGCCGTGATCAACGGGCGCCGGTTCCCCCCAGCAGAAGCAGGGAGCAAGAAGCTGGCTAAGCAGGAGGCAGCAGCCAATGCCATGAAGGTGCTGATGAGCGAAGCGGAGAACGGGAGACACGGAGGGATTAAAAGTGAAGAGCCCCTTCCCTCCGACAACTCGGAACCGGAACCGGTGAGCCTTGTTCTCTTCTTCTTGGGAGGCTGGTGGGACAGCCTAGGGTCTGAAACTGCTTTTCTTCCTCTTCCCACCGTAGCCTTTGCCTCCAGAACCCTCGTGCCCAGCAGCTCATCTCAACCTGCTTCCCGGGAAGCATCCCATCAGTGTGTTGATGGAGTACGGGCAGAAATCGGGGAACACCGTTGAATTCCAGCTGCTGGCTCAGGAGGGGCCACCTCACGACCCCAGGTACGGCCGCTTCCTTTAGAGGGGAGGGGGACACGGACACAGAAACCCCTTCCTAAAATCCTTCCTCTTCAGCCTGGGCTCCCGGACGCGTCGTTGACCCAGCCGAGTGCTCCTTGTACCCGAGGAGTCTGGGGATGGCTCCTCCGAGACATTTCCTTCCAGAAAGAGACCAAAACAAGTGCCCTTTCTCAAAGAAAGGCTGCTCTTTCTTCTACCAGAACCAGGAGCAGGTTCCAGTCCTGCTCCCTGCCTGGTGATGCTTTACTGGGAGTATTTTAGGCTGCCTAGGGTAGTGGTGGAGTCCCTGTGATCCCCTGGAGGGGTTTCCAAGCCCCCCGTGGTGCTGAGGGACAGGGGGCAGTGGTGCCCTGGCAACGCTCAGCCTCCAGAAGCTTAAAAGTCTCTGCCAACCCAAACCATTCTGTGCTTCCATGATTTAGGGCCATCGTGGTAGCTTTTAAGTTGGTGCTAACCCAGGCGGACTTAACTTGAACTGGGAGAAAGGGGTAAGAACCAGATCTGATGTGACATCCGCGCTTACCGCTTCTCATGTGCTGTAATGTCCTGTCAGGTTCAGCTACTGTGTGAAAATGGGTGACCAAATTTTCCCTGCTGTGGTAGGAAACAGCAAGAAGGGAGCAAAGCAAATGGCAGCAGAAGTTGCTGTGAAGATTCTTTCCGGAGAGTCTGTGCCCAGCCTCTTGCCTGAACAGGTAGGAAGAGCTTCTTTATGAACCCCAAGTGTTTCAGGTTGGGTTCCCCCCCTCTCCTTTCTTTGCCATCCTACGGGTTTTCACCCCGGAGGACCACGTGCCAGCTCTGGCAGAGGTTTGCTGAGCACCCTTGGCCTGCTGGTTACGACCAACGGCTGGGATTGAACAGCCTGCTCCTGTCTGACCCTGCTCTAGCCCCTCGTGAAGCCCCAGGGCGAGCGGTCTGCGCTGGGCTGCGGGTCGGGGATCACCGCCCCGGAGGAATCCAAAGTGACAAAAGCAAAAGGGGTCGGGGAACTCATCAAATACCTGAGCGCCAACCCGGTCAGCGGCCTGCTGGAGTACGCCCGCTCCAACGGCTTCGCCGCCGAGTTCAAACTCATCGACCAGTCGGGACCCCCCCACGACCCCAAGTAAGTCTCAGCTGGAAAAAAAAAAATCTTGCCCCCTCATCCAGGAGAAAGCAGAGCTCCAAACTCCCTCCTCAGCCTGAGATGGCAACAGCCCCCGGGCGCCGCTGCTCTGCCGACGCTCCCGTCCGGGTGCCGCTAAACGGCCTCTGCTCGCGGAGGGTTTCAAACCAGGCTGGGGGGGGAGGTTTCTCAGTGTCCTGCTGCCATCTCTGCAGGTTCATCTACCAGGCGAAGGTCGGAGGCCGCTGGTTCCCGGCGGTGACCGCGCACAGCAAGAAGCAGGGCAAGCAGGAGGCGGCCGACGCGGCGCTGAGGGTCCTGATCGGGGAGACGGAGAAGATGGAGCGCACGGAAGGGATGAACGTCGCCGAGGTAAATCCTCTGGGGTGGCTTTTGTAGCCCTGCCTTGTCCTGTGCCCCGCAGCAGGAAAACACCTCTGGGAAGGGGGAGATGAGCTGGTGTTTCCCCGAGGCACAGCCATTCTCTTCCTTTCTCCTGCCCTCTGCTTCAGGGCTAAATCATCAACAGATTCTTTCCCCAGCTACTGAAATGTGCTCCTGGGGGGGGTGGGGGCAGCAGGAACACGCTCCTTTTTCATTCTCTCACTTTCTTATTTATTTCCTCCCCTCTCCTTTCCAAATTCCTTCCTCCTGCATTAAAAAAAGTGTCCTGTCAGCTCAAAACCTGACACATCAGCTGCGAGCAGAGCCCTGGTTGTGTCAGGCCGTCCGTCCCAAACCCGCTCCGCTCGAAACCCTACACAGAGTTTTGTCACCTCCTCAAAGCCCCGTTCCAGGCCACGCAGCAGCCGTGGCTCGAAATAGAAAAAGCCATCGGGGAGGATGAGGATCTGTCAGTCAGCAGAGCCTGAGGAGACACGGGCAGGACTCTGCGGTCTCCTCGCACGCAGCTGGAGGAGTTTTCTTCCCAAACCAAACAGATTTTCTCGGTGTGGTGGCTGGGAGAAGTGCTTTGTTCCCCGGTGATTCCCCTGTGGTCTCAGGAGGCTGTTCCTCAGCCCAGAAAGCAGCTCACTGGTATCTCTTAATGATCTTAAAGCAGAACTCGAGGTGATGGGTGAGGTTTTAAAACCCACAAACCCCCCAAAAGAGCTTCAGTTGCCCCTCGACTCGATCCCGACCCCAACCCGCGCCGCCTGTAGCTCTCTTCCCCGTGTTCCTGCCTCCTGCTGAAGCTGTGCTCTGGGGTTGCTGCTCCTTTAGCTGCTTTGTTTGGTGACCTCTTGTTCCTCCGCTCTCCTCTCCCCGCGGCAGCTCCCCGTGAGTGGCAGCACCCTGCACGACCAGATGGCCATGCTGAGCCACCAGCGCTTCAACGGCCTCACCGCCCGCATCCAGCACAGCCTGCTCGGGAGGAAGATCCTGGCAGCCATCATCATGAGGAAGGGCAACAAGGGCCTGGGAGAGGTGGTCAGCGTGGGAACGGGTATGGATGGCTTCTTCCCCGATGGGTTCCCCATCAGCCGCCGCGAGGCTTCGGAGAGAGGGCAAGAAAGAGGGCAAGAAAGACCCCCCCACTCATGTGGGGTCACGAGTGCTCTGAGGAGAGGGAGAGAGCAAAGGCAGCGTGCCTGCAGCTGGGTCATCTTTGCTTGCCTTGCCCCAGCTCTCTCCCCAGCTTCCCTCAGCTCCCTTCCCGGTTCGCTGCTGCTCGCCCAGCCCGGAGCGGGCTGGAAAAGTGCTCGGGAAGAGCAGCTTCAATTGTGCTGCTTCGAGTCTCTGCTCTTAAATCTCTATCCCTGAAGTAGCGTGGCCTCTGACCCTTCGTTTTCCAGACCCCTTGGATCAGGATAATGGTTTAAGAGTTGGGGTGCTGCCTGCTGAGCAGCCTAAAGAAGTAAAGCTTGGAGCAAAACGAAACCTCCCCCCCTCTTTCTGGGAAGCTCGCTGTGGATTCTGACACTTGCCATTTTTTTATTTCAGGTAATCGTTGCGTGAAGGGAGAGGAGCTGAGCTTGAAGGGGGAGACAGTGAACGACTGCCACGCAGAAATCATCTCTCGAAGAGGCTTCATGAGGTGAGAGGAGGGGAAACGTGAAGGAAAGGGGCGGGCTGAGAGGTGCTGACCCACCTCTGGCTGCTCCTTGATGTGCTGGGAGCGGTTCTGACCACCCACCGCTGTTTACACCGTGCTCTTAAATAGAGGGAAGCTGTTTCTGATAAGAAGGGGCCGTGCCCAAATTAGTCCCCAGCCGGAAACTCGCCAAGGGCTGCAGCTGATGTGCTTAAAAATAAAACATCCTGGTTCTGGTCGGGCCAAGGTGCTGGGGACCCCTCCAGCCAGGGCCCCTCGTGGCCATTCTGGAGCTGGAGGCTCGAGGAAAACGCATCATGGGCATCGGCGTCGAGAAGTCAAATCCTTTCTCATCGCTGGGGAAGGGTTTGCCCACCGAAACTGCCCAGTTCTCTTTATAAACGTTCCGTGTGGCACATGGGGGGTTGGGTTGGTTGGTTTTTAGACTCGAGTGTGATGCAGTTGGCCTGGCCTCGTTCACGTCTGCCCTTCCAGCCGGGAACCTGAAAGCCTTTGCCTGCAGCCACTGTACTCGCTGTGCCTCAGCACTGGGAGGTGTCGAGAGCAGCTCCCCGCAAAGCCGCCGAGTCAGGATCACGCTCCGACCGTCACCGCTATTGATCCTGACATTGGTGGCTGCTCTGGCCCAGCAGAGCCTGGCAGAGCTGGAACGGGCAGCTCCTCCTCCCCTCGCACGACCTCAGCCTGAGCAGCCTCCGTGAAGCTGCAGTTTTTTAGTCCTTGATGCTCTGCTTTGGCCCTGTCCCCAGACAGCAGCAGCTCTAAAAGGCCCAGTCACCGTAAAGAGATCGCGGGGCTGTGCTGATAAACGCCGCTGGCGTTCGGCTGCCCCTGGGGCCCTTCGAGTGCCAACTTGCTGCTGACTGAAGGTGCCAGGTTAACAACCTTGAAGTCTTCTTCACGCTCGGATCGGAGGCGCGCGGGCAGCGGTCGGCCGGGCTCCTTTCCCTCTGCTGCTCCCCTCCCACGGTGCAGCTCGTTTCCCATCGCTTGTCCTCCTCCTGGCAGGAAATCTGCTGCTTTTGTGGCGCATCAGATGCCAATCGTTGGGCTTCCAGCTCATCTCAGCCCCGGCCTCTGCTCTGTGTGGCAGGAGCAGGGGACTCGAGAGGCTGGCACGGGCAGCGGGTGGGTTGAAACACCCCTGAGCAGCAAAGCAGCTTTTTGAGGCCACGTTGTCCCCCCCAGGTTTCTCTACAGCGAGCTGATGAAGTATGACCCATCCAACCCACCCTCAGCAGACGAGAGCATCTTCGAGCCGGCGGGAGCCGGGAGGCTCCGAGTGAAGAGCGGCGTTACCTTTCACCTCTACGTCAGGTCTGTGCCGGGGTCGGGGTGGCAGAGGCACCCTGGCTGCACCCCCAGCTCTGGTGCTGACTGGGAGGGGGGGTTTGTTTTCCAGCACAGCACCCTGCGGGGACGGGGCGCTCTTCGACAAGTCCTGCAGCGATCAGGTGAGCGCGGCGGGGCAGGCCGGGCACCAGCCGCTCTTTGAGAACCCCAAGCAAGGCAAGCTGCGGACCAAGGTGGAGAACGGTGAGTGCCTCTGCTCTCCCTGCCTCCAGCCCCTTCCAGGGTTTCCTCGCCCTTCTCTGCCTGGCTGGTGGGGGGATGAAGTTGGGTGAAAAGGGGTGAGGGGCATTTGAGAGCCTCTTCTCCTCCCCAGCTCTGCCCCGTGGGCAGGAGCATGGCTGAAGTTGGCTGCAAAGCAATTCTGTCCCCAGCCTCCCTCCCGAGCACCGTTTCCTCCTCCCTCAGCCAGGTTAAAAACCAGCTCCTCCGTAACCAGTACCGAGTTCCCTTCTTCACATGGCACCAAAACCCTCCCAGAACCCGGGGACAGGCTGACCCCCGAGGTTCCCTGTGCACTTGCTGCTGTCGTTTTGATTTCTCGACTGGCCGACTCTCCACGGAAAAGCTTTAACCTCTTCTCTTGCTCAGGGGAAGGCACCATCCCCGTGGAGTCCAGCGACATCGTGCCCACGTGGGACGGGATCCAGCACGGGGAGCGCTTACGAACCATGTCCTGCAGCGACAAAATCCTACGCTGGAATGTGCTGGGCTTGCAGGGGGCGTTGCTGTCGCACTTCGTCGAGCCCGTTTATCTCAGCTCCGTCACGCTCGGTACGAACCCACCCTGGGGGGTGCTGGGCTGGGGGTTGCTGCTCACCTCAGCCCCTTGGCACGATGCCCTCACGTCTCTCCTCGCAGGTTACCTGTACAGTCAGGGTCACCTCACGCGAGCCATCTGCTGCCGCGTGGCGAGGGAGGGGAGCACGCTGCAGGAAAAGCTCCGGGCTCCGTACCGCGTTAACCATCCCCAGGTACTGCGGCCTCGGCGCCTCCTCGTCTCCCCGGCCTCCTGCCACCTTCCCTCCCTGAGGTCCTGCCTCGCTGAGGAGCTCTGCAGAAGGGTCACCCGGCCCCAGGGCTCCAGCCAGGGCCAGGAGGGCAATGGCCAAGGAACTCGCCACCTTTGTGCCCTAGAATCGTAGAAGGGGTTGGGTTGGGAGAGACCTGGGAGCTCCTGGAGGCCAAGGGAAGGGGTTGGGTTGGAGAGACCTTGGAGCTCCTGGAGTCCAAGGGAAGGGTTTGGGAGAGACCTTGGAGCTCAGGGAGTCCAACCCTTCCCCAGCACTGCCAGGGCACCCCTGCCCCCTGTCCCTCAGCACCACAGCTCCATGGGGGGCTGGGAAACCCCTCCAGGGGGCATGGGGACTCCCCCCCTGCCCTGGGCAGCCTGGGACAGCCCTGGACAGCCCTGCAGGGGAAGGAATTGTTCCTCAGCTCCAACCTCAGCCTCCCCTGGGGCAGCTTGAGCCCGGTTCCTCTTGTTGTTGGGAGCAGAGCCCGACCCCCCCATCTCCCCCCTCCTGCCAGGGGTTTCCATCGTCCCGCAGCGCGAGGGGGTCACCGGCAATGCCCACGGTTGCCCCCGTAGCCTTCAGCTTCGGTAGAACCCAGAGCTTGCTGCTGTTGGGAGCTGGGAGGGAGCTGAGCCCGACCCAGGGGGGCTGGGGGGGAGCTGAGCCCGACCCCCGGGGGCTGGGGGAGGCGGGAGGTGCCAGGAAAGCCTCTGTCCCCCCGGGCAGGTCGGGCGAGTCAGCGTCTACGACTCGGCGCGGCAGACGGGCAAGACGAAGGAGTCCTCGGTGAACTGGTGCCTCGCTGACGGAAGCGAAGTCGAGGTCTTGGATGGCACGAAAGGCAAAGTGGAGGGGTAAGAGGAGCTGTTCCTGACGCTGCTTTTCTCGGGCGAGGGGGGGCGGCCCGGAAGCCACGAGTTCAAGCGGGTGCTGTTGCAGCACCTTGGGGGTGGGGAGAGGGAGGAATCAACCTGACCCCAGTGAGCAGAAGGAAAACACTGCCCAGCCAAACCCCCCCTGAGCTGAGAAACCTCCCCGGTGTCCATCCCCTTGCGGCTTCCTCCCCTCTCCCCGGCGTCCTGCCCTTCACCATCCGCCTTTCTCTCCTCCTCAGGCCGAAGCTGGAGGTGTCTCGTGTGTCCAAGAGGAAAATGTTCACCCTGTTCCAGCAGCTGTGCTCCAGGAACGACCGCAGGGACCTGCAGAGCCTCTCCCTTTACTCGGAGGCCAAAGAGGCGGCCAGGGCCTACCAGGAGGCCAAGCAGCTCTTCCTCGGCGCGCTGGAGGAGATGGGCTACGGCAGCTGGATCCCCAAACCCCAGGAGGAAGATCATTTCTCCTTCCCTGACGCTTAACGAGGAGCCCGGGGCTCTGGAGGGAGTGGGGAGGTGGCTGGGGCAGGGGGATTGAGGGCAGGGGGGGGCAGGGCCCCGTGCCTTCTCTTTTCCCCGCCGGGGAGCGAGCAGCGGTTTCCCCGCCTCCCCCCCCCGCTGCTCTTCAGCCCCTTTTTAAAACGTGCATGGAAATGATCTCTTTTTTTCGGGGTTGTTTTTAAGCTGGGGTGGGCTCAGTCCTTTTGCTTTCCTGGTTTTGTCTCCCTTTTTAGTTTCTTTTATAAAAAAAAAAA
>JANVCC010000123.1:581451-595408 GCA_025345505.1 Todiramphus chloris collaris | reverse complement strand
GCCAGGGAGGTCTCTGGGGTGGCCAGGGAGGTCTCTGGGGTGGCCAGGGAGAGAGGGAGGTCCCTGTGGTGTCCAGGGAGAGAGGTCTCTGGGGTGGCCATGGAGGTCTCCACGGTGGCCAGGGAGGTCTCTGGGGTGGCCCCAGCTCGCTGCAACTGGTTATACTGGTGGATCTTCCACAGCAAGGCTCCTTGGGATGCTGTGCATTAGGAGATCGGGGCAGAGCGGCCGGGACTGAGAACGTCCCCCCTCTTCTTTTACTTTGAGGGGAACCCAGCCCAGGAGGGTGGGTTCTGGGGGGGGGGACTGGGGGGCCTGTGGTGCTGCCCACCCCCCGACTCCCTCGGCCTGGGGTCTGCAATCTGCGGGCTCTCCGCGGAGCTCGCGTCGCGTTAGCGCCCGATGGGAACCGGGCGTGAGGCTCAGCAGGGCCAGGTCCAGCAAGGCCGGGCCTGGGTGAGCCCGGTTTAACTCTGGGAAGGGATTTGTGCCGCTCTTCTCGGCTACGGGGGGCAGAAACTGCGCCAAGCGCGGCCCAGCCTGGTGTTTCCCACCCGGTTTGTGCCTTGAGTCGGGGCTTGGGGCTTCCTGGGTCCGGGGAATGCGCTGGGAATCCTTCCAGGGGATGGGGAATGCGCTGGGAATCCTTCCAGGGGATGGGGAATGCACTGGGAATCCTTCCTGGGTCGGGCCGGGTCCCGCCTGCGGTGCTCGGAGCAGGGAGGAGCCGAGGACACCTCTCCTACCAGCTCCCCTCTCCCCAGGACACCGAGGACTTGGACCACTACGAGATGAAAGAGGAAGAGCCGGCGGATGGGAAGAAGACGGAGGATGAAGGCATCGGGAAGGAAAACTTGGCCATCCTAGAGAAGATCAAAAAAAACCAGAGGCAAGATTACTTAAATGTACGTGTCGCCGGCGGGCGGGGAGGGGTTGGGGGCGCAGAGGGACCCCGGGGGCGAGAGCAGTGGAGGAAACTCCCGGCCCTGAGTCACAGGGGGGGGGTCTGAACGGCCTCTGCAGCCCAGCGGGGTGAGCTCAGACCCCGGGTGCCCCCGAGGCGTCGGTGCCACGCGGGCCACCCTTCCCCGAGCGGGGTCTGGGGTCCCCTCTGCCCCCCGGGAGCCGCTTTTATCCGAGCGTGCCCAGCGGTGCCATTCGGGGCGAGGAGGGGGGGGTGGGTGCAGGGGGAAGGGGGAGGTGTGAGCCTGGGGGGCTCCGGTTGAGACTTCCCTGCCTCCCGTCCCTCGCAGGGTGCGGTGTCTGGGTCCGTGCAGGCCACTGACCGGCTAATGAAGGAGCTCAGGGATATTTACAGGTCACCAAGTTTCAAGGGCGGTGAGTGCTGGGGGGCAGGGGGGGGGAAAGGGGCTCCTCGGAGCCACCGCGGCCGCGTCAGGAGCGAGCAAAACCCCCCCCTGCCAGTGCCGGGGTCGGGGGGATGCGTTGGGGAGGGGGGTGAGGGGTGGCCTGGCTTTTGAGGGGGGTGCTGCTCTTCCCATTTTTCCGAGCCTGAAGGCTCAGCTGCTGGAAAACTGTCGCCTGGGGGGTGCTGGTGCTGTTTGGGCAGGGCCGAGGGGGTTTGAAATATGGGGGGAGTGGGCAGGGCTCGACCCCCACACCTCCCCTTCTAGTCACCCCCTTCTTCTCTGCCTGGCAGGATACTATGCAGTTGAACTAGTGAACGACAGCCTGTACGATTGGAACGTCAAACTCCTGAAGTAGGTGGAGCTGGGGATGGTGGAGCTCCGTGGGGTGGGAGCAAAACGGCCCCGAGGGGGAAGGGAGCAGGGCAGGGCAGCAGCCCGGCTCCAGCAGCTCGCTTGCTGCTTCCACCTCTAAGCAGAAGGCTCTGCCAGTCTGCCTGCTGCTCCCAGAGCTTGGGAGAGGTGCCCTGGGCACAACCTCCAGCTCAGCGCTGCCTTCTCTCAGCCCGGGCAGGCTTTGTGGTGAAGCTGGCCCTGGGTGTGATGGGTCCCCTCCGCACGGGGCAGCGGGGTGGGTGCTGTGGGTTGGGTGCCCCCCCCCTGACCCGAGGGGCACGGCCTCGGTGCTGAGCTCTCCGGGGCGTTCCCCCGGCAGGGTTGACGAGGACAGCGCTTTGCACAACGATCTCCAGATCCTCAAAGAGAAAGAAGGAACAGATTTCATCCTCCTCAACTTCTCCTTCAAAGTAAGGCTTCCCCTACCACCCGCAGCCCCGTGCCGGCCCCAGCCCGGATCTCCGGGACCGCTTTTCCCACCGGCTTCGCTTCTCTCCTTCCAGGACAACTTTCCTTTCGATCCACCCTTCGTAAGGGTCGTGTCCCCGGTGCTGTCAGGGGGGTGAGTAGCTCCTGGCTCAGCTCTGCTCGCCGACGTCTCTGGCACCACTTCCCTCGGGAGCTCCAGACAGGGCCGGGGAGTTTGGGTTTTTCAGGCATTTCTCCATCTGGAATCTGCTCGGAGGGAACGGTCCCGTCTGCGGAGCAGAGGGTGGGTGAGGCCGTGCCCATCCCCGCCCTGACTCTGCCCCCTTCCTCCCCCCAGGTACGTTCTGGGTGGCGGTGCCATCTGCATGGAGCTGCTCACGAAGCAGGTGAGCTCTGGCCGGCGGCGTGGACACGGGGAGCTGCTGCTGCCCACGCTCGGTGTTCCTGCTGCCCGGGGGTCTCCCAGCAGCCAAATCTCCCTCGGGAAGAGCCGTGGGTGCCATGAGGAAGTGGCAGCCCCCCCCCGGGGACGGGGGTTCTCACCCTGGTGGCCTCTGTCCCCCCAGGGCTGGAGCAGCGCGTACTCCATCGAGTCAGTGATCATGCAGATCAGCGCCACGCTGGTGAAAGGGAAGGCACGGGTGCAGTTTGGAGCCAATAAGGTAGGGGCTGCTCGGCGGGAGGGAACCCCGGGAGCTGGTGGAGCGGACAGGACAAGGGGCACCAACTGGAACCCAGGAGGAGAAAGTTGTTTGGTGTGAGGGTGGCAGAGCCTGTGCCAGGCTGCCCAGAGAGGCTGTGGAGTCTCCTTCTCTGCAGAGATTCCCACCCCGCCTGGACAAAGGGACCCTGGGTGACCTGGGTGCCCCTGCTGGATGGAGCAGGGGGGTGGCACCAGGGGACCCCCAGAGGTGCCTCCCAGCCCCACCACTCGGGGTTTCTCTGTGGGATGGCTCTGGCTGGGCTGACGGGCACCTTGGCTTCCTCTGCAGAACCAGTACAGCCTGACGAGAGCCCAGCAGTCCTACAAGTCCCTGGTTCAGATCCACGAGAAGAACGGTAAGAGCTGGGGGGCAGGACCCCCCTTTCCCCTCGCTCGGCCGCGCTCCCCCGAGCTGCGGGGTCAGTGTTTTCTGCCTGAGACCCGGGACAAGGTGGCAGCAGCAGCCACAGCATCCCCCTGGGTGGCACTGGGTGGCACTGGGCACCTTCAGCTCTTAACTGCAGCCAGCCCGGGCTGCCCAGGGAAGGCACCCGGAAAGAAAAGCTCTCCTGAGAGATGTGACCCTCGGGCAGCAGGAGGGGTGGCCCTCACGTGCCTGTCCCCCTGTCCCAGGCTGGTACACACCCCCCAAGGAGGACGGGTAGCGCCGGGGCCGCCGACCCATCCGGATCCTCCTCTGGATGCTCTGCTGGGATCCTGACACCGCCGCCTCCTCTTGGTCTTCTCCCGGGCTGTGATAGCTCTGCCTGTTGCAGGACAATAATGGCTGTTAAAAAAAACAAAAACAAAACAAAAAAGAAACTCTAAATAAAGAAAAAACCAAACAACTGTCTTGAGCAGTTGGACTGACCCGAAACACACACTCGCCGGACCCTCGCTCGCAGGCATTCTTGTCAAAAACAAAACTTCTGAGCCTCTTGTATCGCTGGAAACTTTTGACTCTACTCCGGTCTAGAGCGTCCTCCTTGCCTATGCTATGGATTTAATTTATTTTCTTATTTCATGTACACTGCTCTTTTTTTGTTACAGTGTATGATGGATGTGTATGGAAAATGTATCTTTGGAGAAAAATTACAGTTTGTTAATTTGAAGAGGTTGGTCTCTTTGTTTACCAGCTGCTGGGGGGGAGGGGGGGTTGATTTTTTGATCCCCCTGCCCAGGAACCACGGGGCAGGGTCCTGCTGCTTCTGCCACCCTGGATGGAGCTGAGGGGCTGTGCTGGAGGTGGGGGCACAGGAACAGCCCTGGTGTGGATGAGCCACGGGGCAAGGCCACCAGCAGCCACCTCAGAAGAAAACACCTCTTGATTATTTCTTCTTGGCAACGAGGGAGCAGAGCTTCAGCCCCTTCTCCCCGGGAGCAAGAACAGACAACGCTCTGGAGGCAGAGAGGGGAAGAGGAAGATCTGCCCAGCTTGGGGTCTCTGCCCTGGGGGGAACCTGGGCACTTTGTCTCCCCTCTTGCTGAGCAAAGGCTCCTGTGAGAAACCCCTGCCTGGGGGGAAGGTGCCGCTGCAGCCGGGCTCTGCCTGTTGCTTCAGCCCCTGGTGCTGCTCAACCTCCCCTGGCTGGAAGGAGAGGTGGGTGCTGGAGCTGCTCAGGACTCCGGGAGCTCCTCTAACTGTCCTCGGGAGGGCAGAGCTGCTGACTCACCCGTGTCCCAGCCAGGATTAACTCCCTGGCTTTGAATAAAAGTTAGAAGGAAATCAAAGGGCCTCAGAAGAAGTTCATTATCTCCTCCAGCAGCTGCTCGCCTCTTCAGCCTTTGTCCTCCCTCAGCCTGGAACAGAGAGATGCTGGAGGAGAGGGATTTCGCCACGGCTTCTCCCTGCCTCCTGCACCCCTGGCCCTGGCTTGGCAGGGGCACAGGAGGGTTTGAGGTGCTGGGCATAGAAGAATAGACTTTTAATCTCCTGGAAGCCAAACTGTTCCCCCAGCACGGCCAGGGCACCACTCAGCTCTGAAACACTCCACGGGGACTCAACCCCTGCCCTGGGCAGCCTGGGACAGCCCTGGACAGCCCTGCAGGGGAAGGAATTGTTCCTCAGCTCCAACCTCAGCCTCCCCTGGGGCAGCTTGGGGCCGGTTCCTCTTGTGCTGTCGCTTGTTCCCTGGGAGCAGAGCCCGACCTCTCCCGTCTCCACCCTCCTGTCAGGGAGATGTCGAGGGCGAGTTTTCCTTCGCCTCGGGAAGGTGAAGCTGAACCCGAACCTGCCCAGCATCCCCCACAAGCCGCCCTGGGTGCCAGCCCAGCAGCGATGCCACAGCTCCGTGAGGTGCATCCTGCCCAACAGCCCCGGGGAGGAAATCCCCGTGGGCACAGAGCTGGGACCCGGCTGAGCTCAGCTTGGGGGGGGGGTCTGTTCTCCCCGCACCCCCCCCTCACAGCAGCAGAAACCCCCCCCCCATGTTTGAGGAGACCCCAAAACGGGAGAAGCCCGTGTCCTGCCCGGGATCAGGGCAGCGCTGTCCTGGGGGGAGCATCTTTCCCTGGCACCCCCCATCCCCCACCCCCCCTTACCCCTTTCTGTTGTGCTGTGGCGAACGGGGGGGGAGGGGGGGGTCAGGGCCCCCCTCCCCTCCCCCGGCTGCCAGCTCGGCAGGAAGACCCAGCCCTCGGCTGGGGTTTTCCGGCGAGGTCTCGGTGCAGGCAGCAGAACGAGGTCTTCACCGGTGCTGTGACCCGAGGCATCCCCCGCCCCGGGCTGTGCACGGGGTGTGCGGGGTGGGGGTCGGGGGGGGGTCTGTGCTGGGCTGGGGGAGCGGTTTGTGCGTTGGGTCAGTGCGTGGAGGTCCGGGCACGGGGCAGGGGATGTGCTTGGGGTCCACGGGCAGGGTCCCGAGGTCTCCCAGTTCCATCGGGATGGGACACAACTCCCCCCCCCCCCCCCGCCTCGCCGCCCTTGGGGACCACGCAGCCCCCGGCAGCCCCTGGCCGAGGACCCCCGAGCCGGGGAGGACGGGGCCGGGGCTCCCCGAGGCTGCCGGGGCCGGTGACAGCCCCCCCGGCCGTCCCCCCGGGGCCGCCCCCCCCGGATCTGGGCGGGGCGCGCCGGCCCCCCCCCCCCCCCCGGATACCCGACGAGACCCCATCGCTGGAGCAGATCCCCCGGCCCCTCCCGGGACCCTTCCCTGGGGCCAGGGACCCCCGGGGAGACGCCGTCCCCTCCCCCGGGACGCGGCAGCCGGCACCCCTGGGGACCCTCCAGCCCTCCCCGTCGGGGCGAAGGACGCCTGGAGCCCCCCGCCCACACCGGGGGCCAAGGCCCCGGACCCCCTGCCCTCATCCCCGCTCCCGGGCTGGCCCCCGGCCGCCGAGGGTCCCGCTCCCCGGGGCTGGGGGGACCCGGGCTGCCCCGTGCCCCCCGGCTGAGCCGGCCCTGAGCCGGCGGGGCGGCCGTGGGGCATCGAGGAGCCCCGGGGGGGCAACGGCACCCTGCCCCCCCCCCCGGCCCCATGGCGGCCAAGTGGTTCAAGGAGTTCCCCTCCAACCTGAAGACGGTTTCGGAGAGAGCTCGGCCCGGCAGCGGTAGCTTGGGCAAGAGCCGCAAGAATTCGGCCGTGGAGCTGGGGGGCTGCCGGGGCGGCCCCGGGGGTGGCAAGGAGGGAGGCGGGCGGCTGTCGAGGGACAACCTGCAGGGTCTGCTCCAAGCCGCCACCGGGAAGATGCGGAAGAACTCGCGAGCGGAGGGGAGCACGTCGGAGGGACCCCCCAAAACCTGCGGCACCTACATCAACCGCCTCATCAAGGTGGAGGCCCATGAGAAGAACGGGAAGGGGTACCCCGGCCCCGTGCCCACCGGCCTGCCTGCCCCCGAGCAGGACAAGGGGAAGACCCCCAAGACGGAGACGGTAAGGGGGGGGTGGGGGGGAGATGGGTGGGAGGGGGTGCGCAGCACCAGCGGCTTTAACCGCTCTGGGCTCATTAGCCTGGCTGACCCCGGCCTTTCATCCCACCCGGCTCCGCTGCCTTCCCATCCCGCACAACCCCCCCCCCCCCCCCCCCCCCCCTCCTCCGGGGGGGGGGGGGCCCGCCCGGCCCCCCCCCCCCCCCCCCCTGCATCCCACTGTGCCCCATCCTCCGCTGACCCCCGGCTGCTCGGCCGCTGGTTAAACAAAGGCTGACGTCAAAAAGCTGCTCTGGGAAGCAGGACTTTCACCCCCGACGCAGCCCTGGGGGAGCTGGGAGACAGTCAGGGGGGGAGGGGGGTCACCCAAAAGGGTCCCCAGGCTCCCTCAGCCCCTCCCCCAATGCTGGGGTGCTTAGGGATGGGTGCTACCGGGCGCACGGTCATGGCACGGCTCCATCACCCCATCCTGCCCCGGGGACCCCCAGAGGCCCTGTCCCCTGCCTGGCTCGGCACCGGTGGCATCTCCACCACCAGCACCACACCCAGTGGGACCCCTCCCCGTGAAGCCAGCGGTGCCCATCCCCTCCCCAGGTCATCATCCTGGAGGACTACGCCGACCCCTACGACGCCAAGCGCACCAAGGGGCAGCGGGAGGCCGAGCGCCTGGGCGAGAACGACGGCTACATGGAGCCCTACGACGCCCAGCAGATGATCACAGGTCGGTGCCACAACCGCCCCGTGCCACGGCCGCCAGGCTGGCACCGCTCACCCGGCCGGCAGCGAGCGGCCAACCCTCGGAGCCGCCCGGCGCGGGAGGCTCCGGGAACAGGAAAAGCCGCTCGACGCTTCCTGCGGCTGCGCGGGGCCAGATAAGGAGCGGGCGGGCGCGAGGCCGGACACTGACCCATGCCCCCCCCCAGGGGTCCCTACCCTCCTCACCCGCTGCCACCACTCGCCCCCAGCGCCCGGGCCCTGGGGTGTCACCCAAGGGGTGGGTGAGCGGGGATAGAGCACCCACGCCCTCCGCCCGCCTCGTGGGTCCCATGCGGCCGTGGCCCCCGCAGGCAGCGACCCCCCGGCCGGCGTGGCGGCCGCCCAGCTGGCCAGAACAACAGGAACTGACTCGGCCGGAAGCTGGAAATAAAAGATTTGCTGCTGATGGCTTTTTTCCGTGCGGGGCAGCCCGGGTTGTTTGGCAGCGCCCGGCGCCGAAGGGGCGAACGGGGGAGCTGCCACCCACCCATCTCCCCCCCACCCATCTCTCCCCCCACCACCCCCTCCCCAGGGCTGTGCGGCAGCGTGGGGCGCAGCGCCCTGGTGCCCGGGTGGCCCCGCTGGGGTGTTCCTGCTCCCCAGGCTCCGGCAGCTTCGTGCCCGCGACAGCAGCCCAGGCGCCACGAGGATGGGCCCCCCCCCTTCCTCCTGCGCCTCCTCCCAAACCCCGTTCCCAAAGGGGCATCCTGGGCTCTGGGTCCCCGCTGCGCATCCCTCCCCCCAGGGCAGGCGGTGGGTGGGGGGGGGGTCTCAGGGGACACGCAGCCCCCTCCCCACCCCTGACCCACCGTCTCTCCCCCGCAGAGATCCGCCGGCGGGGCTCCAAGGACCCCCTGGTCAAAGCCATCCTGCTGCTCGACGGGCCTGGCGAGTCCGGGGATGGGGGAAGCAAGACGGAGCCGGGCAAGCGGCCGGGGGGCAAGGAGGTGGCAGGGAAGGGGCCACAGCTCTATGACACCCCCTACGAACCCGGGGAGGGGGTGCCTGGGGGGACCCCGGAGCGCAGGGCACGGGCCGGGGACGGGCGCTTGCCCGAGAACGACGAGCGCCCGGCGGGCGAGTACGAGCAGCCCTGGGAGTGGAAGAAGGAGCAGATCGTGAAAGCGCTGTCAGGTAGGGGCAGGGACGGGGACACGAGGGAGCACCGGGGATGGGGACAAACTTTGGAGCAGGGGCTGTTGGGATGGGCCAAGGGGTGAGGGGTTTGAGCTCCAAGAGGGGGGTTCAGAGCGGAGAGAAGGGAGAAATTGTTGGTGCTGGGGGTGGGCAGAGCCTGGCACAGGCTGCCCTGAGAGGTGGGCGCTGCCCCATCCCTGGAGCCACCCCAGGGGAGGTTGCCCGGGGCTCTGAGCCCCCTGCTCCCTGCAGGGGTTGGACCAGCCGAGGCCAGGGATGGAGCCAGGGATGGAGCCAGGGATGGAGCCAGGGCTGGGTATGGCATAGAGGGGGCTGCCAGGGAGGGCTCACACCTCATTCCACCCCCACCCCCCCCAGTCCAGTTTGAGGGCTCGGAGCGCCCCAAGGAGGAGGCACCGCGGCAGCACCTCCGCCAGAAGAGCTGGACCCCCAAGATGCTGAAGCCGGCGGGTGCCGAGCACGGCGAGGGGGAGCGGGTGGACCCCGCGCTGGCGCTGGAGAAGCAGCCGTGAGTCCCGGGGGAGATGGTGACCGTGTTGGGGGGGGGGGTCTGCGGCTTTACCACCGCTCAGCATCCCCCCCCTGCCCCCCCGGTACCCGCAGGTGGTTCCACGGGGCCATCACCCGGGCCGAGGCCGAGAGCCGGCTGCAGATGTGCCGCGAGGCCGGGTACCTGGTGCGCACCAGCGAGACCGGCAGCGGCAAGTACTCCATTGCGCTCAAGTGAGTGCCTGGGAGGATGCAGAGTGGGGGTCCCGGCCCTGGGGAGGGTGTCCTGGCCCTGGGAAGGGGGTCCTGGCCCTGGGGAGAGGTCCTGGCCCTGAGAAGGGGGTCCTGGCCCTGGGGAGGGGTCCTGGCCCTGGGGAAGGGGTCCTGGCCCTGGGGAGGGGTCCTGGCCTTGGGGGGGGGGTCCTGGCCCTGGGGAGGGGGTCCTGGCCCTGGGGAGGGGGTTCCAGCCCTGGGGAGAGGTCCCAACCCTGGGGAGAGGTCCTGGCTCTGGGGAGAGGTCCTGGCCCTGGGGAGGGGGTCCTGGCCCTGGGGGGAGGTCCTGGCCCTGGGGGGGGGGGGGGTCCTGGCCCCACATCGGGGATCTCACCCTGGAGCGATGCTGCAGCGGGACCGCCCCCCCCACCCCGGGTTGGTGACGAGAGCCGTGCCCAGGGTGGGAGCACCCAAGTCTCAAGGGAGCATCGCCCCCCCCGCACCCCTGGGCACCCAGCATCCCGGTGCTGGGAGGGCTGGGATGGAGACGGGGGGCTGGCCCGTGGGTCCCCCTCCCCGCCGCATTGTCGGGAGCGCCGGTGGCGTTTCCTTCCTGAGGAAACGGAGCCCCTGGAGCCGAAACAATCGGAGCGGGGCCGGGAACAAACAGGGGTGGATGTGGCGGGCGGGCGGGCGGGTGGGCACCGGGGGTGGCGGGGGGTTTGGTGGCACCGCTGATGCCCGCTGGCCCCCCCAGGACCAGCCAGGGCTGCGTCCACATCATCGTGGCCCAGACCAAGGACAACAAGTACACGCTCAGCCAGGCCAGCGGCGTCTTCGCCAGCGTCCCCGAGGTCGTCCACTACTACTCCACCGAGAAGCTGCCCTTCAAGGGGGCCGAGCACATGGCCCTGCTGCACCCCGTCCACTGCAAGCTGCATTAGCGCCCGCTAATGCCACCCCCCAGCCCACCCCAGACTGGCACCTGGCACCCCCGGGGCGTGGGGCAGCGTCCGGCCCCGGTGACGGAGGGAAGGGTCCGGTGGAGACCCCCTCGGGGGCATCCCCGGCCCTTTGGGGACCCCCCGTCCTGCCCGCTGCTGGACTCCGGCGGGGCCGCGCTGCCCCGGTGCCAGGACAGATCCTGCCCGCCTTGTGCCAGAGCGGAGCCGGTGCGGGGATGCCCCCCGTGCCCGCCGCCCGGGGATGCAGCGAGGGCGGGATGTGTAATGAAGGAGTGAAATAAACTGGTGGTCCTGGGGTGGGTGGCAGCTGTAATGGGGCTGGGGGGCTGCAAAGGGGATGGTACGGGGGGGGGAGGGGGGGCTGGGGTCTGCCAGGGACAAGGGATAGGGCTGGGTGGGTGCCCAGGGTGGGGGGGGGGCTGGTGCCAGGCTCAGCTCTGCCAGCAGCGGGGCCTGAAACCAGGGCACAGGTTTGGGGTTGGGGGCTCGTTGAGGGGGAGTCCAGGATCCGACCCCTCACCCCTCAGGGGTCACCCGCCTGCCTGGAAGGGGGGGGGGACCCACTCGTGCCACCCCAGTTTCGGGGAGCAGGGGGATGGGGCCCCCCCACCCGCACATCTGCATCCTGCCAGGCTTTTTATAGACCGGGAGCGGGCGGGTGGGGGGGGACCAGGGCTGTGGCCACCCCCCCGGTGCCCTGGCACCCTTTCCCCTGGCCCTGCGGTTTCCTGCCCGGGTGCAGCTGCAGCTCCCCGGGGCGTTGCACAACCCAGGGTGGGGGGCACTGCCTGCCCTGGGGGGCACGGCCCAGGGTCTGTGCCATGGTGGGGGGGGGAGGGGTGGCACAGCACAGGGCAGGGGGTGCGTGGATGGATGAGTTGGGGATGCACAGTGCCCAGCCTCCCCCCCCAGTGCCCCTCCCCACGCAGGAGGTACAGCGACCCCTCCCTTAGCCCCCCACCCCCCCAGAAATAACCCCCCAACCGCCTCCGTGCACGAATCCAAGGCATTTATTGGACACGTTTCCCCAACGCGTGCTTTAAAAATAAACCCCGGGAGGAGCCAGGGCAGAGAGAGGGCAGGGGCTGATCCAGCCAGGACCCCCCCCCATCCCCCATCCCCCATCCCCCCCCCCGAGCTGTCCCCGGGCAGCGCCCAGCGCTGCTCCCACGCCCCGGGGTGCCCGAGCTTCCCGCGCCTTCACCCCGGGCACCCCAGCTTGGCCACGGCCCCGAAGCTGCCCCCCCGGGAACCCTCCCTGGCTGGGGCTCCGTGGGGGGGGGTGGGTGCTGAGCCCACACCCCCAGGGCCTGGGGAAGGGGCTGCTGGCACCTGGGGAAGGGTGCTCCCCGAGCCCCCTGCCCGCCCCGCGGGCACGTCCAGCCCCTGGCTACTGCCCGGAGATGAAATAGTCCAAGTTGGTGACGTGGAGAGCCCCGGGAGCCAGGGGGCTGGGGGGCAAGAGCAGGGGGGTGTCACTGAGCGGGGGGCTGGGGGGGGCCAGGGGCACCAGCACGTGCTGCCCCTCGCCCTCGGGCTTGGCCCCTCGCCCCCTGCCCGTCCGCAGCATCTGCCTGTACCTGGCAGGGGGGGAGAGCGGTCCCGGGTCAGGGCAGGGGGCAGAGGGAGCCCCCCAGCCCCCCCGGGTCCCCCCCCCAACCCCCAAGCACTCACCTCAGCGTGATGCCAACGAAGAGGGCGATGCCCAGGAGCAGGCTGCCCCCGACCACCAGGAAGGAGTAGGGGGAGGGCACGGAGCGGGCGCTGGCCTCCGCGACAGCCCCTGTGGCAGAGTTGGGGGGGGGGGGGGGGGCACGGGGCCCGTTGGGGGGGCCCCGGGGGTTGGGGGGGGGTCCTGGCCCCCTGCAGCCAACCCAGGGACCCCCATCTCACCCCCGGTGCCATCAGCAGCATCTTCCCTGAAGAGCTCGGGAGGCAGCGTGACCCAGTAGGTGCCATCCTCCAGCGGGTACTGCAAGAGAAGGCAGGAGGGCACAGTGGGACGCGGCCCTGGTGTCCCCATGCCCTACACGGGGGACGTGAGACCCAAGGAGGGGGGGGGCAGGGCACGTCCTGTGTGCCCCCCAGCCCCGGGGGCTGCGGCCGTGCCCAACCTGCGAGCTGAAAGGTCCCGCTTCAGAGGTGAGGTCCCTGGGATCTGCAAGGTGAGGTAGAGGAGGGGTGAGGCTGAAGGACCCGAGCCCCCAGGGCCACACGTGCCCCCCCCCCAACTCGTACCTGCCCAGGGGGTGCCCACGGCCTCCCGGCTCCACTCGCTCCAGGCGCCGTGGCCGAACTCCTCCTGCGCCCGCACTTGCACCACGTGGCGCGTGCCCTGCCAGGCGTCGTGGATGTCCAACCACGTCGTCACCACCTGGTCCACCTGGAGGGCACGCGGGCAGCGTGGCATCGGGGACAAGTCTCACCGGGGACGGGGGGCAGCCTCATGCCAGGGGTGTTTTGGGGGGGGTCTCACCTCCGTGAAGGTCTGGGCGGGCTCGGGGCGGTAGCGGACCTGGAAGCGGAGCCAGTAGAAGCGGGGGTCCCAGGAGGAGGGGTAGGACCAGTTGACCCGCAGCCGCTGCGGTGCCTTCTCCAGCGCCGTCACCGTCACGTTGAGCGGGGGGTCCGGCTTCACTGCCAGGGCAAGGTCAGGGTGCTGAGGGCTGGGCACCGCGATGCCAGGCGGACCCCAGCCCCGCGCCGGCGAGAGCGGAGCTGCACTCACGGACGCCGCTGAGGGTGATGATCCTGTCCTCGCCGGCCGAGCCGCCCGCGCCGTTGACCACGCACGTGGACACCACCAAGGGTTTGGTGTCCTCGGCGCCGGGTGGCACCTTCACCCGGCACACGAATTTCCGCGCCCTGGAGAAGTAGCGGCACCGCTGCTCCGTGGCGTTCTCGACCGCAAACCTGCGGGCACGTGGGGCTGTGGCACACGCCGGGCACGGGGTGGGGGGGCTGTGGACAGGGGGATGGTCGAGTCCCCCCCGTGCCAGGGAGATGCCAGGGCTGGCACTCACCTCCGCTTCACCCAGAGCATCGCCCGCGTCCCCGGGGACGGCTTGGCGCGCAGCGGCCACTCGCACAGGACGTCCTTGTCGTGGCTCCGCCGGTAGCAGGAGACGCGCGGGGTCTCGGGGGGTTCTGCAAAGGCAGGGATGCGCTGGGGGACAGGGCACGCCGGACTGGGCGATACTGGGAGGGGGAACCCCCCCCGATCCCAGTTAGGGACCCACCTTCCACCAGCAGCCGCAGGGAGCGCAGCGGGCGTCCCCCCGCGAAGCAGCCGTAGCTCCCCGAGTCCTCGTAGCGCAGCCGCCGCAGCACCAGCGCGTTGCCCTCCGCCAGCCGCCGCCCGCCGCCCCCCGATGCCACCGCTGTGCCCCCCGATGCCACCGCTGTGCCCCCCAGCTCCACCTGCCAGGACACCGTGAGGTTCACCGGAGCCTCGGCCAGGCAGGTCAAGGTGACGTTGGCACCCGGGCGTCGCAGCAGCGTGTCCGGAGAGAGGGCTGGAGGGACGAGATTTGGGGGGGGGGGAAGGGTCAGGTGATGGAGACCCCCGGGACCCTGCGGAGGGGGGTGGGGGGGGGTCCCGGGGTGGGGGGGG
>JANVCC010000123.1:549218-569146 GCA_025345505.1 Todiramphus chloris collaris | reverse complement strand
AAAAAAAAAAATACAAATTCTATATTACATACAAGGGGGGAAGGGGGAGCCGCTCGGCCGGCCCTGCCCGGGGGGGGCTGGGTACTGCCCAGGGCACGGCCCCCCCTTCCTCCTCCTCCTCCTCCTCCTCCCCGGAGCCTGCGTGGCGGGGGGGTCGCTCCTCAGTTGTTGCCCCAGCTGTAGCTGTTGTAGGCGGATTTGTTGGCCTGGGACTTCTGGGGGATGGAGGTGCCTTGGCTGCGCTGGCCCGAGCCGCTCTGCGGGGAGGGGAGGGTCGGGGGGGTGAGAGGAGAAGCTGGGGGTGGTGGGGGAGGGGGGGGTCACCCTCAGGACCCTCCCCCCCCACCCTGCGTCAGGGAAAGGTGGGGAGGGGGTGAGGAGAGGTGGGGAAGGGGTGTGTGTGTCTGTGTGTGTCTGTCTGTCTGTGCAGCAGCTGCCTGGGGGCCTCTCCTGGCCTGGGGGGAGGAGGAAGGGGGGAGTGTGGGGGGGTCAGGGGGGGTGGGTTGGGGTCAGGGGGGGGTGGAGAGCCCGGGGCAAGGAGCAGAGAGGTTCGTTACCTGGTCTTCCTGCTGGCGTTGGCAGCACAGTATCATCTGCAAATATGGAAGCTGTTGCAGTACCAGGATATGTAAAAATAAAGGGACAAACTATGACAATAGAAATCCAACGGTTAAGAGCTGAAAGCTACGGCGGGGTCGTGGCCGGGGCGGGTGCCACCCCTTTATTTTCACCCCCCAAAAGAAGGGGGGGAAGGTGGGGGTGGCCCCGGACGTGTCCATGTGATGAGGGAGGGGAAGGGGCACTACCCAGGGGAGCTGGTGCCTCCTGCCAGCCAGGGGGGGGCTGTGCCCAGGACCCCCCAAGCCAAGCTCAGCCCCAGGAGGGGGGTGTGTGTGTGTGTGGGGGGGGGAAAACCTTCCTCACCTCATCCTCTGTGTGTATGTGTCACCGCGTGGGAGGGAGGGAAACGGGGAGGGGGCCAAGGTGGGGTGGGGGTGGGGAAAACAAGAGCCCTAAAGAGATCCCCCCCTCCCCCAGCGAGGGGGGGCTGGGGGGGCAGCTCACCTGCCCGTCCTGCTGCAGATGGTGGTGGAGGATCTGGGAGTGGGGCTGCTGATGGGGGGTGAGGATGTGCATGAAGGGAGTCGGGGGATAAGCCGCTGCCGTCACCGGGTTGATGGGGCCGCCGCTGCCCAGCGCCGAAGGCAGGTTGAAGGAGGCTGCCGGGGTTCCAGTGTGAAATCCCTGCTTCTCGAAGGATTGCTGAGGAGGAAACAAAGGAGGGGTGAGGGTCAGGAGTTGGGCAGCACAGCCCCAAACCCCCCCACCGACCCCAGCTCCCCACCCCGAGCAACGAGGTCTTGGCCCGCGGCTCTTCCTGAGCTGGGCATCGTTCTAAACCGGGCAAAGCCAACATTTCCCCACTCCCTGCTCTGAGGGGCAGAGACCTCACGGCCTCCTGAGGCCATCTCAGAGCTGAGCTTCACCCCCTCCCCAACCCAAGCAGCACCTTCCTGGAACACTGACCTGAGTTTTGGAGTAGACAGAGCCCGAGATGTCCGGCACCCCCGTGTTGCTGGACGTCACGGACACGCCTGGGGAGAAGGAAAGGCAGCGAGGGTCAGAAAAGCAGCAGGCACCAGTTCAGCAGGACCTGCTGCTTCCAACGCCAGCAGCATCCAGGGCTGGGAGGTTGAGCTCCAGCAAGGTCTGGAGCCAGACGTGGTCCTGGGGAGCAGGGTCCGGGCGAGGCCGAGCTGCAAAGCACCCGGATAAATGTTGAGTTCTGGAGACGAGCAAAGAAATTGAGGGACTTTGTGCCCCTCTGAGAAACCCAGGTTCTGGAAGAGCCCAGAAAACAGCGATTCTGAGGAGATGCAGCAGAGAGAGAGATGGAAACGAGCTCCAGCAGGGACACGGCGGCAAGAACAACGGCCCGAGAGCTCCTCGGGGGGAAAAGAGGCAACTGCAGGTAGAGCAGCTCGAGCCCGGGCTGGGGTGGTGGGCACAGCAACTGGCAGCTTGGGCACAACGACCCCACTGCTTCAAAAGCCTCATGGCTCAGGCAGGGCCCAGAAAAGGGGCTGAGATGCAGGAGAGGCTCAAAGGCCTCGGGCAGAGCTGAGGTACCTTCCTCGAGGGAAAAAGTGTCCTGAAGGGCTTTTGTGTAGCCAACAAAGGCAGGAGAGGAACTGAAAGGCTGGCAGAGGGAGGTGAACACAGGCCCTTTGGCAGGAGAGGGTGACACACGTGGCTTTGACTTAAGGACGCTTCTCTGCAAAGCATCCATCTGCCAAATCCAGGAGCCAAACGACTTCCCGGGCTCAAATCCTGACTAATTACAGTTCTGTTGACACAGGCAAGTAAGAAAATAAACCCAACCAAACCCTTTCTGGATGCAGAGCGAGCCTGGGGCTTTTCTGGGAAGAATCAAAGGACCTGGGTGTTGCCTGAGCCCTGCCACGCTCAGAAACTGCTGCTGAGGGGGGAAGATGCTCTGCAGGGCCTCTTACCGGTGCTGTATCCGTGAGAGCCGTAGCCACTGGGCTGCTGGAAAGGGGTTGCTGATGCGTTGACGCTGACATTCACACCGTGCTGCTTGGAAGAGGTAGGAGCAACCTGGAGAGGCAGGGAGGGAGAACGGGGAGTGAGGAGAAGCTCAGCGACATCTCCTTCCCACCTAAACCCCAACCCTGGGGAAAAACTCACAGGGAACACGGCGGGCCCGTACTGGAAGGTGCTGGGGAGCCCCGGTACCCCTGTGTAGTACGGCAGACTGGTGTAACTGTAGCCGGGAGGCAGCGCTGGGTTGAGGAAGGTTTGCTGAGTGGTGTGGTGAGTCTGGGTCTGGCTCTGCTGGGGCTGGGCCAAAGTCGTCGCGGGGGCAGGGGAGGAGGCGTCGCCTCGGCCGAATTTCGTTAGGTCACCTGGAAGGGAGATGGAAAGGGGCTGAGGGACAAAGGAGTCGCATCCCAGCCCCTCGAGCGGTGAATCGATCCTGCTGCTGCAGCTCCTGCCACCCTGGCCAGGCCCCTGCACAATGAGAGGGCTGAGCCCTTGCTCCCCGAGAGGAGATGGGGCAGCCAGAGGGGCAGCCAGAGGGGCAGCCAGAGGGGCAGCCAGAGGGGCAGCCAGAGGGGCAGCCAGAGGGGCAGCCAGAGGGGCAGCCAGAGGGGCAGCCAGAGGGGCAGCCCTGGAGTCCGGCCTCAGCCTCTCCCCCCCCAGCCTTTAGAGATGTTGATGAGACAAAAACTGCTCCCTCTGGAGCCTGTCCCCATCCCACCCCACAGCTCCTCGGGGGAGAGCCCAGGATCCTGCAGCTGAAGGGGGGGAATGGCCCCCGCTCACAGCAGGGCTCACGATTCCCCCTTTCCCACCGACTCCGGCGCAGCAGCCAGCAAAGAGTGCCCGGAAATCGCGGGCGAGGGCCGGGCTGCCCCAGGAGCTCCCTCCCCGGGCACCCACTGGGCTCTTCCACACACCCCCTCCCCGTTCAGAGCTCACCCAGTAAGCCAGTGGGTTCTGCAGCACTGCCACAAGGTTAATTAGCACCCAGGTTAACGGGGCAGACTGAGCAGAGAATCACAGAATGGGTTGGGTTGGGAGAGACCTTGGAGCTCGGGGAGGCCAAGAGCTGCCAGGGCACCCCTGCCCCTTGGCACCCCTGTCCCCTGGCACCACAGCTCCACAGGGGGCTGGGAAACCCCTCCAGGGGTCACGGGGACTCCCCCCCTGCCCTGGGCAGCCTGGCACAGCCCTGGCCAGCCCTGCAGGGGAAGGAATTGTTCCTCAGCTCCAACCTCCACCTCCCCTGGGGCAATTGGTTCCGCAGCCCCAGTGGGCAACGACGCAGAGACCCGAGGGGCGAGGCAGGCGGCGCGGTCTGGCTCCCTACCAGAGTAGGGGTTGCTGCTCAGGCTGCCGTCCCTTCCAGTCAGCGGGGTGGTGGGCGTAGGGAAGGGGATGCTGTAGTAATCCTGAGGGATACAAACAGAAAGAGAAGATGTTTTACGAGCTCTGCCCAGGGGGATCTTTTGGAAATAGAGGGATTTCTGGGGGTTTGTTGGAGCACTGCAGCCCCAGCAGCCACCAGGCTGACCAGATCCTGCAGCAGCCCTCGGGTTCTGTAGCACCCACCATCCCCCTCGTCTGGCTACGAGAAGAACCAGACAAGGTCTACTGGTGTGCAGCCCCTCACCTGCCTGGGGCTCTCCCACCTCGAGGTGAGGCACAACCCATCCTCACTAAGGGATTTGGTCGCCGGCTCTTTCGAGGAGCCCCAGCAGGCTCCAGCTCTGCAGGCAGCCTGAGCTGCTCTCCATCCAGGAGCACCCCACAGCCCTGACCCATCACCCCGGAGAGTCCTCCCTGGGGTTGGGGTACTCACCAAAGGGAATCTGGTCTGGAGCATCTGCAGGTCATCGTATCCATACACCTGTGGCTAGAAACAGAGCGGGGAGGTGACGTGAGGGACACGGGTTAGGTGAAGACACTCAAGCTCTGCTTTGCCCTGGGAAGACTCAAAGTCACTGAGACCAGAAGAGGGGGGAAAAAGAAAGATGAGAAGCCACATTTTGCTACGCTCGGGTTTCGCTCCGAGCCCAGCGCAGAAGGCGTCGGGGAGGACACCAAGTGAGTCCATCAACACTCACAGGAAGGCCTCCCAGACTAAGATACGGCTCCTAGGAAAGAAATTCATGGACCAAAAGATCTCCAGCGTACAGGAAGTGACAAACTGGGCAGCTCCCCTGGGACACCCATCACCTGCAGGGTGCTGCTCAAGCCCAAACCCGTGGCGAGGTGGTTTTGTTCCCTCAGCACGGAGGCACCTCTGAAACCACAGAGTCCTAAAGAGTCCGTCCAGCCCTGGGCTTCACGGGGAGAACAGAAGGACACTGCCCAGTTCCAAAAGCCAAAGGCTTTGGAAAAGAACTTTTTTTTTTCCTCTCTGCTCAAAAGGAATGCCCCCCAGGCATCTCCCAGTTCAGGAAGCCTTGAAAACACACTGGGAATTCTGCCTGTGCACACAAAACCACTCAAGAGGATCGTGGGAGATCAGATCCCAGGCAATACCTTCGGTTTGCTCTTCCCAGTAAGATCCAAAGGTAAAAAAAAAAACCTCAAAGTGAAGCTCAGGAGTGGCTGGTGCTGGCTCAGCCCCTTTCATCTCCTCCAAGTCCAAATCAACCACTTGACTTCACCCCTTGCAAGCAAGAAAGGCTGCAAGGTTTCACAAAGCACCCCCATCTCACTTAAAACAAGGAGGATTTGGGCAAAACCTCTGCCTGAACTCGCAGGACTCTCGATCCCAGACTCTCTGACGGGGAGGAGGGGGGAACAACACTTTAATGCCCTCGGAGGCTGGGGAGAACTGGAGCACGAATGCACGACAGCCAGGAAATCAGCTCTTCTCTCTGGGGGTGGTCACCCCCACCAAGGCAGAGCTGCTGGGCTGAGCTTACTGGTTTTGGGTCTCTCTCTCCCACCCTTCCCAGTGCCAGCAGCCCCACTCACCGGGTAGGCGTGCAGCAACCCCGGTGCCATGATGTACGGGTTCGGCAACAACGGCGGCACTCCAGGAGGGAGGTTGGGAGGGGCTTTTCCTGAAGGAAGAAGAGAAAGGATAAACCCCCCCCCCCAGTGAAGCCAACGGTGGAAGGGCTCTGGGGCAGCCCCGGCAGCCTCCTCCCGGGCGAGTACCTGACGTCGTGGCCACGGAGCTGCGCGTGGAGGCCGTCACCGTGGAGTTGCTGCCGAGGCTGAGGCCCAGGCTGCTGACGCTGCTGAGGCTGGAGGAGACGCTGACCACCGGCGGGGCGGCCGAGGCCGTGCTGGAGGAGGTGGAGAAAGTGCTAGCAGAGGGATGGAGGCCGCCTTCGCTCTCCACGCTTGTGTGCTAGGGAAGGAAGGGGAGAGGGGAGGTGTCAGCCGGGGGCAGAACCGCCGCAGGATGCGAGCCACCCACCCCCAGAGCCACCCACTCACCCCCAGAGCCACCCACCCACCCCCAGAGCCACCCACCCCCTCACTCCCCACTCACAGAATCACCCCCTTCCTCCCTCCCTCACTCCCCCACCCACCCCCATCCTCACTCTGGCTGGGAGACCCCCCCTCAGGTCGATCCCACCTCCCTCCTGCCCCTGCCCCACACTTCCCTCTGCCCCTTGCCCCCAGTCTGCCCTGGCATCTGGGTCCCACCCCGTGGCACTTCCCAGAGCTGCTGCCGTTGCCCAGGCCGGGCAAGGGGTGCCAAAAGCCTCGTGCCAGAGCAGAGTTGGCACAGAAGCCTCTGCCTTCTCTCCACGGGGCAGCTGAACTCCGGCGAGAGCGGCTGGTGCCCCCCAGCCCCGGTGCCATGGGGGGGGAGGGGGTGCCACTCACCAGAAGAGTTGAAGTTGCCGTTCGCCCAGAGGATGTGGATGAGGACAGACTGTTCTGCTGGGTGGGTAACGTGCTGTGGGAGCAGGGAGAAAAGGGGGTCAAGACAAAGGGTCTCCCCTGGAGAGGTTCCCAACCCCTCTGGACAATGGGATCCTGGGTGACCCTGCTGGCTGGAGCAGGGGGGTGGCACCAGATGACCCCCAGAGGTGCCACCCAACCCCCACCACGCCGGGGTTCTGAGACACCGCTGTCAGCACCAGGCCGGATCCCATTCCCCACCTCATCCAATGGGACGAGTGCCCCTCGGCCTCTCCCACCCCACGGGACCGACTCCGGTGCCCAGCAGAGATCCCCGGTTCCGGTTCTGCTCCTCCAGGAGCCCTCCCAGTGCCCCCTCACCTGCTGAGCTGGGCGGTGGTGGTGCTGGGGAGCTCCTCGCTGTGACTCAGGCTGCTGAGAGCCGTCGAGTGCTGGCTGGCCGTGGTCAGCAGGGACGAGGCAGCCACCCCGTCGGTGAGAGGGGCGATGCTGGGGGCGGAGGGGGAATCTGATTTCACAGCAGGGCCTGGAGCACCTGGGAACAGAAGCTCTGGGTGAGGAGCAGCTCCCAGAGGGCAGTTCCGCGGGGAGGGATCAGCAGAGGCTCAGCTGGAGGAACTGGGAGACCCTGGGGCTTCCCCTCGCTGGTACCAAGCAGTCAGGGGCTTGTGAGAACACGGTTGTTCCACGTCCCACCTCACCCCAACAGGCTCTGCAAAGAGCTCCAGGATCTACAGCCTGCACAAATAAATCCCAGCAAGTCACTGTCATCGGGGAGCCGCTCACCAAGGATCTCACGGATCCATCAGCAGAAAGTGAGGCAAGCAAATCAACTGAGTGGCTGCAATTAGCCCAGCAGGGAAAGGACTCATCAGCACAGATAAAAGCTTCTTCCCTCCAGGCAAAGCAGAGAGCAGGAGAGACGTGGGACAGGCACCCACAGAGACTCACCTTCGACGGGCTGCGCGGTTTGGAGCGGCGTGGGCTGTACAGAATTGAAACCGTTCTGAGGAAGGGGAGAAAAAGGGGACTGGGTGTTGCAGCTGCTGGTTGCCAGGGGCAGCCCCCTCCTCAGCTGAGAGAGGTGTTTCCAACCTGTACCACCACAATCACCAGGGATGGGGCAGCCACCACCTCTCGGGGCAGCCTGGGCCAGGCTCTGCCCACCCCCAGCACCAACAATTTCTCCCCTCTCTCCACCCTGAATCCCCCTCTTTGAGCTCAAACCCATCATCCCTCGTCCTGACCCAACAGCCCCTGCTCAAAAGGCCACCCCCAGCTCTCTTAGAATTATTAAAAGGCCCCCGGAAGGTCTCCCCGGAGCCTTCTCCTCCCCAGCATCTCCGTGGCCTCCTCTGGCCCCTCTCAAGCCAGGTCCGTTGGCCAGAATCAACCTGCAGGAATCAACCCCTCAGCACAAAGCCCACACCCTTCAAACGAAGGCGTCGCGTGGCAGGGTAATTAACGGGGTGGGGTAATTAGCCTGACACAACACGGGGCCAGCACCCAACTCAACCAGCACCCAGTTTAACCACTGTTAACCCCGCTGGCCCAGCCCTGGGCTGTGTGACGTAACCAAGGGCTCCGGTAGCGGCCAAGAAGCTCTTGCCGGAGTCCTCAAGCCACGTGGTGAGGCTGGAGGATCACAGAAGCCACGGAGCAAAGCAGTTTCTCCCCTACCTTGGCCTGGGTCAGGTCTTTCTGGGGCGAGGAGGAGATGGAGTTTGGGTATCGCCTGGTCTGGGTGGATCTCTGCTCGTACAGTGGTCCCTGAGCGCTGTTCTGGGAGGTAAACGTTGCTGTCTGTATTGTGCCGCTCTGGTAACCAGACTCCTGGCTTTGATTGGACGAAATTGTGGATGAAGATTCACTACGAGGAGGGAAAAGAAAGAAAAAAGAAGAAAAAGATGGAAAAGGAGCTTATGTTTTCCTCCAAACTCAGCCTGCGGGCTCTGCACGTCCAGCCAGGCAGGCCCTAGCAGCACACGGCGCAGCTGAACCCCCAGCCCCAGGTGGTGGCCCCCTCCCCATGCCCCTCCAGTTCTCCCAGTGCCCACCTGGCCGTGCTGGTGTACAGGCTGCTCTGAGGTTGGCTGACGGCCGAGCTCGTCGTGGGCGTCGAGTCGTACTCGGCCAGGACGGGTTCCGACCCGAACTGCAAGGCCCCGAACTGCAGGTTGAGCCCTGAGATGTCAGCCGAGCCAGGCATTTCCACCGCCAGCGCCGGAATCTGCCAGGGAGGAGGGAGGGAGAGGGTCAGTGGCTCCTGCTCCGTGCCACCCCCATGGGAAATGGGTGCCCACGGTTCTCAGCAGCACGTGGTGGTGGTGGTGGAGGGGACAGGGGCAGAGTCTCCGAGCTACAGCGCTGGGGGAGGGCAGCCAGCTCTTCTACACCCCTACAAATGGCTGAGCCCAGCCCTGCCCTCCCCAGAAGGATTGTTCTGGGGATCTTGGGGCTGGATGAACATCTGGAGGGTGGGGGGCAAGGAGAAGGGGCCAGGCTCTTGTCAGTGGTGCCCTGGGATAGGACACGGGGCATCAGGAACAAACTGGAACGTGGGACGTTCCACCTCAACGTGAGGAGAAACTTCTTCCCCGTGAGAGTGACAGAGCCTGGCCCAGGCTGCCCAGAGAGGCTGAGTCTCCTTCTCTGGAGACTTCCAAGAGAAATTTCTTCCCTGTGAGAGTGACTAAGCCTGGCCCAGGCTGCCCAGAGAGCTTGTGTAGTCTCCTGCTCTGGAGAGATTCCCAACCCTGACCCTGCTGGATGGAGCAGGGGGGTGGCACCAGATGATCCAGGTGATGGTAGGAAGGTGAAACATGGGGAGTTCCACCTCAACATGAGGAAAAAAACTTCCCTGTGAGGGTGATGGAGCCTGGCCCAGGCTGCCCAGAGAGGTTGTGGAGTCTCCTACCCTGGAGAGCTCCCAAACCCCTCCTAGATCTGTTCCTGGCCTGCCCTGGGTGACCCTGCTCTGGACTCCACGCTCTCCTGAGGTCCCCCCTCAACCCCTACCAGTCTGTGGTTCCGTGGGGCTCTAACCCCACGTGCCACCTCTCTCTCCCCACCGTACCTTTGATGTTAACGATGCTTTTTTCTTCTGCTGCTTCAGCTTCTGCTGTGCTGGCTGGGGGCTGGAGGACTGGTTGTCTGAGGAGCCCGGGGACATCTGGGGGACGGGGTTGGTTTTGGTGGGCAGCGGCGAGGAAGGGGGAGCCGGCACAGTCGCAGAGGCAGACACCACGGGCTGCTTCTCCTGCATGAACACCTCTATCATGGTTGAAGTCGAGGTGAAGGCCTGACGCTTGGTGAAGGGACTGTGCACGGAAGAGTCTGGTGGGTTCTTCAGATCTACAAGGGGAGACAGAGCTGGGTCAGTGGGATGGGTTTCCTTACAGCTAAGTAAACTTCTGACACCTCTCAGCACCCAGAGAGTTCATTTCTGGCCTCTGTCACCAGAATCACAGTCCTTTTGAAGCTGAGATCAGCAGGGAGAGGAGGCTGACGTGTGCAACTGGGAACATCTCCTTACCGTACTGGACAAGAGACGAGGTCTGCGTAGTGGATCCCATGTCCCAGGAGGCAGCCGTGGTGCTCCCGCCGGGCTGGGTGTGCTGAGCAGCCAGCTGAGCCAGAGCCTGGGCTGTCTTGAACTGCTCCAGGAACTGGGAACCCGTGGTGCTGCTGCCTTTGGCCTCCCCGACGTCTCCAAACCCTTTCCCCAGCATGCTCACCTGCCATTCAGCAAGGGAACCACAAAGTCAACGTCTCCCGTGGCCTGGAACTTGGCTCAGAGGCCAGGGAAAGGTCTTAACACAAGTCTAGAGCACAGGTCTGGTGAGGAGAGGCTGAGGGAGCTGGGCTTGTCCAGCCTGGAGAGAAGGAGGCTCAGGGGAGACCTTCTGGCTCTGACAGCTCCCTGGAATTCAGGAGCTTGGAGCCAGAGGGCGTTGGGCTCGAGGAACAAGAGGAACCAGGCTCAAGCTGCCCCAGGGGAGGTTGAGGTTGGAGCTGAGGAACAATTCCTTCCCCTGCAGGGCTGTCCAGGGCTGTGCCAGGCTGCCCAGGGCAGGGGGGAGTCCCCGTGCCCCCTGGAGGGGTTTCCCAGCCCCCCGTGGAGCTGTGGTGCTGAGGGACAGGGGGCAGGGGTGAGCTCCAAGGTCTCTCCCAACCCAACCCCTTCACTTGGCCTCCAGGAGCTCCAAGGTCTCTCCAGCCTGAACCATTCTCTGCAGTCTGGCTCTGCTGCCCACGAGAAGGGAGCCTCAGCACCACCAGACACAGGGCAGAACTTCCCCCATCACCGGGCTGGTGGCGTCCTTACCATGCTGTGGTGAGAGAAGGAGTTCCCCGCGGCGGGCTGGGATATCCCACTCTGCTTGGAGTTGCTGAACACCAGTGGCTGGGCCAGGGAAGGGGCCTGGGATGACTCCAGGTTGGTGGCCTCGCTCTCCATCGAGGAAGGCGTCTTCCCCAGCAGGACCGCAAGGTCGATTCTGGGGGGAGGAAGGAGAGGAGGTGAACAGGAGCTGGCACAACCCCTGCCCTACCCCCAGCCTCGCCCTTTACAGCTTCTACTTTACAAATCAAATCACTCTGCAGAACTTTTAACTCACAACTTGCCAGCAGGCACCTCAAAAGGACTGAGACCAAGCAAGGTCCCACACAGCCTTGGATTTCAAAGCGCCTCTGCCATGAATTTAGCTCGGCACGGTGCCAGGGCAACCCAAGGACCCGGCAGCAGATGCCAGTCCAGGAACCTCCCAACTCAACGGTGCCACCTCGGCTCATTCCGAGCCACTGGAGGGCAAAGCTTAGTCTGAGGTGGCAAACTGCTCTGGGACTTGGGTGCCACCGTCCCCGCGGGCTGTCACCTCTGTCCGGCTGTGATTGTCACGTTCTCGGCAGGCAGAGGCACTGAGGACACGTTGGAGGCGGTGAAGATCTTCGTCTCAGACAGCTGAGGGATGAAAAAGGGGAAAAAGGTGAGGAAAGCATCTCAGGACCCCAAGTGTTTGAGACAAACCCCCGCAGAATGACTTGAGAAATAGACTGAAACCCCTCCGACGCTCAGCTCCGATCAGAGTCGGCTTCTATTCTTGCAGGAGCTTCCAAAAAAACCCAGGGAGAACACGAGGCAAGAAGGAGCCATCAAAGGCTCTCTTCAAGCAGAGACCCAACTGAGTGGGCAGAGAAGCTCCAGAAGGAGCAGGAGCACTTCTGATGGTGCCTGGAAAGCTCCGTAGGCCGAGCAAAAAAACCCAGTGCGCAAAACAGCGACGCTAAAAAGGAGCTGCCCAACTCTTGCTCCAACCTGCGAGAAGAAAACTTCTCCCTGGGATCCAAAAGGGACCCAAGCTCGCTCTGGAAGGAACCAACACAGGGAGGGGATGATGGTGGCTGCTGTCCCCTGGAGGGGCCACCAGGTAGAGGAGAAAAAGCAGCGAGACGAGCCCAGGAGCAAATTGGATGGAAAAGCCACGAGGCTCCCGTTTCATCCGGGCCACGAGGAGCGGCCGAGGCACGGGTGAAATCACCCCTGCCTCCTGCTCAGCGGCTGCTGGGGACCAAAGGGGACCCAGACCTGCCCTGGGTGCTGCTGCCCAGAGTGGGGACCCTCTGCAGAGTTGATGGAGGAACTTGATGGTGAGGTTGGAGGAGGTGAGAGGAGCAGACACCCCGGGAGGGCCTTTCCTGCCTCGGGGCCCCTAACGAGCTCCGTTACGCGCGTCCTTCAGAAGCTCCTGGGACCTGGAGCCTGTTTGGGTCCCCCAGGTTTGGGGTGGCCAGGGTGAGAGGGGTTTGGAGGGTACCTACATCTTCATTCCAGTCCTCCGTGCCCCACTCCTCCGTCGCCGCCCTCCACGCACCTACGAGGGTGACAACAGCAGAGAAGTCACGCGCGGGCCGCGGCTCTGCCTCCGAGAGCCGGGGAGGCACCGGGGCAGCCACGAGGATTTCCCTTCGCCACCCAGCCCGGCCTCTCCCCACGGCTTGCGGGTGCCCAGGGTGGCCTCAGCCATGCTGGGGGTGAGGGAAACCCCAGCACCGTGTCCATCCCCCCCCATCCCAGCCTCCCCCCCGTCCCGCAGCAGCGAGCGGTCGGTGTTACCCTGGCAGCTGGGACAGAGCAGCTCCTCCGGGGGTTGCCCCACCAGCTCTCGTGCAGGCCCCCAGCACCCCATTAAACCTTCGCTTTCCGGAAAGCCCCGGGGGTGACAGAACCTTTCAAGTGGTTCATCTTTTTAGGGTTTGGTTTTTTTCACCCCCCCCTCCCCGCTCCAAAACCAAAAAGCACGTGGAAAGCTCAGCACGAGCTGCACCGGGACCTCCTGCGCAGGCGGAGTCGGAAAGGGAAATTCAGAGGGGTTGAGCGATTCCCTTGTTTTCCGTGACCGATTCCGGGGATGCTCAGAGGGAGAAGCTCCAAGCACGAGGAGAGAAGCACGAGGTGGCAGCCAGGAGCCAGCACAGAGCAAAACTCGACAGCAGGGGGGGGAAACCCAGAGAGTTTCGACTTGTTCCGTCCCTCACTCCCAGTTTAACCTCAGTGGTCCCCGCCAAAGCCACCAGACAACTTCAGATTTGGTGTGGGGAGGAAAGCAGGAATGTTTCACCTCCCAGAAACAACCCCACCACCCCGAGAGTGACAGCAGCCATGGGTTGTGCAGTTTGGGAGGACGGAACAAGTTGGCATCGGCATTTTTGGGAGCGGAGAGCTTTTTACAGCCTAGAAACGCGGCAGGCGGGGAAGGGGAACGGCCTGGGTTCTGCTGCAGGACAAAAACTGAGGGTTCAGGGGCCAAAAACATCGTGGGTCTTCCCAGCCACCCTCCAGAGCGACCCAACTGCTTGTCTGGAGGTGGGGAGGGGACGGAAATCCACGGGGATGTGTCCTGGCTGCTTGGGGGGGAAGTGAGAAGCGAGCAAAGCAGCAGAGAAAGCAGAAGGAAACCCTGCAGAAGAAGAGCAGCCATTGATGGGGCTTTGCTGGCCCCACCAGTGCTCAGGGAAGCGTGGGCTGGGGGGGGAACCGAAGCCCTGGGATGTGCTCCTTAGAGTTCCCTCGGAATGCTCCGGAGAGCTTCCTAACCCAGCAGGGTTTCCACGGAACCTGGGGTTCCAGCAAGCTCTTCCGAGGGGAGATCTGCCAGGTGAGCAACACCCCGCTGCTTCCCATCCCTCTGGATGGGAACTGCCTCCTCCTCTCTGCCCTTCAAAGGGCTGCTGGTCCTCAAGCTCCTCAAAGCAGGAAAAGGGGGGAATAACCCCAATGAAATGCCAAGTCCAGAGGCAGAGTGGGAGCTGATGGCCTCGTGCTGCCTGGAGAGTTACCGATTAACCCAGGGGTGAGCCACAGGATGCTCCAAAGCAAGGGAAGCCCTCCAAGGACGTCGGCCTCGGGGCCCTGCAAGAGGCTCCGGAGTCTCCCCAGCCTTCCTCCTGCCCTGACACCCAGAGCTACGGGGCAAGCTCCTCAGAAAGGCCCCTGGCCTCAGCTTCCCGACCTCGGGGTGCAGGAGATGTCAGAGAATCACAAAATCGTGGAGGTTGGGAGAGACCTTGGAGAGGCCAAGGGAAGGGGTTGGGAGAGACCTTGGAGCTCCTGGAGGCCAAGCGTTGCCCCAGAACTGCCAGGGCACCCCTGCCCCCTGTCCCTCAGCACCACAGCTCCACGGGGGGCTGGGAAACCCCTCCAGGGGTCACGGGGACTCCCCCCCTGCCCTGGGCAGCCTGGGACAGCCCTGGACAGCCCTGCAGGGGAAGGAATTGTTCCTCAGCTCCAACCTCAGCCTCCCCTGGGGCAGCTTGAGCCCGGTTCCTCTTGTTCCTCGAGCCCAAGCCCCCCCTGGCTCCAAGCTCCTGAATTCCAGGGAGCTGTCAGAGCCAGAAGGTCTCCCCTGAGCCTCCTTCTCCCCAGGCTGGACAAGCCCAGCTCCCTCAGCCTCTCCTCACCAGACCCGTGCTCCAGACCCTCATCAAACAGCACTGTGGCCTCAGCATGGAACCGAGAGGATCGGGCAGATCTAAAGCAAGCTGGCTCATCTCGTGGCTCCCTAAGGCACAGAGGTGCAAGAGCAGGAGGTGGAGCAGCCAGGCACGGAGCAGCTTCTCCATCCAGCATCCCCGGCAGCCCCTTCAGCCTCGGGGTGCAGAGCGGCAGCGAAGCAGCGAGGACAGAGAGGCCGAGGCTCATCCCAGCCCAGAGGAGCTGGGTGAGATGAGACAAACAGAACACAACTGAGCTGAGCTTCCTTCCCTTCCTCCCTCCCTCCCCTCAGGGGGGGGTCACTGTCACCGGTGCTGTGGACACGGAGCTGCTCTGGGTACTGAGAAGCGGTGGCTGGAGTTAAAAGTGACATCATTTGCACGGGTTTTTTGGGGGGTTAACCTCTCCCAGGTGGCGTTCGAGGGGTCAGCGTTAGTAAAAGCAGTCAGAGCAAACATCAAGTGTTGATTAAGAGGAACAAATTAAGAGAAAAGCAGCATATCCACAGATATTTCAGGGGTTTTCTCTGGAAATGAACGCTCTAAAGTCAGGGCGTGGGGGGCAGTTAGTGCACCTGGGTGTATCATACCAGGAGCAGTGTCAAATTTTCGGGGATAATTTGAGCCCTCACCCCCAATGAAATCAAGTCCTGAAACAAAACAAAACAAAAAAACAAAAAAAAAAAAAGAACAAGCAGTGAAATTTTGACTTCAAGGAGGAGAGAAGGTGCACGCCAGCCGCACGCTACCCGTGGGCATTGGCAATTTACAGAGCTGCCTGCGGCCGGCGACGTAGGAAACGCCAACCGCGCGTGGCAAGTGAACTGGGCACTCACACAAGAAACTTCTGCACTGGGGAAAGGTTGGGTTCTGCCACCCAAGTGTTAAAAAAATATATAAAGTAAATCTTTTCTATTCCCCACCCATCTAACCAGCTTTGTCCACGATTCCCTGCGAGGAAGCCTGCTCATTGTTATCCCCCTGAGCTTATTTTTATCCCCTTTTTTCCAGGGGGAAAAAAACCCCAACAAAACAAAACCCAGACAAGCAAAAGACCCCAACGAAACCAAACCCAGACAAACAAAAAACCCCAAACTCCTCAGCCCACCCCCCCCAAACTCCCTACACCAACAAGCAGGAAAAGGTGCTGCTGTTCACAGCGCTTTTATTTCTCCCTTCCTGGTTTTCCAGAGGTGGGGAAACGGCCCAAAGCCACCTTAATCTGCTTGTCACCAGGACGTGGCAGTTACTGGAAGGCTCAAAAAAATCAGGGTGGGAAAGAAAAAGCAGAAAGCTTTCCCAGTGGTGTGAGATTGCTCGGTGCAAACGAAGCCAGGCTCTTGAAAACCCCAGGCAAGAGACTACTCGCGCTCCGGGGTTGTCCCCTGCCACTCTGTCTGCTTGGCACTGCCAGCTCTGAGGGTGTTTGTCCCTCACTGGAGTGTCACTTTAATTCATAGTTACTTGAAATCACAACAAGAAAAAGGGATGGTTTCCCCCAGTGTGCCTCACGATCCACCCGTGGCTTCAGGAGGGTGGTTTTTTTTTCCCCCCAGCAGGTCTGAAAAGGTCTCACCCTGCAGCAGCCAGAGCCAGATGATCACAAAAGACCTGCCCAGAACCTCCTCGACACAACCAGATGGGCACGAGACCCTCTAAAAGATGGGCAAGTGAGGGCCACTTACTGGTGCCGTCGTCGGGCTCGAAGCTGCCGGTGTTGTTCCACGTGCTGGTGGTGCTGTTCCCGTAGCTCTCGTCCGTGCCGGCCGGCTCCGCGTAGTCAGCCGGGTTGAAGGTTCTGTGAGGAAGAGGAGAGGAGGGGGGAATTTATTGGAGTTTGGTTTTGTTGAACTCGTCCCGAGGATTTTAAAAGCCACTGATTATATTCAGGCCATGAGGCATCTCGGTCTCGACAGACTGGGTGCACGTGGGAGAGATGCTTCAGCTGCTCCCAGTTTGTTTGCCCGATGCTGGTTGGGCTTTATTAATTAAAATTAGGAGAATTAGAAAGGAAATGAGTGCCACGAACGGGACTGCTCACGGGCAAAGGCTTCCTTTCCTGGAGCAGTGAAACTCACCCCATGCCTTGGGCAGAAAACCTTCCCCCTCGCCTTCCGGAGCCGCCTGCGGAACACACAGAGCGTGAGTGAGAAACGTTTGCACGGCACGGGGAGTTCAGACACCCAGAAGATGAAAAGTGGTGAGGATCCTCCCGAGCTGATGGGATCACTCCTCTGACCTCAAACCCCGAGCGTACCTCGGCCTCGGCCACGTCCCCGCCTCCCTCTTTCTGTGCCTCTTCCAGAAGATCCTCCGCTCTTCCCGCCGTCCAGTCCGTTCTCCTGGCCCCGAACTGAAAGGCAGAGCAGAGCAAAGACAACTTCAAGGTTCATCCTGCTCGAGGAGGACACGGGAGCGAGACCCCCGAGGCGCGGCGGCCATGACGGAGACCACGTCACCGACCGCTGCCGCTTTGATCGAAGCTGCTGGTGCTGAAGGTGTCACCCAAGGAACCTTCTCAGGCCAGGGGGGGAATCAGAGATGGCCACACGCACAAGGATGGTTCTCCTCAGAGATGTGTCCTGCCCAGGAAGCTTCCCTGGCAGCTCTGAGGTGGCACAAAGAGCCTTGGTGGGCACCACGATGGGTACGGGGCATAGGGAAGGGAGCTCTGGAGATGGAGTCCAACCCCCTGCCAGAGCAGGGTCACCCAGGGCAGCCCCCACAGGAACAGAGCCAGGGGAGGCTGGAAAGTCTCCAGAGAAGGAGACCCCACAGCCTCTCTGGGCAGCCTGGGCCAGGCTCGGTCACTCTCCCAGGGAAGAAGTTTCTCCTCACATTGAGGTGGAACTTCCCATGTTCCAGTTTGTGCCCGTTGCCCCTCATCCTCTGCCTGAGCAGAGCCTGGCCCCTTCTCCTTGCCCCCCACCCTGCAGATACCATCCCGAGACCCCCCCAGGGCCTTACACTCTCTTCCACGGCTGGCACCTCGCCCCCGCCTCGGGGGCCCGCCGCGTCGCCTGCTGAAATCCCGCTCCCGCTCCCGGTTCTCTTTGCTCTCTTCGCTGGGTTCCGTCTGTCCGCTCTCCTTCTGGCCCGAGACACCCTTCTTCTTCCCGACCATTTCCCAGGAATGCTGAAAGTTGGCAGAGGAGAAAGGAGCTCGTCGTGGTCCGACGGACGCCGACGCGCCGCGGGGGAAGACGACCGAGGGCTCCAGGAAAAGGGTTCCCAGCCCCGTTTGTTTTTTCTAGGGAGCTCTCGGGATAATCCAGCTCTGATCCAAAGTGCTCTGCAAGCCAGCGCTTCGGGGAGGGGAGTTATTCCCTCTGAGGCAGGGCAGTTGAACAACCCCCTGCCCCGAGCAGCAGTTTCACACCTGCCAGGACAACCCACAACACCCAGAGGGTGGCACGGGGCCGGGAAACCACCGAGGCACCAACTGCCCTCAAATCCCAGGCATCCGGAGCCTCTCTCCATCAGCATCTGCCTCAGGAGGAAACTCAGGAAAGAAAGATTTGGATGCTGTAATTCTGAGCCCAGTCTAACCCAGCATGACGATCACATCAGCTCCCGGGACGCGGTGAGCAAGCAGCTCAGGAGGCCAGCACGTTGCCAGCGGCGCGGGACCGGCCGGGCAGCGAGCAAATCTGCTCTTATCACAAGAAAAAAAGGAAAACCCCCTTCCTGGGGCTGCTGCCCAAGCAGGATCCGGGTCAGGAGCAGCTCCGAGACCTGCGCCTGAGCGCAGCGCGGTGCCGGAGAAGAGGTCAGAGCTCGAGGAGCCACGGTTGGACAGGAGGCAGGGAAATGCGGCAGCTCTGGCAGCAGGAATTTGTCTGTGCCCGGAAAGTGCCCAGGGGAAAAGGTCCTGGGGGTGGGGGAGTTGGTTGAAGGGTGGCTGGAGATCAACCCAAGAAGGCCACCGGCATCCTGGCTCGTGGTGGCACTGGTGTGGCCGGCAGGGCAGGGATTGTCCCACTAGACTGGGCACTGAGGGGGGCTGCCCCTCGACTCCTGGGGTTGGGTTTGGGCCCCTCACTCCCAGAAGGACAAGGGAGCTGGGGAAGGGGCTGGAGCAGGAGGCTGGTGAGGGAGCTGGGCTTGTCCAGCCTGGAGAGAAGGAGGCCCAGGGGAGACCTTCTGGCTCTGACAGCTCCCTGGAATTCAGGAGCTCCAGAAGCCAGCCTGAGGTGTCTGCCTCATCCATCTACACTCAGGGTTAATAACGAGGGGGAAAAAACCAAACCCCAGGAGCTAATGCCCAATATTCCAGAGCAATATTTGGAGCCTCAACTCTACAAAGAGCTGAGTTGGCTCCAGCCAAAGCAGGGTGCTGGGAGGGAGCTCACCCAGACCCACTGGCCAAGCGCTCAGCTTGGGGAGTAAACGATTTACAAGGTTCCCCCCCTCCCAGCCCCGTTGCCTTGGACCTCTTCCTGACCACGCCATCCTCCGAGCGAGCCTACGGAGAGCTGGCTGGAGAAGCCAGGACGTGCCCAGGCTGCTGGAGAGCCCGTCAGTCCCTCTGGCTCTCAGCACTGACACCAAAGCGGGGCTCAGAGCCACCCTACCGTGTCGGGGTTGCCCTCCAGCAGCACGTTGATGGCTCTGTTGACATCCCCGTTGCAGTCGTGCAGAGCAATCACACACTCGTCCTGGTTCTTGCCCGTGATGTCGATCAACTGCAGAGAAGACACCAAACTCAGCACGTCCCAGACCAAGGAGGCACCGACGTCTCCGTGGGCTCTTAGGAGGTGAGAAGGTGACCCCTGAAGGGAGGTCTCCTCGACCTTCTTGGCTTAATTACACCCCCTCAACGAGAAGCTAGGGATGGGAGTTTCCAGGTTGCTGTTGTCACACCACAACCCGACCTACAGTCTCCTCTGCTCAGGACATCAACGTTCCCCACGGTCTGGGGAAGGAGATTCAGGGAGCAGCCAGCAGCATCCCCACCCCATCCCATCCCACCTCCACGGTCCTCCCGACGCGGGTCCTGCCTCTCCCTCCCGGGGCTCCCCGGCCCTTCCCACACTCACTTGTTTCACCTTCTCCTCAAAGTCAGCGTCGTTGTGGTCCGAGATCATCTGTGCAAGTCGAATCTGTTCTGCAGTGGCCTAAAGGAACCCAGGGGAGAGGGAAGGAGAGGGAAGGAGAGGTTAGAGCCGAGTGTTCCCAACTCACCTTCCTCCCCAGGCCACCCAGGAGGGCTCTGGAAAAAATTGATGAAGAGGAAGCACCAACCAAGGGTCAGGGAGAGGAAGAGCAAGCAAAGGGAGGTTGGGGGAAAAGGGTGAGCAATGAGCCCCTGAACTCTGTCTGTTTTGAGGCAGAGCTCAGCACCATCACCCACCAGCACCCGGGGCAGGGTCTAGAGCAGGAGTCCACCACGGGATCTCCTTCCTCCCAGGTCTTTGGGCAGCAGGAATATCTGTGGTACCGGGAGGGCCTGAGCGAGCTGGCCAGGGTGTGAGTGCCCCGGCCCAGTGCCCTGCTGGGGTTCCTTACTGGGGGGG
>JANVCC010000123.1:512766-527914 GCA_025345505.1 Todiramphus chloris collaris | reverse complement strand
GGGAAGGGAAGGGACGGGGAGAGGATGGCGGGGGCCACGACGATCGAGGCGGTGAAGCGCAAGATCCAGGTGCTGCAGCAGCAGGCGGACGATGCGGAGGAGCGGGCCGACCGCCTGCAGCGGGAGGTGGAGGCCGAGCGCCGGAACCGCGAGCAGGTACCGGCGGGGCCCGGGACCGGGAGGGACCGAGGGACCGACCCACCGACGGACAGACCCGTCCCGGGGAGCGGGAAGCCACGCAGCCCGGCGGTGCCCGCATCGCCGGGGGGGGATGGAGCCGGGCGGGGCGGGGCTGCGGGGCCCCGGGGCTCCCCCCCCCCCCGTTTCCGTGCGGGCTCGGCCGGAAGGCACCGGGGCCCTGCGGTGTCGGTGTGGGCGGGGAGGGGTACGGGGGATGTGTGCGGGTCCCTCCCTTCTGGGGGTCACTCCCTTCCCGGGGTCCTTCCCCCCCGTGCTGGCCGTGGGGGGAGCATCGCTCCCGGTATCGCATCGCTCCCGGTATCCGGTGGCGATGGCGGCGGGGCGGGGGGGGGGGTCCACGGGACCCCAAACCGGGATGCTCTGGAGCGGGAGGGAGCCGGCGGAGCTTTGTGCTCACCGTTACCGGCCTCCCGAGGCAGCCCTGGGGAGGCTGGAACAAGGGAGCCCGAGGATGGGTCGGGGAGGTCCCGGGTGTCCCCCGTTCCCCCCCCCGGTCGGGTTCCCCGGTGCCCCGCTCGCCCCGAGCTGCGGGAAGGGAAGGGAAGGGGAGGAGCCCGGCCATCTTGTCTGGCCCGGCGCTGCGAACGCGAAGGTGCGAGAGTGGCCGCCGATAAAATGGAAGTGATCTCACCGGGGCCGCTGCCAGCGCAGGAGCCCAGCGGGGAAACTCCCGGGCTCCGCATCCTGCTCCCGGTGACCGGCACTGGGGTTTACTGGGAGGGGAGGAAGCGGCAGGAGCCGAGCTGAGCTCCTGCTGAACCGGCACATGGCGGGGGCACCGGATGGGGCACACCGGGGCTCGGAGCTGGTCCCGGTGCCCCCCCCCCCCCCCCGCCCCCGGGCCCCCCCCCCCCCCCCCGGGGCGGGGCGCGGGGCCCCCCCCCCCCGCCCCGGTCCCGGTGCCCCCCGGGACACACCGGACGGGTGACACCGGGGCTCGGACCCCAGCGTGGCTTTTCCAGCCCCGGGGCCGGTACCGCGCAGGGCGGCAGCTCCGGGACCTCTGCCGGGCTCTTTTCTTCCCGGCCCCACCAGGAATTCTCTGGCGATAGCGGCGTTGCCATGGCAACGTGCGGGTTTCTCCGCGCTGCAGGGGAGGGAACCAGTGCTCCCAGTGCAGGGGGAATCCCTGCCCCCCCCCCCCCCCCGGGGGGGGCGATGGTGAGACCCGCGGGGCAGGGTGGGCACTGCCAGGGGCTCGCAGGGCTCCCAGTGAGTCCCAGCCGCTGGAATGGGAGCGGGAAGCTGGGGAGCTGCCGGGCTCCTTCTGCGGAGGGAGGGAGGGAGGTCCCCCAAAGCAAGGGGGGGGTGCAGCCGGCAGGAAATCGGGGGTGCTGCTGTGGTTTTGGGGGGTCCGGAAGCAGAGGCTGCTGCGCTGCTGCGTCCCCTTCCCCTGGGAGGAGGAGGAGGAGGAGCGAGGTCTCCACCTCGATAGCTCTCCTCGAGAGGATGCGGGTGTCAAAGCGGTCTCCTTCCCGCTTCTGTTCCACGCCTCGTTCCGTTCCTCTCCGAGCAGCCCGGTTCCTCCTCCCCGGGAGGGCTGTGCCAGGGGGGCAGCGCTGGTTTGGGTGTCTGAGCGCTGTGGGTTTCGCTGGTGAAGAGCTGGGCAGACTGGCACGGGGTGAGGAGCTGGAGCTGAGCTGCTGGCACCCAGAGCCGCTGGCACCCTGGGCTGCACCCCCAGCAACGTGGGCAGAATGAGGCGGGGATCCTGCCCCTCTGCTCCCAGGGCTCGGGGGTCCTCAGCAGAGACGGGGACCTGGGCGAGTGGGGTTGGAGGAGCCCCAGTGATGCTGGGAGGGCTGGGACCCCTCTGCTGGGAGGGCTGGGGGGGAGGAGGCTCTGGGGAGACCTTCTGGGGGCCTTTGGGTGCTTGGGGATGGAGTTTAGAGCAGGGGCTGTTGGGATGGCACAAGGGGTGAGGGGTTTGAACCCAAAGAGAGGGATTCAGAGCAGAGAGAAGGGAGGAATTGTTGGTGCTGGGGGTGGGCAGAGCCTGTGCCAGGCTGCCCCGAGAGGTGGGCGCTGCCCCATCCCTGCAGCCAGCCCAGGGGAGGTTGCCCGGGGCTCTGTGCCCCCTGCTCCAGATGCCCCCGCAGGGGTGTGGGATGAGCTTGAAAGGTCCCTTCCCAGCCACCCCGGTCCGGGTCTCTCAGCGGGAGGAAGAGCTCGGCCGGGAACCCAGCGCGGTTTGTGCCGGGCCCTGCTCGAACACTGGCTCCTTTCATCGCTCTGCTCCCCCCTCCTCGGCCGTGGCTGGAAGCAGCAGGTCCTCCCAGGCCGCTTTGTTCCAGGGAGCCGGGGTATTTCATCCACGCCTGGCATGTGCCCGCCGCCGGGGCTCTGCGGGAGATCACAGCCCCGTCCTGCGTTCTGCCAGCAGAGAGCGGGCACCGGGCTGGCTTGGCTGGGGTGCTGGTGCCCCTGGGGGGTGCGGGTCGGCTCGGGGGCAGTGCTGTGGTGAGGGGCCTGGCTTGGAGGGGGTGGCTCCTGATCTCTGCCAGTTCCTGAACGCTTTGGTTGCCGGTGTGATGGAGCTTCTGGTGGGCGCCGGGCGATTTCCCTGGCACCCGCGACTGAGCGGGGGCGGCTGGCTGCCGGTGGCTGTTGCTGGGGAACGGCCTCTCCTCAGCCTCTCTCCAGGCTGGAGGAAGGGTTTGCTCTTAGGCTGGGTTTGTTAGAGCTGCGGAGGCCTCTCCTCGAATCCCGGCGTCAGGTTTGGGGCCGTTGCTCCCAGAAGGATGTGGAGTGGCTGGAGCGTGGCCAGGGAAGGGAAGGGGCTGGAGCAGGAGGCTGGTGAGGGAGCTGGGCTTGTCCAGCCTGGAGAGAAGGAGGCTCAGGGGAGACCTTCTGGCTCTGACAGCTCCCTGGAATTCAGGAGCTTGGAGCCAGGGGGGGATTGGCTCTGCTCCCAAGGGACAAAGAGGAGCCAACCTTAAGGCTCCCCAGAGGTTGGAGCTGAGGAACAATTCCTTCCCCTGCAGGGCTGTCCAGGGCTGTCCCAGGCTGCCCAGGGCAGGGGGGAGTCCCCGTGACCCCTGGAGGGGTTTCCCAGAGCCCTGTGGAGCTGTGGTGCCAAGGGACAGGGTCAGGGGTGCCGAGGGACCAGGGGCAGGGGTGCCCTGGCAGCACTGGGGTGACACTTGGCCTCCAGGAGCTGCCAGGGACGTGGGTCAGTGGTTTCCTGGCAGCTCTGGGGCAACGCTTGGCCTTGATGTGCTCCGAGGTCTCTCCCAACCCAGACCCTGGAGCTCCGTCGCCGTGGAGAGCGATCCCTGCTCAGCAGGGTGACTCCTCTGCGGGACCAAGAGCCTGCTGATTGATGGCCTGGCAGCTTCCGAGGAGCCTCCTCGGTGTCCGTCACCTCCTCAAACCCGAGCGTGTCTGGGATGGCGCGAAGCTTCACGAGAGGCCGGGCCAAGGAGCTTTGGCCGAGCTGCCCTCATCTGCTCCCCTTTTCCCCTCCAGGCCGAGGCAGAAGTGGCCTCCTTGAACCGCCGCATCCAGCTGGTCGAGGAGGAGCTGGACCGGGCCCAGGAGCGCCTCGCCACCGCGCTGCAGAAGCTGGAAGAGGCGGAGAAGGCTGCGGATGAGAGCGAAAGGTGAGGAAAGGCCGCTGCTGAGGGGTTGGGTATCTCGGGTGTGTTCCTGAGGGGTTGGTGCCATCCAGCCCTTGGGCTTTCTGGAGGGTGGGCGGTGGATGCCACGCTAGGGCTGGGTGCTGGGGGTTGGTTCTTGTGCACGTGGGGCAGGGAAAACTGCTGTTGGTCTGGGGTGACCTGGAAAGGTGGCTGCTGGTGGGGAAGCCTCTCTCCCCGCTGCCTCTGCCGGCACCTCCCTTCTGGCACACGTCCCCTGAGCCGGGGGAGGGATCCGGAGGGGTCCCGGCTGCTTCCAGCTGGATGGTGTGCCTCAGGAGCAGAGCAGCCTGACCCAGCCTGTGTCCTGCTGTAGAGATGGGCTTGGCTCATCCGGCCTGGAAAGTGCTTGGCTGGGCTCCGTGGAGTCCCTCCAGCCCGGCTCATTCATTCCCCTTGGCCCAGGAGCCCCAGGAAGGAGCTCCAGGAGCAGTTAATTCCGTGCCTCGCTGCCCTCCCCTCTGCACTCGGAGGCGACGCGGTCCTGGGAGAGGGCTCCTGGTGCTCCAGAACCCCTTGCAGTGCAGGACTGGTTCCTACACCTCCCATCCCTGTGCTTTCTCCTGGGCAGAGGCATGAAAGTCATTGAGAACAGAGCTCTGAAGGATGAGGAGAAGATGGAGCTGCAGGAGATCCAGCTGAAGGAAGCCAAGCACATCGCGGAGGAGGCCGACAGGAAGTATGAGGAGGTGAGATCCTTGGATGCCGGGAGCAGTGCTGCCTCTTCTGACCCTAACCCATCTGCAGATGGAGCTTTCCTTGGCAGAACCACCTCGGTGTCCCCTCAGCCCAAGGCTCCTGCAGCTCTGGAGGCACCCATGGGTGTTTGGTCCCCGTGAGGGCAGAACCTTCCTCTTCACGCCGCTTCTCCTCTCCAGGTCGCTCGGAAGCTGGTGATCATAGAAGGGGATCTGGAGCGTACCGAGGAGAGAGCCGAGCTCGCAGAGTCGTGAGTAACCTGCTGGCATGTACCTGGCACGTCCACCTCTGCATGGCACTAACACGGCCTCTCTAACCTTGTTATGCAAGGCCTGAAGCACAGCGTGGGCTCCCAGCCTCGGGCAGGATTCGATCCGCTCAGGAGATGTTTGTTCTGCCCCCCCCCCCGTGCACGGAGGGAGCTCCCAGTTAGCGAGGCTGGAGAAACCCTGCTCCACCAGTAGCCACCAGCACCGCTTCGTACGCACGCGAGCTTCTGAAGCCGTGGAGAGCAGGGCTGGGAGCTGAAGGTGTCCGTGGGGTGTCCAGGGGCAGAACCAGGGCCTCTGGAAAAAACATTAGCAGCAAGAAGTAGCGAGCTGTGCGCCGCTGAGCAGCGAGCTGGGCCGCCTCTGCTCCCACCAGATCCCCAGAGCGTGGGGTTTGGGATCCACTCACGAGTCCCCGGGGCCGGGCTGTGCTCTGGGCCTTGCCTAACAAAGCTGGCGTGTGTGGCAGCAGCTCTGTGCCCTTCCCCCCTCGGAGCCGTGCATGTCGTGACCATGACTTCTTTTGTGTTCTTCCCCCTCCCGCCTCTTGTTTTTTTTTGCTCTGTGGTGTTGTGTTCTTGGTGCTCCTTTTGACCCTTGCCCCCCACCCGGCTTGTGCCATCGTGTGACCGTCACTAACAGTCGTTGCCGGGAGCTGCAGGAGCAGATCCGAGTGATGGACCAGAACTTGAAGTGTCTGTCTGTTGCCGAAGAAAAGGTACTAACCTTTCCCTTCTCGACCATTAAAACCAGAACTCCTGTGGTCTTCTGCTCCTTCTCTCAGCCTGACTGCATCTTTCCCTCCTCCTGGAACGCTCTGTCCTCTCGGCCCGTAACTCTTCCCAAGCGGAGGCGGCTGTCGGTCTGTCCGGCAGGACAGCTTCCCTCCCGGCAGCAAACTAAACTCTGCCCTCTCAGCTGGAAGGCTCCAGGCCCGGCAGAAATCTGTGTCCACAGCTCGGCTGCTCAGCCCCGCGCACGCGCTGGCCGAACGCTCCGGTCGCTGCCGCCGCGGGAAGGGAGCTTGCTTTGTCGCCCCCCGTGTCTCAAAGCAGGGTCCCGGCCGCAGAGCATCCCCTAAAGACCCTCCTGGTCCTCCCTGCACACGGATTCATTTCTTCTCTCCTGTCTTTTCCTCCCACTTCCTCTTTTCCTCTTTTTTTCCTTTCCCCTTTTCCTCATGAAACCCCTCGCAGTAAATGTTCCGAGCTGGAAGAAGAGCTGAAGAATGTCACCAACAATCTCAAGTCTCTTGAGGCTCAGGCTGAGAAGGTAGGGCTGGCTCCTGGCCCCCCGGGCCACCGCTGCTTGGCTCCCGGGGGTTGTGGCAGCAGAGCTCCCTCCGGGCTGAAGCCGAGGAGCGGGCAGAGCCGAGCTCCCCGCGGAGCTGGCGGGTGTCCCTGGTGGGAGGTCTGGCTGCCCTCCCCCCTTCCTCGGGGCACATCCCAGCAGTTGTGCCACTGGGATGAGATCTGTTCCGCACCCGAGTTTGTGACCCGTGTGCCGTGGGGCTTGCTGCCTGACCCGGTTCTGTTGGACGAGGGGTGGGGGGTGTGGGCTTCTCCCAGATGCAGGTTCTCGTGGCCACGGCCCGGCGTTGAAGTCTCCTGCTGTACCTGTGGGTTCTCTGGAGTGGGAGGTACTGGGGGCTGCTGGGTGCTGACTCCTCTCTTTTTCCACAGTACTCTCAGAAAGAGGATAAGTACGAAGAGGAGATCAAGATCCTGACCGATAAACTCAAGGAGGTGAGTGGTGGTGGCCTGCTGGGTGAGCAGGGATGGGGGGGGAGCCTTGGTGGCCTCGGGCTGGTGCCACCGAGGCCCTTGGCCGTGTCCCAAAGCTCTGCTCTGACTGTTTCCATCCCTCTGGCAGGCGGAGACCCGCGCCGAGTTCGCTGAACGCTCTGTGGCCAAGCTGGAGAAGACCATCGATGATTTGGAAGGTACATCCTGGGGATGGGGAGCCAAAGCGTGCGTGGTGAGGAGCTGGGGAGCCAGGGGACATGGTCCCCAGAGAGCTGGGGAGTGGGGACACTGCTCTGCTGCTCCGTACTCGGAGCAGGACCTGGCTTGGCCTCCGTGGCGAGGCCCTGGTGCTCTGGGCTCGGGTCTGGAGCGGTTCCTGGCTGTGCTGCAGCAGGTCTGGTGCCTCGCCCTGTGTGACGGCCACGTCCCCGGGTTCTGATGTGCTCAGAAGCATGACTGGATTTCTGGGCTCCAGCTTAACCCCGATTTAAGGAGGGGGACAGGCTCCTGAACTCTGCAGGAGTTGGTTACGAGAACATCCCAGTTCAGAGCCTGCTGCACGTGCTGGATGCTGCAGATCGTCCTGCTGCCAGCCAGCCCCAGAAGTCAGGCTTGAAAGAGCCCTAGGGAAGTCTCAAACTCTTCAGTTGCTGGCCCCTGTTTGAGATCAAATCACCAGCAGCCCCTGCCAAGGATGAGCTCCTTTCCTCCCAGTCCGGGTGTTGCCGCTTCAGGAGCGCTCCCGAGGCTGGCGGTTGCGGATCCCACCTCTTCCCCAAGCCACAGAGGGAGATTCCAGCTGCTCCCGTTAAATGTGGGGCTGTGGCCAGATTCTTCCGTGGATAGCTGTGGCTGGAGTGGTGGTGCTGGGAAGGCAGAACTCTTGGAGGCTCCTGGCCTCAACCACAGCCTGTGCCTTTGTGGTCTCTTAGTGCCAGGTCGTGGAGATCTGAAGCCACATCCTGGAGTTGCTCCCGAGGTTGTTTTGTGTTTGTTGGGGTTTTTTTTAATCTAGAAATAGTGCTGGTGTCAGCTGAGCTGTTCCAGAGCTGCAGCCAAGCAGCAATCTGAGCCACCTCATCATCCAGGGCGGGGGATTATTGGGGACCATAAAACCACCTCCGGATCCCTGCACGCTCCCTGGGAATGTGTTGATCGAGAGTTGGCTCCGGGCTCCAGCCCTGCTGCCAGAGTGACCTAGTTTGTGACAACTGCCAAAGTCCTGGGGGCTCGGGGAAGCCGTTGCCCAAGTGTCCTGGGCAGGGCTGCATCCAGAAATCCAGCAGCCAGTGCCACCCTGGGCCGGGTCCCCAGCAGCGTGGGGAGAGGATCCTGCTCCCACCAGGGCTGGGGTCCTCAGCACAGAGACAGGGACCTGGAGGAGCCCCAGCGATGCTGGGAGGGCTGGAACCCCTCTGCTGGGAGAGCTGGGGGGGTTCAGCCTGCAGAGGAGAAGGCTCCTGGGGGCCCTTTGGTGCTTAGAAGAAAGCTGGGGATGGAGTTTAGAGCAGGGGCTGTTGAGATGGGACAAGAGGTGGTGGGTTTGAGCTCCAAGAGGGGGATTCAGAGCGGAGAGAAGGGGAAATTGTTGGTGCTGGGGGTGGGCAGAGCCTGGCCCAGGCTGCCCTGAGAGGTGGGTGCTGCCCCATCCCTGGAGCCAGCCCAGGTAAGGCTGGCTGGTGTGACCTGCTCCAGCTGCAGATGTCCTTGCTCAGTGCAGGGGAGCTGGTCAAGGTGACCTTTAGAAGTCCTTTCCCACCCAGATCCTCTGATCCATGATCCTGTGGCTGTTAGGTGACTGACGGTTGAGACTGGAGGTGAGAAGAAAGCACCCTGCCTGCCTTAGGTGTAGCAAAGCTGCTCCCTCCCTCAGTGGATGGAGTTGCCCTCTCCTGCTCCTGCTCTTGCTGAGCAGCAGGACTTTATCACCTGATGTGGTCTGAGTGCTTGTTTCTGCTCCCCCTTGGAGCAGGCTGATAATCCTGAGAGATTCTGAACTGGTCAGACCATCCTCATGCTGGTGGAAGCCTCCTGTTCACCGCGGAGTCTCGATGGCTCCATCTAACTTCACCTTCTTCTGTTGATGAACCCCCCTTCCCCCCCAAATCCCGTACTTCTTTCCCTGCCCCGGGCTGTTGGAAGAACTCCTCTACCTTCCCTCATTGTTTCCCCTTTTGTTCTCCTCCCGAACCTCTTCTAGATGAGCTCTATGCCCAGAAACTGAAGTACAAAGCAATTAGTGAGGAGCTGGACCACGCCCTGAATGACATGACTTCCATGTAAATATGAGCTGGCTGGTGTGCTCGCTTCAGCAGGCTAGACTGCCAGAGCTTGCTTGGTTTGCCGTGACCCCCGTAGCCGGAGAACCCCTCGCGCTGCGCCGAGGTTACTTCTACAGATCCTCTGCTCCTCACAAGCTCTGCTCTAACTCTTAGGTCCTCGGGGAGCTGCATGTGTAACACCGAGCGCTCGTGCTGGCCGAAAATATACGGGGCTCTGACCCCGACCCCCGTGGGGGTGATTCCCACCGGGAAAGGCTAACGTTGGCCAAGCTGCCCGCTGGGTCCCGGGCTCTGATTCCTCCTGGAAGAGGCCGGGGGTAGTGCCAGAGTGGATTTCTGTAGGAAGGGGCTCGTAGACGGGCCGGGTCGCAAGGTGATCTGTGGAAGTAGCTGGATTCTTGTGTTTCTGCACCGCTGCTACTGGGCTTTCCGCGCGGGTCTGTGGCGGGTTCTACTAACGAGCCGCTCCACGCCGTCCCTCCCACTAACCCCTGGCACGGGGCAGGAAGAGCCTCGACCCTGGCATCCTCCGGCTCCCCGAGTGGAGTTTGTGTGCAAACCCTCGAGCTTCTCTCCGAATTAGCCTCTCCTTCTGTCTCACGCAGATAAGGCCGGCGATTCCAAACTCCGCTTGGGATTTGCCCCTCCGCTTGGTGGCTCCTTCTGCGCCCCACGGCCACGCTCTCGGCCCCGTTCCTCCTCCCAGTTGCCGTGGCCCTGTGGTTGGGGCAGCCCTGGGAAGGAGCTCTGTAAAAACCCTGCTGCAGCCACCCCCCAACCCCGGGTTCGGCCGCGCTCGCTCTCAGACAAAGCCCTTTCTGTCCGCCCCGATGTGCCAGACGCTGCCGGGCTCTGGGGGGGCTGCCCCTCCACGTCTGGGTGTAGCTTGGGAGGGGGGGATACACGCGTTGCTCTCATCTGCATATCTCTAGAGCCATAAAGCTCCTTTTGTATTCCTCCTGCCTCTGGCTCGAGCATGATGTCACCTTTTTCCCAAGGAAAACAATCCTTGTGTCAACGGAAGGCAGGGGCTGGTGCTTCGGAGGGGGTTCCCGGGGCCGGCGGGCGAGTTGCCTTCCTGCCCGCGTAGCCTCCTCCTCGGCGGGCACGCTGGGTTTCTCCCCTCGGGTTGTAGATTGGTGGCCACCAACCACAGCTCTGCAGTGGGGTCAGATGGGAGGATGGGTGAGATCCTCCCTCCTCCTCCTCTTCCTCCTCACGCCCGCTTGCTCCTCGGCGCACACGGGTTGCCCAACGCGTTGAAGTCACCACACCCTAGAGGCTCCAGGTCACCGTGGGCAGGGTGTGCAAGCTAATAAATACCCGGCGAGCTCGGGCTGGTTTCCAGCTGGGCAGCACTGGGGGGGGGTACTGGGAAGAGTGGGATGCTCCGTGGCGGGGCTGTGGATCCGCCTTTGGAGCTCCTCGTGCGGGGGCTGAGCGGGGTGGGGATCCACGGATGGGGCTTCACGCCGAGCGCTGCGGTGGGCACGGGCTGCCAACACCCGAGCTGTGGCACTGCTGCCTGTCACCACCACTGCCAGCCTGGTGCCAGGGGTATGGGCAATGCTGCCCGGCCTCCCCTCCCTGTGTCTGCCACCTCGGGATGGTTCCTCAAATAATGTTTCCCTTTCTGGATCGGTTCATCGGCCGCAGTGCCCGAAGAGCCCTGCGTGAGCAGAGTCCTGATGAAATGGGACATCTCCCGTGGTTCCCTCAGGTTTGTGGCACTCCGGTCCCCGCACGCATGGCGCTGGCAGCGAGGACAGTCCAGACCTGCTGAGCTGCCCCGGGCTCTCCCCCACCCCTGTCCTCGCTGGGGGAAGGAGGGAACATCCCACCAGGGAATTCCAAAGGGTTGCAGCTTCCAAGGATCTGACCGTTGAGTTTGGGGCGATATCCCTGTGAGCACAGAGCGCCCACAGCTCCTCTGGGGGCAGACCTGGATCCCATGGGAGGGTGTCTGGATCCCATGGGAGGGTGTCTGGATCCCATGGGAGGAACCCAGCTTCTGTCACCGGTATCTGGGGCGTGGAGGCTTCCAGCCCGGCGTTGGGTTGCCAACTGGTGCGGGTGGGAGGCGGTGACACCCTGCCCTTGTGAAAGAGCCTCTCTCCTCCTGGGAGGTCCCGTTGGCCGTGGGATCCTCGGTGGCCCCGCTGTTGCGCGGGAGGTGTCGCAAGCGATGCCGTTGCGGGCTGGGCTGGGTCCGGCCCTTTCCTGGCTCTTGCTGCGGGGACTCTGGGTGGTTGGGGGGTGGGTGATGCAACTTCTCGCCCTGGGAGGCGTCGAGCGGCTTCTGGTCGGACTGGATGGAGAGGCTGGTGCAGGCTGGTTACCAGGAGCTGGGTCGGTGACCCGGGAGCAGTTTGTGTCCCGCTCGTTGAGTTGTTCTGGAGCAGATGTAAAACGGGAGGCTGCGCTCCAGAAGTGGCTCTGTCCCGTGCCCGGAGCAGCCGCTGCCTTCGGGCCTCGCGGAGACGCGGCGGGTTTTGGGGTGGCACGACAGCGTGTCCTTGGAGGGGTCTCCTGGCTCAGGTGTGAGGCTCTGGTGTCCCTGCCCTGCCGTTAGCCCCCCCAGTGCCACCGCTGCGTGACGTGGTTTGCTGCAAGGTGCTTTGGTTCGGGGTTCCGCTGGCGTAGGATGGGGTGCTCCCCGGGCTTGACAGCCCCCCCCGAGGCTCTCTCTGTACCTGGGTACAGCTCAGCCTGCAGACCCCTCTTCTGGTACCTTCCTCTTCCTCTCTTGGCCTCCACAAGCTCTCAGCAGCTCTTCCAGCGCTGCCCACGCTTGGTTTCCTCCCATCTTCCTGAGCCGAAGCACAAGTCGGAGCGAGACGGAGCTCTGTGGTGCCCGGCTCCAGCCCGGCCGGCCCTGGCACGCTCCTCGGGGCCGGCTGGTGCCATGCGCTCGTCCCGCTCCTCTACTAACCTGCCCTTTCTCTCTCTTTTTTTTCTCTCTCCCTCTTGTCTCCCCCTAATCCCCTCGCCGCTGCAGAGCGTCTGTACAGCCAGCGTGAGAAAAACCGCCTGCTCGCTAACGAGCTGAAGTTAACGCTGCATGATCTGTGTGACTGAGAAGGGGGCCCCACTAATACCATAAACCCAGCTTCTTGCCACCGCTGTGGGCCACAGGGCAAGCTGGGCACGGGCATGGGCACGGGCACGCGGAGTTGAAGCACTTGATGCTGTTTAACGGGCTGCTTGAATTTATCCTCTGGTTGATTTTTGGTTTAAGAGTTTGGGGTTTTTCTTTTCAGAAGGGTAACCTCTCTTGGTGGAGTAACCCTCGGGCTCGGCTGGTTTTTGGTTGTCTGGGGAGGGGGAGTCCTGCCCGGAATGGGGCTGGGGGGTCAGGCTTGTGTCTGGCGGGTGCTGAGCCTTAGTTTGCTGGTCGCTGGGCGGCTGCAGGGGTCTCCTGCTGCTTGGAACCACGTCTTCTCCCAATAAAGCTCCATCCTCGTGGTCTGCACCACGCTGCGCACCTCGAGTCTTTCCTGTCTGGCTCGGGGCGGGGGGGGAGGTGGTCGCTGGCCCTGGGGTCGTGTCTGAGCCCCGGGCTGGGTTGGGGACATTGGTGGCCGTCCCCAAAGCCATCCTCAGCTCCGAGCTGGGGGAGTCTGAAGGTGGTGGTTGCCAGCGCTCTAGGAAAGGGCTTCTCGTGCCGCGTGCGGTTCCTGACCCCGGGGAGGTTGGGTCTGAGGAGCCGCCTGTACCTAAAGGACATCTTTCTGCAGCCTGTCTGGCCCGTGTCCCAGCGCGCCGACCTCTTCAGGGCTGAGGGGGGCTGCGCCTTTGGAGCAAAGCCCACCTAGAGCACTGGGTGCCATCGGAGCTCTCCCGGCCCCAGGAACATGTGAGAACCCCCCTCCCCGGGCAGCCACCCGTGCCCTGGGGTGCAGTTGCAGCCTGCTCGCTCCCTGCCCTTCCCCCAAGCCAGCCTCGTCCCGCTCTGCCCCTGGTCCTCTGCTCCCTGCTGCTGGGTAGTCACTGGTGGCCAGCTTGGCATCTGTCCTGTGCTGGGGGGAAGGGGCACAAGCAGCCGTACCCCCAGGAGCTGAGTTCCCAGGGGGGCTCTGCTGCCTGGGGAAGGCACCCGCACGCAACCCCGGCTCACAGCTCACCGTGCCCGGGCTGCAGAGGAGCTGGGTAGCTGCCCAGCTCCCAACCACACCAGCCAGGCCCCCCAGGCTGCGTGGCACAGCGCGCCGGGAAGGGGCCAGCACCAGCTTTCCCCCCTGGCAAAGGTTTGCCCCGTTGGCCGAAGCCGCCTCGTAACTCTCACCTCTTGCTTCCTGCCAGATAAACTGAAATCCACCAAAGAGGAGCATCTCTGCACGCAACGAATGCTGGACCAGACCCTGCTAGACCTGAACGAGATGTGAGGGACCCCCCCCCCCCTGCCACCGCCTCCGCCACACGATGCCAGGGGCCGGCCCAGCTTCCGCTGGCCTCTAACCCCCGGGGGACCAGAGTTTACCCGGCTGTTGCCAACTTGACCAAACGCAAACCACCTCCCTCGCCTCGGGGTTAAAGGCCACCAGGTTGGGCAGAGCTTCAAACAGGCGTCATTAAGGGAAATAAACAATGCAATAACGTTTGGGGAGCATGTTTGAGATGTATACATTTTGTAACTACCTTTTATTTTTATCTTTTTTGGGTTGTTTTTTTTTTTTTTTGTAGCAACCATTATACACATTCCAAATAACTCGTTGAGATTGGGTGAGCTTACACTTCAAAGCTCGTGGCTTTTAAAATTGGGTATTAACCTCTTGTGAATTGGCTCCAGGCTGCCCTGAGGGGTTGTGTGTTCGTGCGTGGGCCCCGGGGGGGCCGGTTCTGGCCGTGGGCTACTGGTTCTGGCCGTGGGCTACTGCCTCGGAGCTGGGCTAGGGCTGGAACCTTCCTCTCCAGGGACCTGTTGCCAAAAGAGCAGCTCCATTTCTCAGCTGTAGCGTGGTTGTGGAGAAGCAACTTGGGTAAAAGGAGGCGTTTTGTTTGCAAAGTCAAGCCTCTGGACCACTCGGCTTTGCCAGGGGTCGCTTCCCTCTCCCCTTGGCCAATTCCTTTCCTGGGGAGGCTCGGGGTAGCCATGGTCCCCCCCAAACCCAGCGCCAGGCAGGGGCTGGATTTGCCTTCTCCGTGCGGCCGGGTGATGCTTTTCACAGCCTCGCTCCAACCACCTTCTTCCCTTGGAGGAGTTTTTCTTCTTGCCCTACCCCGAGTGCAGTAGCCAAGGCCTTCCCTCCCGGCCAGGAGTGTTTTTTAGTGTCTTACTAAGGTCCAAAGCCATCTTGCTGTGCATTGCTGATGTGTAGTTGTTGTGAGGCGTGAGGAAAGCTTGAGGGTCCAGCTGGTGGGCCCCGGGGCCGCTCTGGAGTAAAGGAACCCACCCGGTCGAGTGTTTTGATACTAAATTGACAACGTTGTCTTACTGTCTTTTGAAATAAAATAAAAATACCCATTTCCCTCCACGCTGCTTGCGGGCCTGCGGAGCCTTTCTGTGCGTGCGTGTGTGTGTGGGGTGGGCTGGGGCACAGAGCCTGCGTCTGCCCCTCGGGGTGGGCTGAGGCTCAGGGCCTGTGTGTGCCCCTCAGGGTGGGGGTGGGCTGAGGCTCAGGGCCTGCGTCTGCCCCTCAGGGTGGGCTGAGGCTCAGGGCCTGCGTTTGCCCCTCAGGTTGGGCTGAGCCTCAGGGCCTGTGTCTGCCTCTCAGGGTGGGGTTGGGCTGAGGCTCAGGCCCTGTGTGTGCCCCTCAGGATCTGCGTCTGCCCCTCAGGGTGGGCTGAGGCTCAGGGCCTGCGTCTGCCCCTCAGGCTGGGGTCGGGGTGTGTGCGTTTCTCTTGCTTTTACCGCAGGATTTGGGGCTGGGGGGCGCCCGGTGACCCCAGTACGGCCCCGGTCCCTGCCCCGGTCCCTTCCCCGGTCCCGTCCCCGCACCCAGGGCGCTGGGCGGGAACGCCCGTCGGGCGCACGCGCGGAGGGGGCGGGGACACGCCCGGGGGGGGGTACGGGGTGGGGGCGGTGGGGGGCGGGGCCTCGCTGCGCGCATGCGCAGGGCGGGAAGGCGGGAAGCGCGCGCCGCCGTCGTCCTCTGCTCCCTGAGGGGGAGGCGGCCGCCGCCTCTGCCCGCTCAGCCCCTCGCCCCCCTCGCCCCCCTCGCCCACCCCCCTTCCAACAAAACACGGCCAAACCACCGCGTCCCTTCAGCCGGCAGCTCCAGGGCCCCTTTCGCCAGAGGCTGAGGGGGTTGGCCCTGCTGAGCGCACAGAGGCCTGGGGCCTGTGGGGAGGCCGGGGCCTGTGGGGAGGATGGG